>JAVLVB010001002.1:1494332-1542975 GCA_032876305.1 Orestias chungarensis | reverse complement strand
TATATATATATATATATATATATATATATATATATATATATATATATATATATATATATATATATATATATATAATTGATCATTTATTTCCACTGACGGATCGAACTATGAAAGGACTCACCAATAAGCTTCCCAGTTCACCTGAGTGTTTCCTTGATGGTCTCCCTAAAAAAAATTGCCAAATTTTTTTTCAAAAGGATCATAAATTAATCTCAATAAAATCCACCACCGCTGCTGCTGGAGTAAAAGTTAGGAATAGATGTCCTAGTAAAAGCATTTCTGATGTTTTTTTCCTCTCTGCAGGCTCGGTTCCCACTGACGCTCAAACTCAGTCTGGTGTTTTTATAGCGCACTTTCTCCTTAGTCACCGTGGGCGACTCCGTGCGCTCAGTGAACGCCTCCACGCTCAGGTTCACGTCTGCTGCAGTGTGTTTACATGAGGTGCTCCATCAGCCAGCTCAGGTTCAAGCTGTTACTCACTTTTATGCTTCACTAAAATGACCTCAAAGCAGAAAATGTCTGTTTTATCTCCACATAAATGTGGCTCTCTGTGATTAGAAGCATCTCTGTTGATATCAGTTTGTGGTGAAGTTGCTTTTTTTAAGCTACTCTATCGATCTGTGGAGATTCAGTTCCGTGACTGCATTGTTTTTTATATATATATTTATTTATCTTTGTTTAGTTTTTTTCCCTCTCACTACCAACACTGTGCTTAAAATAACCTCTGATATACCAGAAGGCTTAATGGATGCACTCAGTCAGAGAGGCTGTCAGTTTCACAGTCTGAATATATGACCTAGCAATATGAACTAAAGTAGGAAAATACATACATATATTAATATACAGAACAACCTTGACCTGATAACGTGGAGAAAACCTTCAGGAAAAATATGGTAAAGCAACATCCTGGCTTTCTTAAGTTATCCAGATGTTGTGTCTGGCAGAATGCATTTGATTTTTTACTGCAGACTGGAAACACGTGGTCCTGTTTGCTTTCATATTTTCAAGAAGCTGGATCGCCAGCTGTAGTTTGGAAATTGGATGTATCAACACTTCAAATTGGGTGCTAGCGAACAGGAAAGGAGACCAGAGTGGTTTCGGTTCTGACCAGGAGTTGATGTGATTTTGTTAAAATAGACTTTGAAGGCTGTTTTTATGATAGGCTTGTTGTGAACTCTATCTGATATTTAAATTTAGGCGTAAGGAGCTGAATAATCAAAGAACTTGATGTTTATATGTCTCCAAATAAATGTTTCTAAAGTAAGCATCATTTCGTAAATGTACATTTTGTTCAAATATTTTAAAGCCAAGCCAGCAGTTTTCTTCAGAATATTAGTGGTGCATTAAAGAATAAATTAGAATTATCTGTGACAGATTAAAGTACACTCACTTAAAGTACAAAACATAAAACCATATTATCTGGGTAGAAATCTTGGTATTTCTTTATAAAAAGTTTTGCCTATAGTATTCCTATAACATCAGAGGACATAATCTAATTGGTTCATTTAGCTTGACAAGCTTTGATTATCATTAGCAAGCTTGGTGTGGAAGGATATTAAATAAAACAGCGTTGCAGCTATGAAAAACAAACAAGACCTTGTCGTCCGACTAAAACCTTTAAAATTGCACTTATAGATGAATGGTCAATGGTTCCCATGGACACTGTCCTGAACCTCGTTGAAAGCCATCTAAGGAGAGCTGATGCTGGTATTGCTGAGGTGTTTCATCATCAGTGTTATAAACCCCACCGACTTCCAATACGACGTTAGTCGTGTTCATGTGTCGCTTCTTTGTACTGAAGTTTTCTGCAATCTCAAACTGTGGATAAAGTGTGAAAATGTTTACCTAATGAAAGGCCAGCGCCTGTGAAGGCTTCACAGCCGAAGTCACTTGTCTTCCCATGTGTTGTACTGTCTGTCCTGGATGGGTTGTACTGGAATTTTCTGTAATTTCCTGCATGGATTAATACATATTTCTAATTCTATTGTGTTGAATACATCTGAAAGAATACCAGCAACCATCTGAATCTAAGCAGTGGTTCAACGATGATTGTTTAGTGGGATTGGTGTCTGAAGGCATTCAACCATGAGCCAACAGGTATACGTTGCTAGGATTGACAGATTTTTTTTTGTCTGAGCAAAGCTGTTGAACGTAGTTAACAAGTCAGGAGGATTCTCTGTTGAAGTTTTTTTTAACTAGCACAGGGATAAATGCTGTTTCCTTCATTATAGTGGCTAATCTTTGGTGTCATTCTAAGCCCAGGGTGTCACCACCAGGTGCATGCACTGCAGCTCAAAGAAAAATTATTAAACTTTTTTTTAAACCAGTTATTCAGAACAGGGTTTATTCACAGTTTTGCAATTGGCAGCATCGTTGCATTGTAGCAAAAAAGGTCCTAAGTTCAAATCTTGTCCGCATGCAGTGTGCATGCATGGTTTCCCTCTCTGGACTGTGGTTTCCTCTCACAGTCCGAAAACAAATATAAAGCTAACAGCCCTGTGATAGACTGGCCAACCCCTCCTCTCTCCTTATGACCACTTGAGATAGACGCCAAGCTCCCTGCTACCCAGCAAGGATAAGCGAGTAGAGCCAATTACATTTTTAATCACAATAACAATCTGTCTTTATTATAAATAAGAAAACAAGCGCCTGTGTAGGGATCTCCTATACATGTCCCTCTTTCTCTTTTTGCTGCTGCTCTCCTAGTCTCTTGAATATCCACCAACCTGCCAGTTCACTCTTCCGTACATCTTCATACATCATCATCATTGAGGCATTAAGGCGACAAAATCCTGCTGTCCTCAGCTCCGGGAAGAACTCATCTTACCCCAAACCTCCAGTCATTCTCACATCAGTAAGCTCTGCTCACAAATGGCTGCTAATCTCACATCATCATTCTCTCCAACACAAAATCTAAGCACCGACCTCTCTTCCCAGGATCATCCTGTAACCCAAGCTAAATACCTGTAAAACATCACTTGCTTTACATTTTGTACAACAAATACATTTTCTGAAGTTTCCACTGCTGCCTGAACCAGTTTTCAGAAAATATCAGCAAAACAGGAAAGGAGGAGAAAGAACAAAGGACGCATCAATAAACCAAGATCATAAAAAAACAACGTAAAAATAATTTTTAATGACACTCATGAAAATGACTTTCAAACTTTTCACTGGCTTTACTTCAGAAATTAAAGAAGAACAAAATATCAATGCTAAAATAACGACTATTCCCTTTTGATCAGAGGAAGTTAGCATATAAAGCAACACTAAAGAAGTTTCAGTTTTAGTCGATTTTGGTGGCCAGTGTGGACAAAAGCAATAGTTTTTTGCCTGAATGAAGACTGCATTTCCCATGAGAACCAGCGCATAGTACAATCCTGAATTAAAGTACATTTCTGTTTCCAGTGTCTGTGTGAAGGATGAATAGCGATTAGGTAATGAATTTAATTTTGGGAAAACTATGTAATATGAAGATGTTGAAAATAAGAAACGGGGGAATATTTGTAGTTGTTTTGTGTGGCAGGGTTCCTGCCACCCTCCTCAAAGTTGCTTTGTGCCGGTTAAAGCAATACAGACGCACCCAGATCATGACAGAGGTGTCATTCAACGAGCTGTAAGTCGATTTATAATCACACAAGTTATTAAACTATTTTAGGCAGGTTAGAAAATTACTTAGGGTTCCTTTAATTACTTTTAATGGTAAGAAGCGCCTAAGTCTAAATCAGACTGCCTCCAAATTTCTTTCACCTCACAGATCTGACAAACTCAAAAACTTTGATCGAGTCTCTGCTTTGATTTTGAAATGCTGTCAGGACCGACCCAGCTGTACCTCCAGCTCCTAATGCGAGTCCACGTTAGCCCCCATTGTCCCTCAGAACGATGCAGTTTGGGCTCCACATCCTGCTGGCAGCTCCAAAACTAAGTCTGGGGTTTGGGATTTTGAGGGCTCTTTGACACCATTTTCACTTCCTTTCACATCAAATTTGACAGCAGACCTAGTAGCTTTTAAAACAGTCTTAAATAGAGCAGATTGGCTCCTATGATAGCAATCGTTGAGCGCAAGATATCAGTCCTATTTTATGTAATAATGTCGAGTAAGTTGTTTCTTTCGGTTGGATGTGCACATAAGTATTTCACATGGGCTAGCAAAATATGTGAAGGTTCCTCTTTTGGCTCTTTTCACCAAAGTTCTCAGAGCGCTGCTCCCCTGTCTGTTTCTTTCAATGTTTCCTTTCTTTTTCTCACAATCACAACGAGGAAACCCTGAACCATGTAACGACCGTCATAATCACGCCGCATCGGTAGCAGTTAGAAAATGTGACATCATGAGGCAGAGGGAGCCACTGTCTGAGCGTTCCCCTTTGACATTTTATGAAGACTATAAGTGGAAAACCTCATCCTATCTGAATCTGCTGGCCAAGAAACAAAACAGAGGAATGCATTCATGCTGTTAGAAAGTTCAACCAATGAAATGTGTTCTCCCTTTAAAAGCTGCTGCCTGGCTGACAGTCAAAAATCATTTTATAATGTTTGGTCACCATGTGTCTGGATTAACTGTTATTTGCCAAAATAAACCGTACGAATCGCTGCATCCTAATAAAACAGATCGACGTGTCTCCACCATAAGTAACACAAGAGAAGCTTGTTTTCAATAAAAATAATAAAATAAAATCATAAAATGATGGGACACAGATGTGAAGCTATGGACAACATGGAGTTTAAGAACTGGGTTAGTTCAGATGATTCGTCATGTAGTTCCTGATTCAAACAAAGCAATGTTTTTATTTTGAAATTAAAAAACAAGAGCCATTTTAGTGTCTGTCTTCTTTTTTAGTCTATCAACAAAGCCTGTCGCTTTCATTCATAGACAAGCTGAATTAATCTTAATCGAAATGTCTGCAGAAAAACAACCAAAATGCATCTTTCTATCTAGATAACTCAGGTGTTTCAGTCAACTAACAAGTAAAAATAGCCTTGATGAGGATTTTAAATATAAAAAAGCAGAATAAAACTTTTTTTTGCTGAATCAAACATCACCACTGGGTTTACCGTGACTTTATCACAGTGAAACACAAACATGTGCCAGCATTGGTTAATGAGCTATAAAACAGGGGAGCAAAGATAACTCCATGTGGTCTCGTGTAACAGAAAGCTCTCCGAAGTTTGTCACAGTGAATGATTTTGGCAAATTCAGCACAATGAAGCAGTAAAAGTTACAATCTGTGTCAGAATTTAACTACGCTGAACACAACCCCGTCCTCAGAGACACGCAGAGGTGTCATGTTGTAGCCCTAACCAGACATTTATAAGGAGAATTTGCCAACAAGCGCTTCCTTCTTGGGGCCGATTTCTTTTAGATGTATGTTCTTTAAACACATTCTTAAAATCCAAAGGTTTTTAAAAAAGGACTTTAAGCTTTCAAAAGTCATATCAAACCTGCCCTCGCACATGAGACATTAAATAACCCTGCTTTTCCTTTTCTCCATTTAATAGATGCTACTTCCTTGTAATTAAAATGTAACATATAGAGTGTAATGACAGAAAAATACCCATCATTAAGGTGTCTAGGCAACCAAAAATCATAATAGCACCAAAGATGTGGCTTCAGTCTGTTAGCTTTTCTTGCAACTTGATGTTATCGCAGTAAAATAACCTTATAGACTCACCAGCTAGCTTTTATATAGAAGATTAGAAGCTTTTTGCCCTGCAGTAAGATTTAGTTTGCTTTGTGTTTTGTTCCTCCACATTTTACAATAACAATGTTTTTCCTGTCTTTTATCCATTTTTTAGTTTTAAATCATTTAATACTCTATTCAGCGGCTGGAACTGCTGGAATAATAGGCAGGCAAACTGTTTCATAATAACTAACTGCTTTAATAGATTAGTTGGTTTATAGATAAATAACCTATTTTAGATGAAAGCTGCTCAATACTATCTCTTAGCATAAAACCATATAAATATGCAATGTTTTTTAACTTAAAATAATTAGATTGTTTAAATACAATAACAACAGAGCAAAAAACTGAGAAGTAATGCTGAAAAAACAGTTTTATGTAAATCAGTAGATTAAAAATAATGATGGTGACAGAAAACATATCCAGGATTTTTATGAGAAGTGTTTATTATAACCTTACAAGGGGAAAAGTATTTATGCTGTTGTCGATGCAGAAAATACAATTGTTACAGCTCTTATGTCTTTTCTAGCACTAAAAGAAATTTTTTTAAATAGCAAAAAGGAACATGTTTTTTTTTGAAAAGGCATAAATAATTTGCATAAGATAAGTAACAGTGGCGATGTGAAATTTGACATTATTGTAAAACCAGACAAGACATTTAAATGCATAAGAGCCGACAATCTGCGCTGAGATTAACGGTGATTTACGATGCGCTACGGCCACTTCCTTTGAAAATGAGGGAACATATTTGCGTGCAGCACCTCTGGGCTTAGCCGGTGATAAAAGAGCTGACAATAATCCTCTGCATATCTGGATAGTCTGATCTTCAGCACCCACCATCCTTTCATGTGGGCTGCGGACTCTGTGCTTTTGCTGAAGCATGTGGTAATAAAATGAGAAGGTTTGTATCTAAGGAGTGATTAACGAGTGCCCTTGTCATTGTGAATAAAGCTGGGGAAGTGGTAATTAAAGTGGGTCTACAGGAGAGCAAGATTTAAGTGCCACAGTCTGCTAATTGAGTCAGTAGAAATGAAACTGGTGGGAAACCGTGACGTAAAAACTCACATAGAGACACACTTATGTAGCCAGTCACACTTCACCTGAAATCCTTGAGCTTTTAATATTGTCTGAAAGCGTAATTTGCATTAGAGAAAAACTAATTTATTCTAGGACAAAATGTTCTTCTCTGACATATTTGCTGGTATAGTGTACAGATCAAATCGAAAATGCTTCATTTAAGCCAAAAGGAAATAAAGTGTTAAATATGTGCAGAATATGAACTAGAGAGTGGGCTTAGTAGCACTTCCAGATTCAAACATACAGCCCAATCTGATCTGAAACTCCCCGGTACATTGGAAAACTACCAAGAACTCGCGGACCAGTCGGAGAGATCCTAAAAGGTAAAAGGCAGCTGTAGTGTTTGTGATCATTGGAGCAGTAACAGGGCGGAGACCCCCAAACTGGAGCTGTAACAAACACCTGGACAAACATCAGACACCTCATCTAGAAGAGGTCAGTCCTATGAAAGCCCAAGTTTCTGTAAATAACCTTCAAGCTCCGAGGCCTCTGGTAGATGACCTGAGGTTGAGATGAAGATAAGGGGTTATGATGTAATGATGCTACATATATATTTGTATAAAACTTTCCATTTTAATCTTTAAAGAAGCACAATTCAAACAGAACCTTAGAATTGTGTCTGTCTGATGGCAGATAACCCTTTTAACAATTTTTCTTTTCTTTTTACTGATGTATTTATTGGTTTGCTACTTTTATTTTTACTCAACCAGATTCAAGATCCAAATTGTTCATATGCATATGCATGTGAATCAAAGAAACAGTGCAATGAAATGCTTTGGATGAAAAGAACCGTCAAACTCGCTAGAAGTACTTATAGCATGCTATAAAAGTGTCATGATCCGTGTTTTGGTTTGGTTCAGTTTGTTGTTGTTTTCATTATTTATATAGAGTTATTGCTTTGTTTAGGTTATTTTCTAGTTTGGTTGAGTCTTTGTTTTCTCCCTCTCTCTTTCTCCCTGTATGTGTGTGTTCCCTCATCTGTGTTTTCTCTGTTCTCATCATTCACATCTGTTCCAAATGATCTAATCATCTTCTCCACCAATCCAACCCCGGTTCCTCTTACTTAAGCTGCATCCATCTACTCACTCACCGCTGGATCGTCTTCTGATTTCCCTCCTCGTCTCTCTGCGTCATCTCCTGTAGATTCCTTCACGACTTCTGTAAGCCTCCTCTCTTGCTCGCTGGGTTCTCTGTCCTGGCTCTTCTCATTTTGTTATCTCCCCTGGTCCCGTCCGGTAGTTCACTGTTGGTTACTTTCCGCGTCTCAGTTCCTGTAGTCTCCGGTTTTCCCATGCTTCTCCCCCTCGTGATTACTATTGTTGTTATTTTGTCTGTTAGTTTATTTCCCCCTTCCCATGTTCTTTAGCTGGTTTGTTTATTTGATTGTTTTCTTTATTTATGTTTGTAGTTCCCGCGTCTCGCTTCAGTTCTCCGCTTTGTTTACGTTTGCAGTCCCGCTTCCGTTCTCTGTTTATTTACGTTCCGCGTTGTCCCGTTTATGTTCATTATCCTTCCACAAAAATAAATATTTATTCTCTCAATTCAACCTCTGCTCGAGTCATTGATCACAACGTGACAAAAAGTACAAAAAAATACTTTTACAACGTGCACAAAAAATAAAGTAAAAATATATACATGTAAAAAGAGAATAGTATATATATATATATATAGTGCAAAACTTTGTGTAAAACTATGAACAAGTAGGGCTACCTTTACTTGAGCACTATTTCTAGGTACTCCAACCACATCGGATCGATGCTTTCACAGGATTTGTCAACTCAAACTGGAGAGACCAAATATTCTACAGGTTATGAAAGAATGAAAACAAGAAAACAAAAGAGCTATTTATAATAAAGATAAAATTAATCTATCTTCAAGCCATTATTTACGTCTATTTCAAAACTTTTGATACAAAGTAAGTGTCTTAAACCTTTAGTCCCCATCAGTCATGAACAAACTGCTTGAGGTTTCAGGCCGAGAACAAATGCGGTTAGACTTTCATCTCCTCTATTGCCAAATAAAAGTTCCTTCTTCATCTGTCTGTAGCATGCGTCTGTCTTCAGTGGGCCACGGAAAATATGAAACAAATGACAGGAAGAAAATATTTTTTTGAATAATATTAACTTTCTTTGGAACCTAGCCTTGAACCCTGGCACTCCACTCGGTTATAGCGTGGGGAAAAAATGCAGCTATGCTCCAAAAGTGTCCACAATTCCTGAATGTTTAATCACAAACCTTAATGAAGTTTAGTGTTGTTTCATGTGATATAGAAACACAGATAAACATGTATTTGTTTTCAGGTCCCCTGAAACAGAACATAGTAATTGCGGCTGCTATCCTTTCAGGTATTTTCTCAACCAGATTTGCGGATCAAGAGCATTTGTCTTCTTTCATCTATAAAAAAATAGCTCAAACTCTGTTAGGATGGATGAAAAGTATCCAGGAACAGTTTTTTTAAAGTCCCGCCACAAATCCGTTGCTGGATTTAAGTTCAGACATTGACAGAGTCAATCCAACACACTTATAGTCTTTGAGTGAAACCATCCAATTGATACTCTGGGTGTATTTTTAAGGATGTTGCTCTACTAAAAAAGTAAACCGTTTCAGTTAGTCTAACATCTTTAAAAGACTGTAACAATACCACATATTTAGCTCAAAACATGTAGCTACCAGCTCTGACTGATGACAGGTGGCCACAGCATGATGCTGACACCTTCATGTTTCACATGTTGGGGTGGCGTGGTGTGTCATTGATGAGAATGCAGTCTTAGCTAATTGTATTTTCCATGATCAAAAAGTTTAAGTTTAGTCGTGTCACAGATTGGTCTCTGTTTCCAACATAGATTGTTGAAAACTGCAGATAGAGCTTGTTATTGTTTTCTTTCAGCAATAACTTGGTAACTGCAAGTAAATGGTCTAAATGTTTTCCCTATCTCTTGATAGGAAGGTTGTTTTTTTGGAGTTTTGCAGTTATATCTCCGCTATTTTCATTTTTGGATGAC
The DNA here is from genome assembly GCA_032876305.1 of Orestias chungarensis. NCBI lineage: Eukaryota > Metazoa > Chordata > Actinopteri > Cyprinodontiformes > Cyprinodontidae > Orestias > Orestias chungarensis. Next base: position 1,533,221 of record JAVLVB010001002.1, on the reverse strand, counting down.
AGACTGAACAGTCTGCTCTTTTAAATCGGTAGAATCCATCAAGATCTGTGCTTAGAGCGTAAAATTTGGTCCAAGGAAATACTTCAGCAAAGCAATAATCCAAGCATTTCTTTATCTGATTTTGACCCTACATCCACAGAGAGGAAAAAATGTCTTAGTAAAAGTTTCTGACATGAAAAAAACATTTACTAAAGTATTTATGAAGGTACATGCTGGCGAAGGACTGAGGTTGTAACAGGGCATTAAATTAAAGTTATGAGAGTTTTTAATGAGACTTTTTATTAAATCTGTCATAAGCCTAATTTCTGCTTATTTTTGTTTTAATTGTAGTCATGTGTTTATTCCTTCATTTATTCATGTTTTTTCATTAGTTGTGATGAAATTTTAGCACAACTATTTGCAGCTGGAGAATAAAAACTAGCTGGATTTATATGAAACCCAAACACTGAGTTCCTTTTTTCATAACCCCAAATTCTGGAAGCAAAATGTATCTTCTCCCTACTGTATTTTGTTTGCACATGTATACTCTATAAAGGTAAATGCTCCGGACGAATAGTTGGTTAGGAAATAAATGTCTACCTTGACTTCCCTGCATTTGTCTTCCAGCTCAGAAGTTATGCAGCAATGAGTGTTGAGTGTGACAGATTTAGAGAACGGTGCGAACACTTAGTGACGCTACACGAGATGATTCTGGCCCGGAAATGGGTAACTAACTTTCCTCTAACCTAAAATGTGTCTGTACTGACCTTGATCGGTAATGTACTTGATGACACAGCAGAGTGACTTCAACTGCTTACACACAATACGGCTGATGAATACAATAACGGGTTCAGCTCTAGCTGGATCCTCTCAGTTTATCCTGCAGGGCAATGTGTCACTGCAGCTCCAAGCAACGATGTCTGATACAGATCAATACAAGCCATTTATAGATTGACTCACGTGTTGTGTGAAAAGAGATCATTTATCACATTAGTCAAAAAGTGAATGGATATGCTTCATTGATTTCAATGTGAAATGCTTGCCTGGGTTTAGTGGTCAGTATTCAATACCTTCATCTGCATCCTTTTAACGCTGCAGATGAGCTTTTAAAATGCTGACCGTGTTTAATTCTTATCAGCAAATAGTAAATAAAATGTGGAAACACAGCGAGACACAGTCAAAAAGGAAATAGAGTAAAAAGCAGAGCATAAAACCTTCCATCAACAAAAAGATTGGGACATTACGATGTAAAGAGTTTTAGGAACAGCATGTTTCCGCAGGACTGCTCCTGTTTCAGCCTCTTGAAACCAGACGATCAAACAACAGCGTCTAAGAGGAATGACCGCTGCCGGTCAGTTGTCTGTACCTCTCTGAACTCGTTTTGGTTTCCAGGAGGATCAGAGGCTAATCAGCCCTGTTGCCACAGCACCTGAACATTTGAGGCTCAAAATATCCCAACAGAATCTCATCTCCATTGTCTGCTAAATATGTACTCACAAGTGAACTGGTGGAGAACAAACTTGATAAAGATATTATACAATAATGGCCAAATGCGTTATGTCACCTAAAGTACCAGCAATACAATTCTCCACAATAAGTGAATTTTTAAAAACTTTTTAAAATTTTCCTCTATGAAACTATGGAGGACTGAAAGACTTTCCATTATGTAATAAAACACACTTCTTTATATGCTTAATAATTATTTGCTGTATTTGCTTTGCCCCGTCATTTACTTTAAATAGCTTATTAGTTTAACTTGCACATTCACCTTAGGTTGTGATTAAATAGAACTAAACTTCCTGTCATATTTGAGTTTATACTCAAGTCTAATAAATAAAGAGGAGGCAGAGGGAATAAAACAATGTATAGACGGGGTTTGAGAGACAACAGCAGAACACGATAAAGGCCTTTATGTTTCCGTAGCAACAAGAGTCCATACTAATGACACATATTTAATGTAGATAAATTGAACTACCGACTCTGACGTAAACATGCTTTTTAAAGGTCCACAGGTCCTCCTGAAAAATAGAAACCGTGGTGTGTATTCTCTTTACCAAAGCTTAACAGCCTGAGTTCGTCAGGAGTTCTTCCAGCCTGAGCTTTTGTTTGCACTTTCATGTGTGTCCTTGTATTTAATACATTTACTACGACCGTTTCACCAGTATGTACCATGTCGTGCAGACATTCTTCTCCTTGTGGGAACCAAAGCCTGGTGTTTGTGTGAGTAGTGTTCTTTTTGGCAAAAGCACAGATGGTCCTGAGCCGGGAAGATGTTTCTGTCAAATGATGAGGGTCTCTCCTGAAGAATGTGTGCGAGGGTGGACGATTCTTAAACAAACATGCAGGCTGACAAAGTCTAGCATCTGCCATGCAGTATATGCTCTCATCTCGCATATATTGATAAGTCTCAAAACACAAAGGACGCCACTTTAGGGAGCACTTTTTTTTCCCATGCTTTAGTGCAGCAGTCTGCAACTCCAGTCCACCGGCTTCACTGTCCTACCTTAGCTTGGATCCCTTCCCCAATGCAATGAATCAAAATGCCAAATTACCTACTTGTCATGTGTGTTACAGGTGTTATATATGTAAAAACATGCATTGAGTGTAATTTAAAAAAGCTGCACTGACATTTGTACTGATTGTACCAGAACTAATAGAAAAAAGGAAAAACTGATATATACCAAAGAATTGTTTTGACAATACTTGACAGTATTTGAGTATTACTACTTATGTATTTTTTTGTTTTTGTAGGACTCCAAATTATATATATTCTGTGTAAAAGTATAATGCGTTTAACAGATTTTATTTTTCTTTATTATGTGTTTATATTAAAAGACAAGTTCAGCTTTCAGAATACAAACGCCTGCAAAGTCTTTTTAGGTGAATCGGGCAGAATTTCTTGGTCAAAACAAGACTAACAATGAATGACATGTTGCACAACTAGAGCAGCATAGAAACACTGTGAGTGCAGGAGAGAAATCAAGCAGTCTTAGGTGATTACATTAGAAGCGGGTGAGTAAAATCATGGGGAAGCAGCTGAGGAAGAATCTAAGCAGGAAACCGGGGGAAGGTAATAAGAAAATACTAACAAAACTATTACAAAGGAATAAACTGATCATAAGCTGATCACAAGGGGCAATAGAAAAAGAGTAACAGGGTAAGTGGTAAAGCTTCTTTAAATCTTAATTCAATTGTAAGTCCCATGAGAGGGAAAAATGTTACATTAAAGAAAATTAAACAAAAAGCTAATCAGATAATTGTCATGGTTAATGTTGGCAGTTGGACCCATGAGCCAGAGTCGATGGTGGATGGTATAACTTGGAGTCTCTTTAAGGAAAATACTAAACTTTGGTGGAAAACTGTAGGAGAGACAGGCAGTGCAGCATGGACAGGGAGTAACAGGAACAAACGGGAGAATCCAGCAAGGACGGAATAAAGCAGAGGAGTTTGATAAGTGACAAATGACTCGGGTCTGATTATAAAAAGCTGCAGCTCTGAGTGGAGGCATGACAGGAAGGCTGAATGAGAGAGGATGATGGCATGAGAGGAGCAGTGGAGTTAAACAGGTAAAGAAAAGAATGAATAGCAAAACATTTATTCACATGAAAACAAACAAAGGCTAAAGAAACGCTGACATTAATTAAAAATGGTATGAAACAGAAAACAACAAAAAAACAAGCTAGGACTTTAAAAACTAAAAACACACCTTGGTTACAGCCTATAACTAAAAAAGAAAACACAGGAACTGGACAATAAGTTTCCACACACTTTATACATTTACGATGCTCATTAAGATGTAGATCTATAAAACATCTGGAAAAAATCAAGAGTGTCTTCTTTTATGTTCTGGCCCAGACGATAGATACGCACTGTGACCAGGTGTCCCGGATCAATATAGATTATATTGGGCTTCAGTTCAGATGCGAGTTGTGCTTGTTCCTAAATCAACATGTGAAAATTAATAATCAGTTCAGCTCTGGATGATTGGTGTGCTTCCAAGGAGAACAGATGGTTTGTGTCAGGTTGCTGTTTGTATGTAATGAGTCAGTAATAGGCAAATGTGATTTTATTTTATATCTTATACTACCCATGCAATAAAAAGAAATGGTAATATTTTAAATGTAGTGAGTCAAAAGCGGATTTGCTCTCCTTGTTTATGCTGATTAACTAAATCAGGCTTCTTTTCCTGCAGAGCTGCACCTAACTGTTGCATTAAAACGTATGTTTAATGCCGCCTCAATTGACAAAGTACTGCAGTTGTTTTACCAACACAGAGCGAAAATGTTGAGAAACTTAATTCAAAATGTACAAATTTGGTTTTCCCATGTAAAAAACTGCAAGTTCCAGATAACCAGTTTGCAATTGATGAAAAATGTCATGTCAATTGTAAAGAACAATGTGTTTGTAAAGTCATGTTTTTTTTGGTAAAGTGCCTAATTGTTGTGATTTTGTGTTGTTCCAGAAAACTAATAAGTTCCACAAAGAACCAACAACTTCTCCCATGTAGCCTCTTGGTTCAAAAAGACCATCTGATATATTGGGGAAAAATGAACCTTAAAGTTTCCTAAAATCTTAAGAAAGTAAACTCTGCTTTCTAATCTATGTTATCTTTTAAGTATCGTAGCAGTTTATACCATGTTAGATGAAAAAGGTCCTCTATACGATTTAAAAAAAGAAACTGAAGTGTTGCGTAAAGCGACCCGAATGTTACTGATATAAATAAAAGAATCTGGAAAATAACCTGTACATTTATAGGAAGTAAGTTATGTTAGGTAAGGGCTTTGTAACTTCCAGAAGGAGGTAGAGAAGGGAAAGTCTGTTTTACAACAACGCAAAAAATATTATATAAGAGTATTGAACAAAGTGGTGCACGTTTTCAGAAAACCTCTCTTAATGCATCCTGCAGTTTTGTGGTATAGGGTGAACGGACTGAAGGGCTGACAGATGCATCTCTGACAAAACTGCACTCCAAATAAACCGTTGTTCTACCGTTAATATATCGAAGCCATGCAACCTCACCACCTGACATTCATACTTAAAAAATGATAGCCCCCGTGAGAGAGAGTCTGTGTTGGCTGCTAAGTAACAGGAACTTTTAATCAGCTAACACCTAATCCAAAGAACCCATGGTTGTTTATTTTAAGCTAAAAACTAGGATTAGAGTCTTTTTTCGCGAGCTTCTGTGTGGGCTCGCGGATCACAAGCCCCTGTTTAGCTGTGTGTTATGACAGCATCAGTGGAAACAGGGCAAAGATAAATCCGACCGCGGAAATCAGCCCTTAATAAATAGGCTGTAGTTAAAGTGACACGAAAGTGTGAAGCAGGTGCAGAAGGATGGAATGAAGAGTTTTCCCATTTTATTATCCTGGTAAGACTTCAGTCTTTTCTAAACACATCATGGATATTTCAAATGCGGACCCAGCAATGTTAATATGGATGTTTGAACCCCTCTGGTATCTTTATTTGATAATTGGCTCCTTGCAGCCAAGAAACAAAAGATTGAAGAGATTATGAGAATCAAGTCATTATAAAGATGGGTCGAGCAAATATGTGATTTTGAAACACTGAACATCTTTCTGGCAGGTCACTGAACCGTTTGGCCGTACTTCTTATTCTGTCTCCAGTATTCACATGAAACATGTAATATGCAGTTTTAACATAATGTCTTCTCCGCTTCTCTGCAGGGTCTGGCTTGAACGGCACCGGGCGGGTCATTTTTCATAAACCATTTCACATTAATATTTTTAGACGGCCTCTTTCGGGAGGTGCAGCACGTCCTCAAACGACCGCTGAATCAATTTGTGAACAGTTTTCATAGCCAGGTACAGCACACAAGAAATTCAGTGGACAGATGAAGACACTATAGGAAGTTACAAAGCTCCAGAAAATGATTTTTTTTTTTAAAGACTACTAAAAAGACTAAAAAAGACGCTGTTTATCCACGGGGGGAGCGGGTGAAGTCTGGCTGACTTCCAAGATCTTCTAAAAACAGATCATGACAGATTTGAAGGGTAGCAGCTAAACACTCCATATTAAGATGCAGACGGGAATATTTGTGTGGTGTGAAGAGATGAAGACTGTTGTTATCAGCTGGATTGTTTGTCTTAGATGTTGTCTGGTTTTATTCTCATTTCTTATCTAAATTTACTCAATTCCTCCCATACTTTTGGTCACATTTGGTCTAGCTGTACCAGAGTCACCACATGCACACACAACCTATTAAAAATGATAAAAAAGAGAAGGGGGGTCATGCAAGAAAGGTTTCAGGGTCAGAAATCGAACCTAGGAGAGCTACATTGACGACTACAGCCTCCGAATATGACGAGGAACCCTGTTTAAGCAAGTTAACCTTAAATAAATTTTATCTTTGAGGATTATACATTAATTGGCCTTCACATCAGTATGCATGACATGTTTTGAAATCAATATGGGCTTTAATTTAAGCCCATAATTCAAATGCATGAAGCTTTTCCATCCACCCCTCGTCCATCTTGTCTGGTAATGCCTCATCAGATGGGATAATTTTTTATAAATTATAGTATAATCTATAGCAGGGGGACTAAATCAATCTTTCCCCCGAGGTCTGGTGCCCTGCAACTGTTTAGATGCTTCAACAGACCTGAATCAAATAATCAGGTCAACAGCAAGATGTCTAAAAGTTGCAAGAGACCGGATCATTAGACTTGGATTTAAAGACCATTGATCTATAAATTAATACATCATAGAGCTGTAAACAAATAATTTATAATGCATGAACTCTAAGGTTTTTCACCTTTGGGGCAGGAGCGTCAGAGCAAGGGACCTAAAAAGGCTCAACAACCTGATAAAGAAGGCTGGGTCTGTTCTGGGGACAAATGAGGAAGGAGTTGATGATGGAAAGAAGGATTTTACATAAAATCAAGAAAATCATAGACAACCCTGAACATCCTCTTCATGAGACTGTTACTTGAAAACAGAGTCTCTTCAGTCAGAGGCTTCTTCAGCTTAGTTGAAAAACAGAACGCTACAGAAGATATTTCCTGCCCACAGCCATCAGCATCAACAACAACTCCTCACTTAAATGAGATACTCCAACATTACTTAATTTCCCTTTGGGATAAATAAAGTATTTTTGGTTTTGATTGTTTTTACTTAAACCTATCAGGAGTTCCTACTATATCAAAAGGCTACATTTTAGTCCCATCTCATAAGAGCAACAGTTCCACTTGAAATCCAGTAGTTTTTAGGGTTCAGGCTAAGAATGGGGCAAAGAAGGACACAAATAAAATGTTATGAAACCGCGTGAGTCTGCTAACCAAACTCCACTTCTTCCCCCAGCAGGAACTAAAAAGAGGAGGAAGCTATTTTCACCTGCTAACCTGAACACTGTTGAAAAGAGAGCAAAAACGTAACGAGCTGAGGGTTTGTGACATTCTGCTTGCTTTCCAGTCAATTTCTTTTGGTTCCATATTTGGAGCTTGCGCTGCCCTGCTCAGCATCAGTTTGCAGCAGAGGAGTCATGTGTTTATATGATCAAATGAAGAGTCACTTAGTGTTCAGTACCAAGAATAATGTTCATTTTCACCACTCTCTCCCAGATTATTAGAAACACAAAAAATGGGTCATAAAATGTTCCTGTTAATAAAAGCACTTCTGATATTTTCATAAAAATCGACAAGAGATTATTGCGAGTAATTGTTTTAACTTAGATTTAACGCAACACTTTGTTATTGTTGCATTGAAAATTAATAAACGATACAAAGAAAGCTCCATTAATCTACTAATTTTGGACCTTTGCTGAATCTACTGAAACACACAAGTTTAAAAATATTGGCAGGTTGTGAGATTTTTAACAGATTCAAACCCCTGCTGGTCCGGATCTATTTCCTGGAATGACCATCCATGATTTTCATGAGTCAGCCTCAAAATTTTCCTCTCATAAATAAGGAGGAATACCAGAACACCATCAACCAGATAATCTGTGGACCTGTGAGGGTAAAACTTTACAGTTTACACAAAGGACTCATGATGCGCTTCATTTGAACTTGGAAACTGGACTTTCCAGGACAGAAAAATCAACTGAGGGTTTTCCACACAGTTGTACTCATAAATTTCCATACGTAGGCAGATCTCGATAAAGATTATTTCAATTGACCAGACACAGTCTGACAGTTCTTTTATGCCCATGGAGATTTCTTTGTAGCCATAATCTACGATGCTACCTTATTTTTAAAAAGTTTATGAGCCTTATGCAGAGTAAAAGAAAAATGTCAAAAATTTCTGGATTTAAGATATGAACGAACACAAAGAGGTTTGCTAGTGACCACTTTACGTCATCATGATCTTTTCTTATTATTTTACATGGCTTCCATAAAGGTATTTACTTAATTTGCATGGATTACATTTAAAAGTTTCTGATCATTAAAACATTTTCTTTGGCTAAATGATCTTTCCCAACACAAAATCCTGACAAGTTAAAAAAAATGGTTCATGACGGGTTATATTATGTTGACAGGGGAAGACATCCAGACTGAACTTTTGGTAGCGGGTCGACATTCAGCAACTCTTAAAATTTGCTTTGAATTTCCAACATTTGTCAGCTCATTCTTCTTTCACGCAGCGTTCTCCTGGGACCATTCACATTTTTTGGTCATTACAGGGAGGATATTTAAGATGAAAACAAATGATGAAATTAGGCATCTATGCGTCAGAGGTGGAGAAACAAGACTTAGAAATACGACAGATAAGGAAAGGGATATTTCATGGTGTTGAGGCAAATTATAGGCAACAATTAATCAAATGTAAAGAGATGATAACTGTTTATTGATACGCAAATTAAAAAACGGAAATTATGTTTTCAGAAACGGCAAAGAAATATATACAGGTGCTGTAGAAAAACATATAACTTGATTTAAGATAGAATAATACTATAATTTTCCTAAGAGGTGAAAAAAGGCAGGGCTATAGTATAAAACCAAACCTGTCTAGCAGTTGCTGTTTGTCTTGTCCAAGATAGCAGGAGGGTAAATGTCCCATGATGCCATCTCTGCACACACAACTCTCTGGGTGAATGTCCTGCAGACCCAACACCAGTGATCTAAGCAGCAGTTCTCAATCTGGCTTTTGAGATTGTGTCTCTCTCCTGCTGTAGTTCTGCCTAACCAGGACGCGATACAACATGTGAGAAGGTTTTCAGCGGTTATAACATTGCTGTGATGGAAAGACTTACGTTTTTTAGTCTCCAGAGGACGTTTACAGGGTATATTGCTTTTTTTGATGACAGCTATAGAGCTTTTTCTAGATGCCTTGTTGTCCATCAGACTGATTCTGTTACTATTAAGTAAAACTTATAAAATTGGGTGTATGAAATGTATCTTGATCCCAAACAAAAATCAAAACTGTATACAAGGCAAGAGAAATGTATTTGTTCCATTTTTACATGAGATAACTTAACGTGTTTGCTTATAAAATAAATGAAAATACATAAAAACAATTACATTAATGAAATAAAACACACGAAAATGTAAGCATCATGTGAACATGGCAACAATTACAAATTTAAAACAAATACATAGCTAAGATATGATTCAAACTTTGACTTGTGATAAAAAATAAAAAAGTAAAAAAATGTCTTCATTTATGATTTAAAGGTGTGTTAAGCTCTGGAAAAAAAGCTCTGGTCTTTTTTTCCAGAGCTTAAAACCACTAAATCTGTTCGCTGTCTTATATTAAAAATCAGTTTGGATAAGGCAGGTGGAAAAGCTTCTTGGATAAATCCAAACTGAAGCCAATAAAAAAAAACTGATCTATGGTATATATATTTTTTTAAAACTGGGCATCAGAAACCCACACAGTTTAGATCAAGTCCAACACTTTTCCCTGCAAATCTATGTAGCTTCTATCTACAACTTGTTTGAACCTTTCTGCATATATCATCCTAATTTATCCAAGACCAAACATGAGTCTTTTTGCAGAAAGGCACTATCTGAAAAAAAATAAAACATACTTTCATGTGATGTAAATTAGATAAATAATGTCTATGATATAAAGGCCAGTCAGGCATTCTTTTATAATATCTGTTATGTGAAAGACTACGAAGCTGCTCTGCTCTCCAACCAGACATCCAATATAAATGCTGCAAAATTTTTATGTCTTCCCCACTTAAAAAATGTCAACAGAGGCTCTGGCCAGACCTTGACAGGGAAGAAATATTCTGTGGTCCAAATAATTTCACTGGCATTTCTTACATTGGTAAAAAGTCTCTGCTTTAAACTCAGAAATGCACCTCAAGGCTATACTGGGTAATTGCAGCTGAGAGACGATGTCGAGTAGCCGCCATTATTGTGGGTATAACATAGTTAACTTAACTGAGCGTTCAATCTAACCAACAAGGATGGAAAATATGCATTTATAGCTTTTTCTTGTGGGACTCTCATTATCGATATTATTTAATTTCTCTTTCCACTCGGTGAAAACAAACAAAGCGAGGGAAACCAGAAAGACATAACATTTTAATGTATCTATTTGAGCCAACACTGTGAACACTTGAAAGCATCTATTCTGGGATACTATAAGTGGTGAAACTCGAATTCTCTCAGCATAGTAAACTCCAGCTACTTCTAATTACTGTCTACTTACTGAGCTGTTTAGACAAAACGTCTTCTTTTTTTGTTTATTTGTTTGTTTGTTTTTGGTTTTTGGTATCATCAGGAATATTTTTGAATGAGATTAAAATGTAAAATAACCCAGGATGAGTTCCAGATATTTTTGGACGGCACTGAAAGGAGTGGTCCTCAAATCTCGTTGTACAATGTGTAGAATGACAATAAAAGGCATTCTATTATACAATGGTTTAAAATAGGGTTAAAATCTTGCTCCATGGCAGTTTTGAACCTTCCTCCCTCTGATCAGCAACCCAAAGCCATAACCACTGACATAACACTGCCAAATATCTGAACTATCTTAGCTCTGTTCAAACCAAAAGCATATTTTCTTTTTGGGAAAACTGGAACAATCACTACCATCTGTTGAAGTGACCAAGGAATCAAATCTAGCTGTAGAGGTTTTAGGTTATTTGTTGTAGAAAGTAGCTCCCAGTTTCCAAGCTGGGTATTCAACAAATATTTATTCATGCAAGAATCACAACATATAGCATAATCTCAGAGTTAAATAAAAACCAAAGGAACTGTCTAAGGGAAAGGTGAGAGGACATTCTGGAGAACGTCGATACAGAAACTTTGTGTTACGCGCCGTCAACTGAATAGGAGAATACAGAATTTCACAGTAATGAAATTTGAGATCTTGCAGTCCAAGACTAAATGGGCAGAAACATGGTCAATGCTGTGGTAAGCGAAGGAAGAACAGAAGGATATGAGGTTTCAGGGCAAAGTCGGTTTTCAGGGCCGAGGAAACTGGGTCAGGACAGATAATAGGAAACCGACCCAAGGAGCAGAAGTCAGAAGACAGGAGTCCAAATACATAGACAGGGTTAAATGTCCCAAAAATCAGAAAAAGATGGGTGTCCAACGGACCAACAAGACGTGGAACGCTCACCTCAATGCTTTCAATAATGTGGCTCTGTTTGCCTGGCAGTTCACTGCTTATGAAACCAGGGACAAATGTGGAAGTGATGGGACTTGAATCGAGCAAAATGGGAGCAGCACAGTGGGATGAATGAGTTATCTGAACAGAGAAAGGAGAGGAATGTAAACTAATGTTGGACTAGTAGGCCAGAATCATGACACTTTGTGACCCTGGTGTGTGTCTACAGTGATTAAAGTTGCAGTTTCTACTACTTGTAAATTATTAGGTTCAATTCAGTTTATTTATATAATGCCAAGAACAGTAATAAACATACACACCATAATCCTAAATTTGTTATTAATTTGCTTTCAACTCGTTTGTAATTTTTTTGTCTTATCAAACTAACCTGCAAAACACAAACTTGGTATTTGCAGAAAATATCCTGGCAGCTTGTCATAAATCTTACTGTAAACCACTGCAGTCTCAGTTTGTCTTTGCTGATCTAAAACATGTTGTTTACTTTTCTGGGTGATGATATTACGATGACAACAGCAGCAGCTCAGTTCGCCGTCAAACCAAGCACCGCAAGTCGGACACACTGAACTGCCTCGTGTACGCTGATGACCTTATGATCTCTTGGCCTGAAAATGAAACAGATAAAATTTTAAGAGGAGACGGTTGGGTTTTTTTAAATGCTTGGAAAAAACGGTTTTACTGCATGCAGAAAAACAAAAACTGAACAAAGCATACATTTGAATATCTTTTGTGATATGTTTTAGTTTTAGACTAAAATATTGTACAGCAAAAGTATGAAAAAAGGAAAACTAAAAGGAAGTTTTCATATTCACTGTCAGGGTTGTCTTGGGGGATTCTGTCCTCTCTGAAGGATACTTAGAAAGACACAAGTTGTGTGATAAAACCCCTGATTTCTGCCAAGGCCAAAAACAAACAATAAATCATTCTGGAAGCGCGGGATGAGTTCCCTCCCAGCAGTGTGAGTCATACACAAAAAAGGGAGGAGAATAAAGTGTTGATCGGCTAGAAGGACCCTTTTTTTTCCCGGTCGACACTATCTGTACAGTGAATATGAAAGGGAACATATTAATAGTCGCCTCTTATCACGGCATGGTTGTATCTGAGGATTTCATAGAGTGTGAGATCCAAAAACTACTTCATATATATCCAAACACTCACTGTTGCCTGAAGTGGGTAAACTCAGATCAATGCAGGCTTGTTACAGGCTCCAATCCAAGATTAGGTTCCCATTATCACTTTAAGTACGCAGTGGTATTGCATGTTGATATAATGACACCCATACGTAGCGCCTTCTAATTTATATCCTTCTACTTTTATTTGTTTTTTGAATAACAAACTTCAAAACATGATGTAAGACCAGCATAAAGTAGTAATGTACATCATCGTTAAGGTGAAAAACAAAATATATCATGAATCACGTAATGTTTCTTATAGATTCTTTATATATTTTGTGTGCTTTTTGTATAATATTTCATTTTGTATAAAAAATATTAAATATTGAATAAATATGTATATAATGGTGAGATGAGATCACAATAGTTGTTCAAGCATACATGCAAAATGCACTTCTTCGTCTCTCAAATGTAATGACTGCAAGGATTAAAGTTAAAATTGCTGCAGACATTGATAGGCAAATTAAAGATAAACATACAGGCATAACTTTAATGTAATGCTTTAAACTAATGCATTATTCTGGGATAGCATTGAACAGTCAAAGCTCCGACCCAAATCCCACTGAGAATCTGCAGTAAGACTGGACAAGCTGTTCGGCAACTTTTCAGACCGGAGAAGTGTAAAGCTGTTAGAAACATTTCCTGCAGAAGAAGACGGTTTTTATCCAAGTATTATTTTGTGGTGTCATCGCACACACGGCAAAGATGGACCCACATGCACGGAGGAGGGCAGGAGTCCGTTACTGAAGATGAAGAAAACTTAATGAGAGTCCAATAACACAGAATGATGGAAGCAGCAAACAATAATAAAACACGAGCGTGAATGAAAACCTGCGAGTGACAGAAATGATCTGAATACAAAATGTGAGTGATTAACAAACATTATGACCCATCATGGAACAGGGAAGCTAAAAACAGATGCACATCACACTTTTTTGATTTAACTTTAAAGCAATGAACTTGTCTTTGCAATTTTCCCTTGATTTTGTTTAAATATGATGTAAAATCCATCCCAGCTAAAATCACCACAAGGTTCATGGTTTTAACAGAAAAATGTAACAACCTAAGATGATTATGAATTCGTTCACAGTTCACTGTGACCACCTTTAATGTGACAAATCTTGTATAAAGCAGTGATTTCCAGTCACTGAAGTCTGCCTCTGACAGAACTGTGAATTGCATTTCATTTAAAATTCAAGAGCAATATTTAAAATTTCTGATTCATTTAAACAAAACATTCATTTTTTTTTCGTTACCAAAGCCTGCACACAAATTAGGAAAGTAAAAAAAAAAACATGCAACAAATTAGAGATCTAGAAATGTAATCTATTGCTTTTCATAGTTTTGGGTGAAAATACCGTTGTTATTTTTTTTAAACTTCTGCTGTTTCTCCCTTCAAAATCTGTGGTTACAATAGGATAAAACATGTATTCACCTTAAGGGAGCGTAACTTACGTATTATCTTGGGAAGGCTCTTTTGTTGAGTCTCATATAAATATTAGTAGTTTACATTCATTTCCTTTCAGCAGAAGCACTGAATCAGGTGTCACTGCCAGATTATGTGACACCCTGCAGCTCCTCAATGGAAAACAAATCCCTCCTAAACCTGTGCCAATAAAAACCATAAACTGTTTTGCCAAATGCTTCAAACCCAACGTCCCTGGAAGACAGACGACCTTCTAATTTGGGATCTCGGTTCGGTAAGTGCTTTGAAATCACTGCCTCTAGTCCCCATGTGCCCGTGTTTGGATGATTAGACATTGATAGCCGCCCGCAGTCACTCAGTCAGGTGCTGTCAGGCTGGAAAGTTTGCAAAACACTATAAACGCCTCTGGGTTGGCACGCCATTAGAGCAACGCCGATCAGAATAATCCATCAGCAGCCCGAGGCTGACTGCTTCTGGCGGTAAATCACACAAAGTGAGGCCTGAGAGACGAGCACAGTGAACACAGACAGAGGAAAGAAGTATGAACCACAGTTTATACTTACTACAGATTCTCCCATCTGCTAATACTTTGATTAAATATATTAGAAACATCTCATCTGTTTAAACAAATATACGTTGTCAGTTGTAAGTAAGAGTTTTACTGCCATTTAAATCTTACTTTAACCTACCGGTAGCCTTTGAATAATCCAGTTTTATGGAAATCCTATTATTGATACACCTTAAAAAATGAAACTTTGTTTGAACCTAAATTATCCCAGTTACAATAAAATATAATTCAACGCAAAAACACATTAATGATAATCACGGAAAGTTCGATATTTGAGAAGCTGTGATTGTTTTTATTTTCAAAACTTCATTATATGATGTACATTGATGATCCTTCATGCAACAGAAAATATCTAAATAAACGATACCGTGTTAGTAGTTGAATAAACCACTAACATAATCGTAATCCTGAAATGTAAAGGCAGTAAACTGTAAAGTATTTAAAACGCAGACGTAAAACAACTATATGGAGTAAAAAGGTTAATATAATTTACATCAGACAGAAAAAGAAAGATGACACAGAGTATCATTTAAACTCTTAAAACACATGAAAAGAAAAGTAGACATTACACCTGGATCAATATTAATTTTTGCTTAGATTTAAAAAAACTAGCTGAGGAAACAATCAGCAAAGATCTACAATTTGTATAGATTGGAATTGTATTTTAGTTTAGTTGTAATTCTATATTTTTTAGTTTTGATTTACTCCTTCGTTTCAACTTCTGCATATTCCCCTGAACGTTCATCCCTGGAGTCAGTTTTAATTATGTTTGACTTTCCGTTTTCTAAATTTCTTTGAAATATTTGCTCTCTTTAAAGGTTTTTGTTGCTTTGGAGAAAAAAATAAACATATATATATATTTTACTGTTATTTTTGCTTCACTGTTTGGAAGCACTCACAACATGGAGTGGTCCTAAAATTTGAAATGTAACAGCGGCATTAATCACGTCTTTTCTGAGGTAGAACTAAGAAATGCAGAGAAGTGGTGGAACTAGGTCCAACTTTCCACGGCTGGAAGAATTTCTTATAGATACCAGATGTTAGCCCAGGTCAAAGCAACAGATGTGAAGCTGTTTGCAGAACCAGCTGCTACACAACTAATATAGTTCAAGAATTCACAGAAGACCAAAGTATTGTTTTGTTTTTTAAGTTGATCTAAGTGTTTGTAAACAGAAATGTGAACGCTGCCATTTAAAAAAAATAGCTGAGTTTAGACCCACTTTAAAGAGGTGGGGTTTTGCTGGTGTATATATTTTTTTAAAGAACACAATAGAGTCAAAAGATGAAAGAAGGTAAACATTACAAATTTTATTTACATGTAAAATGTATTCAACAGAAATCTCTGTAGTAAAGGACTGCTAATAAATTTCTCTTTAAACGTCTTTATCAAAAAAAAGTTACTAGAGGATAATACAGTAATTTCGCATTGAGCTTTTTCTGTCATTTGTTTAAAACTAAAACAGAAAAAATAAATATGTGTCATAACCTGATTTCTTTTGTGTATATTGTTAACTGAAAAAGCAGGGGGAAAAAGAATATATTTACCAGAAAATATATAATAAATGACCCATGAGGCGTTCTGTTATTTGAATTAATCTGCAAAACTTTTTTTCAACTTCTGCAAAAAAAAAAAACATAAAAATAAATAACTGACAAAAATTTTTTATTTAAAATGTTAATTTTTTGACAGAAAACAGTAATATAAGTTTGATTTAAACAAGTACAAAACGGACCAGCAAGTAGAAAACAAATTAAGAAATGTTCTTTTTCTTATGAACAGGAGGAGGAAGCTTTGTTTCCCGCTGGGTACTTGTGTATAGAAACAGGATTTTACCTGAGTGGGGTACATTGAGCTGCCTCTCTCTTTTACGGCTCATGCCTGCCCTCCCATGGACGAGGAGGGAACATGTTATCGTACTTTTTTTTTTTTTTTACGAATATAAAGACTTTTTGTCTTTCTGGAGTCGGAAACGGAAAACTCACAACACAGTTTTAAAGAGCATTTGTCGGTCTATACAGCCACCGGATGGACGAGCGCTGGAGCGGCAGGAGGAGCAGACGCAGCAGGAGAAGGAGGCGCCTCCTTGCCTTTGTAGCCTAGAGACAGGATGTGTTTCTGCAGATGGCTGATCCACTTCTCTTGAACAGACAGAGGCCCCTGAAACACTTCATCACAGAACCTGGACGGCAGAACAGATAGGACAAATCAGATTGCTTAAATGAGTTTTAATGTTTGTTTTAATGAGTATGTAATTTATTGGAAATGAAACCTTTTTATTTACCCACCTGCACTTTAGTGAGTAGATCTTCCCCTCCAGTTTGACTAGTGGAGTCAGCGGAGGCTTTGGCAGCATAGCGGGGATGCTGCCGGAGCGCGACGGCTGCCGAGAGTGTGAGTGGCGGTTTTCGTCTCCTGAAGACACTCCGTGTTGTGGGGCGTGAACCCCTGAAGCCGGAAAGATTCGCACGAATAAATAAAAATAAATTTAAAAAAAAACCTATAAACAGCATTCAGATTTTTAGACCGGTCCTCTCTCACCCCTAGCTGTTCGGATGATGTGGTCTTTCCTGCTCGCTTTGTGCTCGTGATGATACAGAGACGAGTTTTGGCTGCCGCTCGCCACGCCATCAGAACTTATCGACGTTGAGGGCAAAGAGGCAGATCTGTGGGACTAGAAGAAAAAAGGAAAGAAAAAGTCAATTGCCAAAAAAAAGAACCACAAAACTAGGTGGTGCCAAACACTTCCGTGTGTTTATAATAAATTCCCAATGAGATTTTTACATTATTTGGCCAATTTTTTCAGAAAGTTAGTTTTAATTTTTGTTTTGATATTTTCTAAAAGGTCTTCGGAGTGAATGATGCAAGTCAACGGCTCGATGCAAACCACTGGGTTTCCTTAGATCGAAACTGATTTGATTTTGATGTATTTATGATCGGAACTCGATTATTCTCTTCTAAAGTGCTTCGAGATGACATGTGTTCCAAATTGTTGCTATAAAATTAAAAATGAACTGGTGAAATGAAAATCCCAAAAACACTTATCCGTTCACCTTTACCCTCCATTAGTATTGTTGTTGCAGAGCTCACCTTCTTGATGTAAAGGTCTCCATAGCGGTAGCGTCTGGTTATCTGCGCCACCTTGTTGGGGTCTTTTCTGATCAGCTCGCTGAGGGTTTCGATCGGCGAAGTTGCTCCGTCTGCCTTCCATTCGTACAGACCCAGCTGTCGCAGGTGAGCCCGGCAGTGACTCGCCAACGCCTTGCGGTTCTCAAAGTCAAATCCGCAGAGCTCACAGGTGGCGTCTGACACAAGCAATAAGAAAAATACCGTTGTTGGACTCTTATGGTCAGATAATTTGTGTTCTTCTTATAAATTAGGATACCACTGCATTATCAATTACATTTAAACAAAAGTTATTTGTTACATATATAGTTATGGATGTTTTCATCTTGATTTAGATGACTATGGGTAAGAGCTAATGAATTCATTCAGTTATTTAGAGAATATGTTGTTTTATTCTCTTAACAATCAGCAGACACGACACCTTCTCTACCAGCAGGGCAAAAAGCATGAAGGCAGTGCAGCATCCATGCATATTAATTGACAGTTAAGTGGAAGAGAAAAAAAAAAAGAGTGTGGCACAAGTAAAAAGAATTACAGGACATTTAAAATCTATTAAACCTGAGATTCAGGTGTTGGTATATTTTTAATCGAGGCCTTTGCACATTGTCATAGTTACTCAAGTGTGGTAACCATACTGTTATTTAGTTTGATAGGCGAATAGGAGTGTGCGAAATGGATTTAAACGTTCATCACGATATATTGTGGTTCTAGCATGATCACGATAGAAGAAACAATAAATAGATAAAAACCTAATTTAAAATAGGCTTCTTTGGGACACCATTTATATGAAGAAGTATAATTTCTATCACTAAAGCAACTGCATCTAATCATTGCTTTTGTCAGTTGTCAAGGCTCCAAAAGAAGTAAAGATTGTGTTTTTAGAGCTTTCAAACATGAATCTTAATTTATCGCTGTGATGAGAATTAAAGATTGTTATCATGCACACTCCTATTGTCCAGCGAAGCCACTGATCTCAAACATACGGAGAAAATATGGAGTATTTTCAAGAGGAAGATTAGAGACACTACAACATAAAATGGAGGTCATTGTGAAAGCAACCAGGACGTCTGTAACACCTCAACAAAACCACAGGCTCATCGCTTCTGTTCGCATCATGGATACAGTCAGTTTTGAAAATAAAAATGTATTTTAAAAAAATGGGAGCCCTAATCTTCTGTTGAGTTTCTGTTTAAAGAAAACTTTTTTTTATTAGGCTGATTTAATTCTTATATGACTTCCTTGTTTTTATTAGATGAGTCAGACACACTTAAACTTACAGAAATAAATGACTTAACGCTGTTTTAATATATGTCTGTAAGGTGGAAGCATTAAATGGGGATTTTTTCAAAACAGGATCCAATAATATGTGTAAATGTGTAAATAATAATGTGTAAAAAGTTTTTAATTCTGGAAAATGATTCTGGAAAAATGTAAAGGTATGAAACCTTTAAAGGTGTGACTTACAAAAAATATAAATGTATTCACATAAGAACCACGATTTTCATTTGCTCCTATTCAGAATCGATTGTGAATTTCCCATAATCCATTTAAAAAACAAAACAAATCCACTGGCTGTCAAAAAGTGATGAACACAAAAGCATGAAGATATGAGAAATGATTCCATGTTCAGTCAGCTCCATCTGTCCAGCGTCAAAAAGGATTTACTCTAAACAGTCGAGTGAAAGTCTGTTTATCTGAAGCAATATTTAACTTAATCAGAAGACGTCCTACAAACTTTGAGGATTTCTGATTTTTAATAAGTTCCTCCCACCTATAGATTGAAGCAGAAATCATTTAACGGATCGTTTAGAATCGAAAATCGATTTTGAATCGAATTATGGCGTCAAAAATTTGAATCGAACCATGCGACTGTGAAAGATTTCCAGCTCTAGGGAACTTTAATGTGACCATATGTTCATCAGGATGTGTACGACTCACCGAGATTTGGGACGGCAGTCTTCCCTTGTGGAGTTTTGTCTTTCATCGAATAATCAACTGGCGTTGCTGAAGAGTTGGAGGCTCCATCCCGGGACGCGAGGCTCTCCCTTAGCAGCCTCTTGGAGCCTTGAGGGCTCCACGAAGCTTTCCCCGCCGCTAAGGATCCGTACTCTTCTTTCCTTTCTTCGCGGCGCAGCATTACTTCCTTCAGAAGGTCGATGGGGGAGGTTCTGATGGACCAGCTGAGGCCGAGCTGCCGGAGATGAGCGCGAACGTGGCAGGACAGAGCTTTCCTCGTGTCGAACAGCTGCCCGCAGAAGTCACAGAGAACGGTTGGCGGAGACTGCAGGTCTGCGGAGGACGGTAGACTTATGCTTATACAGTACCTCGAACAAATGACCTGAGGCATTTTATCAAGATTTATGTTAAAAGATTTTCTGAAGGGAAAGGTAAACCTTACTAAAGTTCTTTTTTTATTTGTTGTATAGGTCAGCATATTTTCTATTCAGCTCCTCTGAGCCAATACTTTTTTTATGGCTACAATTATAGCTAGCAAGTCTTTCGGGGTATGTCTACCAGCTTTGCTGCTGTGAAATATTAGTCTCTTGTTCGTTGAAAAATAGTTGAAGTTCAGCCAGACTGACTGGAAAATATCCCTGAAATAGTCTAGAAATTTACCTGGAAAAGATCTAATCAGGAAAAAGACAACAAAACAGGCTTTACCTGAATCAGGAGGTTTAGTGAAACCAGCCGCCGTGGGCGACTTCTGCATAATGGTGTCTCTGTCGTCTGGTTGTGGTTGCACAGATATCTCCGTCTCCATAGGCTCTGGTTTCGGCTTTCTAAGAAGCGGGTCTACAGCTAGTCGAAAGCCCTTCTTGGCCTTTGGGGCCCTGTTTAACGGAGGCTGCGGGGAGTGAGAGCTGGTGGAGGGGCTAGGAGAGAGACCTGTGGGGGTGAAAGAGCTCCTGGATTGACTCGCAGCAGGAGACGGAGCAGGGACAGTGGGAGAGGGCGGCGCTGGGGACGGCGCTGTGGACGAGCCGGCCGCGCTGGAGGTCTTTGGAGGAAGCATCGGCTCCAACACGCCGCTGCTGACCAGCTCTTGCACGGCTTCGATTGCAGAGCTCTTCCCCACCAGTTGGTTCACTCCCATGTGTTTGAGATGCGAGCGCGCATGGCTACCCAGGCCTTTGCGGTTCTCAAACTTCTCCCCACACAGAACGCAAGTGCAATCACCGGGCATCTTAGGCCGCTTACTGCTGGGAGACACGGGGGGAGAGGTAAAATCAGAGGGACGTTTGGTGGAGGATTTGGAGGGACTGTTTGCTGAAAGCTCTTCCAGCCGCAGCTTGCTGATCGGCTCAAAGTCCTGCTCCTTCATGATCTGGTACAGGAATGCAATGGAACCGCCCTGAATGTCGGCGTCGGGGATGCCGATCTGTCGGAGATGGGATCGAGCGTGATTGGAAAGGCCTTTGCGCGACTGATACCAGCAGCCACAAAGCTGGCAGACGTGGATCTCGTCGTTAGTTTCTGAAGCTGTCAGAAAAAAACAAACATTTTTTTAATTGATAATATTTAATTGATAATTGTATCATTAAATAACTGAACTAAAATGCTGTGGAAATGTATTCGTCCCTTTACAAATTTATTCTGTTTTATTTTTCTGTCACACTTAAATATTTAAGATAAAACAAATTTTGACACCACACAAACAGAAACAGCTATTTTACAATCCTGTTTGAATGCATTTACAAAGAAAAGCTGTTCAAACCAACCTGACCATAATTGAAAATATAATTACCCTTCTAAAGAAATTCAAGAAAATAAAAAACTAAAATAAAACAGAGGATTACCAAGGTATTTCCAACCACGGTCTTAAAGGGAAGAACAATTCTCCACAAGTAGCGGGAACATAAAAAAGTGATAAACATCCTGGAGATCACAATGTGACCTTTTTCTGACTAATTCACACAAGTATGAAAATCCCAATTGGGATTCTTTTTCAGCCGAAAACAGGGCTGATACGCAGATAAAATTGCAAAAACATCGTTGATAAGATGTTTTTGAAAGCATCTGAAGTGGGAAAGGTCATGTTGCATTTAATCCGACAATGACGTCATCAACGTACCTCAAGATGAAGCGTGGTGAAGTAAGGCAGAAGAGCAATTATCTGATTGTGTGTGTGTATGTTTTTTAGGTTGTCATTTCAGAGTACATGATTTAATGAGATTACGATGTCCCCAATTTTACCGAACAAACAAAATTGAAAAAAACACTGAACTAAAAGTAGTTGCTACCAAAAGTGGAACCAGTTATGGACTTAAGTGGTTATTACTGTTTGCCCCTTTTTTTCTAATACATTAAAGGTAATTTTTACATTTACTGAGGTTCTGTTCGTCTGATTTAAAGATATGTATTTATGATGAAAACACAAAAACAGAAGAAATCAATAAAGGGGTATGAATACTGTTTACTGCTTCAACTCACCTAAAGTAATAGGGGCATCAGTTTCCAGGGGCGCCCACAGTGGCTTGGTCATTGTTTTTTGGTCTGACAGCGATGAGCTGCTGCCTTCAGTCAGCCTAGAGGAAGACGGAGAGGATGGAAAAAAAGACACTCCCGCTTCTTTAGGCTTGGATGGAGATTCCTGAGTTGTCACAACATTTGCGACTGCCTTGGATGAAGTTTGAGTTTCTTCCTGCAGTGCAGGTGTCTTTGGCTTCTGCTGGGACGTTTTCTTAGGCAGTGGTGGAGACGCAGATGCAGCAGCATCTGGTTTGAGGTCTGAAGGGGAGTCTTCCTTCTCCCGAATGAGCTGGTACAGCAGCTCGATGGGAGCACCGCTGCTCTCTGACACAGTCACGCCGAGCTGGCGCAGATGGAGGCGCGCGTGGCTCGAGAGGCCTCGACGCGTCTCGAAATAGGCGCCGCAGACCTCGCACACCACAGGTCCCGAGGTAGCTGCGGAGAAATTAAAGTTAAAGACAGACAGTGGCAATCACAAGAAGTTTGTTTGTGAAAATCTCCAGATTTCCTTCAGCTGTACCTGTTTGTGGGGAAAATAAGTCACTGTCCAAAACAAAAAGGTAAAACAGTGGACCTAAAAATGTACGTTTATTTGTGACTTACAATATAAAACTTATGTTCATAAAAAAAAGAAAAGATAAAGACATTGTTATTACAGACATTTCTTTCTATTGCACACCACACAAATGCAGACAAGTGGATCTTTACCTTGTGAATCCATTTGGCCAGAATTACACAGAGCGTTACTCTGGCAAAAGGAGGACTTGTCTTCTAGCAGAGGTCCTAGGAATAGTATTCAATTCATTAAATAACAAGGCAGGGATTTACTACTGCTGACATAAATCAACATTTCCTCACATTACACTCTGACAGAAATAATATGCGTAAATACCGCGATACAACTGAACTATCGCGTGAAATTAGCTCATCCTGAAACGTCTTAACGGCTGCTTCATTTGTTTTAGCTGTCGCCCTAAAACAGTCAATTACTTACTTTTTATCCGATTTAAAATTGTCCACCTAAACAAAAGTCGGGTGAAATTTCCGTTCGCGCTTTTCCAAGAAATAGCTAACTTAAGCTACCACTTTGGTCTTTTGTTTTTTTCTCTGCTATCCTGACGAGCTTTTAGCCGCTTTGCCTCAATCAAGCCCGAAACTACCCGAACAATGAAATAAAAACTCCCAAACTCTACAATTTAACCCGATACATTATCAGCCAGAAACAACAGTTACCTTGAACCGTTAAGAAACGGCTCTGCACATCAGACCGTCAACGGCTAACCAGAAGTAGCGCGGCACGCGACTAGAGCTGTTCCCTTCAAAAAAGAAAGCCGCCACTGATTAACCTGTTATTTACAATTCTCTGCTAGTATATTTAGTGTAACAAATGTATTAATTAATTAAGGAAATCTATTTAGTGAAAATGGGCGTAATGTACGTCTAAAACAGTTATGCGTGAACTGTGGTTCATATACAGTGCGTTTAAAACCTCAAGACGCGAACTCAGTGCTTTTATTCTGAAGGGTCAGGTTTGTACTTCCGGGAGTTACAGCTAGTGGTGGAATATGTCTTGCGCAGAATCTCTTACTTCAACTCTTCTTTCCTTCAGCAAGCCGGAGACCTCCTCAGCCAAGTTTCTCACGGCTTAACAAAACTGAGGTAAGCGCAGTAAAATATGTGGTTGCTTTTGTTTATTTGATTTTAATAGTTTCTGCCCTGTTTTAGGTAAATGTTTTTAACCACGGAGCGAAAGTAGAGCCCTTTAGCCTGAGCTAAGCTAGGCTGCAGCCAGTCAGACAGGCGTTTTGGCTTAACTGCTCCCTCCTCCTCTTTCTCCTCCAAATGTTTCTGGCCCTTTCTTTGTTCCTGAGCTGCAGCTTCCTGCTCACTTTACTCTGTTCTGGTTTTGCTTTCTAAGGCTACGTTTTAAAATGAAACTTTCACCTGCTTAATATTCTCCTAAAACAACGAATTGACAAAGAACCTCCATGTTTTTTTTTTTCTAAATAAAGGTAATTAAGGCTTGCATCCTGCAGCTAAGAAACTATAACCCTAAACTGCTCTTATCATAATTACATTTTTATAGGAATTATGGGAAAAAAGCAAGTTGCTTCTTGCTTCACCTCGATATGCATCCGCCATGAGGTTTCCATGTCTTGGTTTGTGCTGATCATGGTTGCATAAGCTTTTTAAGAAGCTATTGTTCCCTACTGGCAGAGCTTGCATTGCATGTGACCTCCAGCAGGTGTTTTGAAATGGGGTTTAAGGGGTGCCATTTAAGCAAAGCGCTTTATGTTCTGTGTTAACATGTTGTGTTTCTCTTAAACCACATTTTTTCCCAATATCTTTTTCTTACATATTTGTGCCTCCCTCAAGTTATTTACTGCCATGTCTTGTGGAAAAGCTCAGATTGGCAAGCCTGCCCCAGAATTCAAAGCCACAGCTGTGGTGGATGGACAGTTTAAGGAGATCAAGCTGTCAGACTACAAAGGTACGCTTTTTCTTGTGACTATGTTAATATAAATTAATTTTAGAGTTTTACTTAAGTTTATTTTAACATTTCCTTCTCTACACCCCAGGGAAGTATGTAATCTTTTTCTTCTACCCCTTGGACTTTACCTTTGTTTGCCCGACTGAGATCATTGCGTTCAGCGATAGAGCAGAGGAGTTTCGCCGTATTAACTGTGAGGTCATCGGCTGCTCAATTGACTCCCATTTCACCCACTTGGCATGGTAAGAGGTTTTGGACGGGTGTTGCTTAAGTTCACCCCTTTCTTCTACTCCCCTTCTTGATGGGGTTTGTTTTTATCCTTCAGCAAAAGGTGGAAATTGATTAATTGGTGCACTTTTACAGAGGTTGAATCGCTTTTAAAACAAAAAGCGCCCTAGGAGTTAAACCTCGTCTTTCATAACAAATATGCTGTAAAACCTGTGCGTGGAAATTGGAACCATTGCATTAGAATGTGTATTCTTTTAAATTGGTACAGTGTCAGCTCCATTAATGGTAGTGGGGGGGCGTTCTGGCTCTGAAGGATGACACACCCTAATCTATCTAAGGTGTTTCTGCTGTTCTGCAGCAGCTGATAAGTGTTGTACTAACGGACTCCAACTCAGCTCTTTCTTTCTAGAAGGAATGAGCATGGGCGGTTCTAGACCGGGGGTCAACAGGGGCCAGTGCTCTCCACTGTAGATCAGATCCTGGCCCTTGTAATAAAGATACTAAATCAATTTTCTTTGACACGTACAGGCACAAACTATAAGTAATTGACCATTTAGACCAGTAATTTTTTTGCCTTCACTGTTTAACTTAAATGACTTAAAAATTAGGTGTTGCGCTTCTAGCTTTATTCGTATTAAGATTCAATCACATTTTATCTGCTATATCAGAAATCCCTTAATACATTCAACCATAAAATACTGCCATTGTCTCATTCTTTCAGTCTGTGGCCCTATGTAAAGAACTTGGCCCCCACCTGGTAATTCAGCCAAGAGTTGCCCCTGTCAATGAGATGAGGCATTGCTCAAGTTGAAGCTTCATGACATTAACTTTATATAAAAATAGGGCAGGAGAAGGGAAGGTTAACTACATTTTTGTGGTATGCTTTTATTTATTTTTTTCACCCCACTTCATTAGGATCAACACACCAAGGAAGCAAGGAGGTCTGGGTAATATGAAAATCCCCCTTGTTGCAGACCTCACTAAGTCCATTTCTACAGACTACGGTGTGTTAAAGGAGGATGAAGGCATTGCTTACAGGTCAGCTGGACTCTTTGGATCATAGCTTTTAATTTGGGAAGGGGGCAATTTGTCTAGTGTGTGTCGCATATCACCCTTCTGATCCTAGAGGGTAACTTTTTTTCCTTATTTAGGGGTTTGTTTGTGATTGACGATAAGGGGATCTTGAGGCAGATCACCATCAACGACTTGCCTGTCGGTCGCTCTGTGGATGAGACGCTGCGTCTGGTCCAAGCCTTCCAGTACTCTGACAAACATGGAGAGGGTGAGTTTATCCAGTCATTTGGATCAAGCAGCCCTGAAAGTATTAACATGTTAAATGCTAAACTGAGATATTAGTTATGGTTCTTAGTGTACGGTTATGGGTCTGAACAATATTGGAAAATCTTGGGATTTTTAGCTATGTAACATTGTGTGAGTTTTTTTCTACCATGAGACCGTTTGCTTCTGGCTAAATTTTGCAGCAGCAGCAGGGAAAAAAGCTCTTAAAACATTATCCAACAATTATTCCAGCAGCAAAACGACAAAGCCCAAGATGCACTGTGGCAAATTATTTCTGTGCTTAAAACCTCTCTATTGTAGTTTGGTGTCAAACTGACCTTGAGGATTGTTCCCTCATCTGTCTAGTTTCAAGTTTTTATGCGCCTTGAAGTCTGCTTTAGATGTAGACCAAAATTTGTGATCGGTCACCATGATGTCTACTAAATATGCTCTGTTAAAGCTACTGAACTTTGGTTACATGGGGGGATAACTAAAGCTAACCAAAGTTGTTCAGTGGATCAAATATTGGGTCTTCTTGTAATCTTATTTTCCATGAGTCTGTAAGCTTTTTGTGTAACTTCTATTTTGATGTTTTGACCCGCTGAATGCATGTACTGAACCCATTTGTGCAAAAGGACGTAGTGAAATCAGTTATTGGACTTCATAGCTCAGTCCTCTTGGATGTTTACATGTACACTTCGTCCTCTGATAACTTTATCAGACACCCCTGACACTTGAAACGGGAAAGCTCATCTGTTTTTCTACCTCTGCACAGTTTGTCCTGCCGGCTGGAAGCCCGGAAGCGACACGATTGTCCCGGACGTGGAGAAGAGCAAGGCGTTCTTCTCGAAGCAGTAAAACTGCAGCGTCTTCTGTCCAGCAGATCATCCATGAGTTCAGCACTTCAGATCAGAGGCGTCCCAGTGAAGCACTATAGCGGCAGATCCAACCCATTAAAATAAACTTTTCAACTTGTTTAAAAAAAATAAAATAATCTTCTACAAGTATTTCCTTTTGTATGTTCATGCAACTGTTGGGATGACCTCCTAGTCTCACGCACTGAAAGTATAGTTTTGTTTCCTTTTGTTCAAAAAACAGAATTTTCCTTGCTGTCAGTTCTATTAAACTATGGGAAACCTTATGTTTTTGTTTTTGTTTTTTTGACAATCAATGTCCTCTAGGTGGCAGCACAATTCTGAATCTGACCTTAAAACTGGTTTGTATTGCATACCTATTTTTCTTGGACCTGAAGCAGTTGAACAGTTCTCCCTGGCAGATGATCACAGTACATCACAAGGCTGCCAAGTCTTGGTTAATATTGGAGTTATTGTGGTTGACTCACAACAGCAGCCAGCTGTTGCCAAATGGCTCCAACTTCTGTTGGGAAACCTTGGATAGTTATGAGTGAAAATGTGTATATGCGACAAATCAAACCATAGAAGGATCTCTTAAGTCAAAGTGGGAAATGAACCAAGTTCGTTAACTTCGACTAACTTATCTACAGAAGTTGCAATACACCAGATTAATAAATAGGTCTTAATTGTGTGAATAAATTAATTGTGGAAGTTCTGAACATGGGAGTGAATAAATTCTATTTACAAAAAGTAATTATCTCTAAGCACTTTAATCATTGTCTAGATTGATTTACAGCTTTTTAATGAGAATTATATTTAATTCTGGCACAATTACAATGGAAATTTTTAGACCATATGCAAATTTCACCTCGATTATGAAAGTGTTACGGATCCCTTAAAAATCTCCTCTGAATATTTCAATCGGCTTCTCCAGCTTGAAACCTCACTGCAACATGTTCTTAATGGAACTTTTTCTACATTTTCTGACAATGATCTCAAAGCTTGTTTTTGGGAAACTGAAAGCAGAATGGGGGGAAACTCCCTTTTCTAGAATAAACTCATTGACAAACCTCTCTGCTGCGCTCAGCCCTGATTGGCAATGTAGGAGGGAGTTCCCGGAAACCTCGCCGTGATATGACGTCCGCACGCAGCGTTCGCCATATATGGGCTTACGCATGTACGTCAATAAAGGAGGGGCGGAGGGGGGAAAAAGTCCTACGCTGGGACGATCAGCAGTAAAACAGCTTCTGATCAGTGACATACGGTGTGGTTATGTTTACCAGAAATACAACCGGATTGTTTTGTTTTTTTCTTTCAAAGAAAAGACATTTATAGCGTTTTGTTTTTTTTATTACACATTTTGGATTCACTTAAATATTATTATACAGGTAAAAAAAAATGTACACATACACACAAATAACTTATACAGACAAAAGAAGCATCCGAACTGGGCAAAACGAGAAAAATATAAATGTAAACGACACTTTTAGAAACTTATTCAAAAATGCCCCAAGTGTTTGTGTTGTTTGTCAGATTTCATGGTTTATCACTCAGTTCTCTCACAAACTCATCGTATAAAGTCTTTGTTGTGTTTTTAAATCAGTGCAGTTCTTGTTTTTTGTCCCCCCCCCACAAAAGAAAACGTAAAAAAGTGCATCATGTCAGGTTCAGTAGGACTTGAGCTTGGGCGCTAACATGAGCTGGCAGCCGCTGCTCACATGAGTCATGACCTTCTGTTTGAGCTGAGCCACCTGCTCCCGCAGCAGCGACGCCGTGCTCGACAGGCCCGCGTTGTCAGTCTTCAGCACGTTCACCTTGTCCTCCAGCCGCGAGATGCGCTCCAGCTTCCGCTTCCGACACTTGGAAGCCGCCAGCCGGTTCCTCTGCCGCTTGCGCTCCGCCTTGACGCGCTCCTGGTTCTCCATGTCGATGGGCGACGTTGGCGCGGAGCTGTTGTCGCTGCTCTGCATGTCGGGCACCGTCTGCGGCTCCTCCTTCAGCGACGCGTAGCGCTGCGGGTGGACGCCCGCCGCCGCCGCCGCCGCGGCGTGCTGGAAGTGGTGTGGGTGGTGCTGGTGGTACTGGTGGTGTGGCAGGTAGCCGATGGTGGCTGACGGGTAGCCTGCCGCGGACGAGGTCAGGCCCGGGTTCGCGCCGCAGCCGCCCAGCGTCGTGTACTCCAACGGCTCCGTCTGCGCGAACACCGGCGCCACCGCGCCGCCGACCGACACGTTCGGAGGCGCCATCTGGTTCATCTTGTGCAGGTCGTCCAGCGCCTTCACGAAGCCGTCGGCGAACACCTCCTGGTCCTCGGTGATGCCGCGACCGTAGAGGAACTGCTGCTGCGCCGGGGTCGGCGTGGTGATGACCCCGCTGCTGCCTTGAATGATCAGCCGCTCGAGCTCGGGCGACGCGAGCTTCAGCGACGCGGCGTCCGCGTAGAAGTCGCCGTCCGCGCGCAGCTGCTGGCTTTTGAAACTCTGGTTCCGATATGAATCGGAGAAGTTCAAGTTCATGTTCTGCCTGAGCAGCTTGTAGTCCGGCAGCGCTGCGCCTGGATGGCCATAAGCAGAGAGAAACGAGTCGTCATAAAAAGGCTGTTCCATTATTGTGGACATCTCCAGCGCAAAGTCCCGCGGGATTTTTTTTTTTTGTAATTAAACGCTACACCAGAAACAGCAGAAAAAAAACTTCCGAAACATGGGAACTGTACTGTACCAAGTCGTCGGGGTTTGTACCTTTCAAAGCGGAGAATCCCAGGGATTATTTCAGCCGCTTTTATTCCTCTTCTCTCTATCTTAGTCCTAACTTCTCCCCAGTTTCCTTATTACTGTCAAGCGGCCGAGGCGCAGCTTCGCTTTTTAAAAACGCGTCTCTCCGACGTGTCCGCTGATTGGTCGCCTCTCCTCACGTAGGCCCCGCCCACAGTCACCCTCAGCGTTGACGCTGACGTTGTTGCCAGTAACACAAAGCCGTAAACAAGACAAGGTGGGGAAACTTAACAGAGGTCAACACATTAACTTATATAATAGCATAGGAATAAAAAACTAAGTTATATTGTATTAGATTTTTTTTTTTAAAGTGAGTCTGGAATTTTCCCTGCTGTCCATTAATATATAATCTGTAGCTGACTCATGCATCCTGACTGATACGGGCTGCTCCATATTTGGGTATCCCGGAGCACCAGTTCCTCCCAGCCTAGAGCAGGAAGCCGATCCCATCCTGGCCAGCATCCAGATACTGACTGAGCGGCAGGAGGAGATCCAGTCCTTCTCGCCCTGTTCCAACCAAGAGGCCAAGGAGAGGATGGGTGATGAATGTCAAAGCTGGATACAAACATGATAAATATCACAATCTTGTTTAATTAACTTAAATAAGAGAAAAATCTGATTGTTGTGTATAGATACGTGTGATTCTTTCTTGTAGCTCCAGGCACTCCTGGGCGAGCGGGATCACATGACAGAGCTGCTTAGGTATTTGTGACGGTAGTCCCTTCCCTTAACCGAACACCTGTTTGATTAAAAAACATTTTTTGTCTTGCCCGTATGGTAATGACCTCTGAATCAGTGCCTGGAGGGTCACACACCCACACACAAACACACACACACACACACCTCCTTTAGGCCTCCAGCTATCCCAGCATTCAGGTCACATTTTTTTCAAGGCTGTAAAGATTCGTCTGCATTTCTTTATAGAGATCTTTCGCTCTATGTGTATTATTTGAACAAACCAATGGAGAAAAGCTAAACTTTCATGAAATAGCTACCAGATAAATAGAGCCTATAGGCTCAGAGAAGTCCATAGTCCAAAGCAATATTATTTAAAGTATCTAAATACCAAAGCAAACGTACAGAAGTATCCAAAGCTGTGGGTCCACATCAAAATACGCTGCAGTCATGCATTGCAAAGGTTAACGTAATTCCTGACCTTTTGTTAAATTTCCGTATCACCACAAACTTATGGTTTGATTTCAGCAGACGCAGAAAGAAAAAAAGTAACATGTTTTATCAAAGATATATAAAGAAAAATGTCATAATGGTTCTAGTAAATGCGTTCAACCCCCTCTGAGTCACTGAGTTATACTTTTTACTACGATTGCTGCTGCAAGTCTTTTCAGGCATGCTGTGCATATCTTACAAAGAACAAACATGTTCGGCTGATATTTTCTTTAATTCTGCTCAAGCTTGACAAGAAATAAAAATCTGAACATTGTGACACATGTTTTCAGCCGTGCTTACAATGATACACCTAAAGAAAACCTTTTCTGCTGTGAAAAATGTAATGGCAGCATAGTGATGTGGGATTTTTTTTTCTTTCTATGCAGGCTGAAAGAAGCTAATCAGGCTATTTTAAAGAGACTTAAAACAGGGCACATACACTTTGAAGGGAAACATTTTTTAGCATAATTCTTATTTTATAAGAAACATCTTCTAATCTGCGACTTCTAATAGTCTAAACATATTTTGCCTGACAAAGTAGCTCATACTTTATTGTAATCACATGACAAATGTGTCTTTGTCAAATGCACATTCGTATAAATTCTCAGTCAGTATGAGTAACAATGTTAAAGAGGTGATAACAAAAAAAAACAGAAGCTGAAGCACTTTAAATCTGCTGTATGGGAGGAACTCCAGAAATATCTGATCCTCTCAGTTCTTACAATGCAGCTTCAAGTCTTGACCTCTGCCTCTCTCCCACGATCCGAAAACTCAAGATAAACCTTGCGAGATAACCGTGATGGCATCTCTGCGGCATAATCGAGCTTGTGTCGGATTTTGGGCAACAGATGTCATTTTATCACGCACTGAGTAACAGCTCACAAATTTTCGTGTAAAATTGTATTTGTGACGCTTCCGGTGTCCAATTGGAGGCTATCTCGACATGATTCGCCGTCATGCATCCCTAACACCTTTTTTAACACTCCTTTTCCACAGCTGGGTGTGACACATAAAATATTTTATGATTTTTGTTAAACCTACCCAACATAGTCCCTAATTTTTCAAATGAAAGTCAGAAAACTGTCTTGTGATTAACTCTCTACATCAGATCTCCTTTTATAAAGTTCATTCAGAGCTTGCCATAGAGTATGAGTTGCACCAATCAAATGTGGTTGAGATAATGGTTTTAGTCAGACGAAAGAAAACTCCTGTTTGTCTTGAATGTGCCCTCTCCGTTTATTTGAGTTTAGAAAGCCTCTAAAAGCTGCAAAACGTGAGACCAGGATGGCGGAAAAACAACGATTAACACAACCACAGGGCCACACAGGAATAATTTAGATCAAAACTTATTCATGTGTCAGAATGGCCTAGTCAAAGTACAGACTAAAATCATCTATAGCGTAATCGGCAGACAGATTTTTATTTGGAAAATAGCTCGTACGTTAAGACTTCCTTTACTTCCATTTGTTTTGGCCTGCTATATAATACTTAATATGACAAAATACTTTGTGGTTGTATTGTGGTAATTGTTTAAAAGGTTAAGCAGTCTAAATATTCCTCCGAGGCAAATATTTAGTTTTTTTTATTTGCGGGTACCGACGTCTGATGCAACAGTGCCCGCAGCTTTCAGCATCCTTCCCCCTCGCTGTTGGGAGACCAAGGTTAGGGCCTCAGTCACACAGTGGTCAGTCCGGGCCAGACTGCTCCCAGTGAAACCTCGGTCCGATGTCCCGGTCTGTTTCTCTGCTGTCAAGGAAGACGAGCATCAGGGGGAAACAGAAAAACAGAAGTTCATTCAGGGAAATGGACTGGAGTCACTGGTCAGTTCCAGTTTCGTTGTGACCTCATCTGCTTTATAGGTCACACAAGTCATGATGCTTTTGGGGAAAGTCTCGTTGATCTTATCGATTATGAATTGCTTTTATTCGATGATCTGATAAAAAGAAATTAGAATACACGTGAATACTTAGCTAAGATCCTAATCAGTGCTGGGGTTGAGGCACGTTTGAGCCGTAGGCACGTAGAGT
Organism: Orestias chungarensis; assembly: GCA_032876305.1. Lineage (NCBI taxonomy): Eukaryota > Metazoa > Chordata > Actinopteri > Cyprinodontiformes > Cyprinodontidae > Orestias > Orestias chungarensis. The sequence goes on along the minus strand of JAVLVB010001002.1, from coordinate 1,500,128 downwards.
TATTTACAGCTATGGGCATAATTCAAAGAAGCAGAGTGCAAACGCCTCATAGAAGCAATTCTGTCACTTTCTTTGAACGCGGCTATGATTCACATTGACAGATAAGACCACTGAGAACAAAGCTGCAGCAGAATGAGAACCAAAAAAGAAACATCAAAGTAGCAGTGGGGTGTGTAGGTGCAATCAGCAACAGCGAAGCCGACAGCGCCTGTGGCCAAGACTTATAAAAGTGCTTTTCGTGTTCTTTTAATGGCCTTTAGCAGGACGCGGTGGGACATGAAGGCCTCTGGCTGAGCCTGGAGGAGAGGCTGAGGGCAGGTGAGCTGAGTGAGGCTGAAGCCTGAAGCTGCGCCCGCCAGGAAAATAAGGTTTTAATCACTTTACAGCAGAACGAATGTGTTATTAATGGAATAGAAAGTCTGTAATGTGGGCTCGGATTCAGCGTCAGTTTGATCGTGAATCATGCTTTCGGTTATTTCTTCTTTTTTCTGAAATGTGATTTTAGCGTTTTGTTTTTTCTGAGTCATCGGGGCACAACTAAAACAAGTGGCAGGTTTGTAACGTTGCTGAAAGAAAACGTAAACTGCGTGTGAAGAGTACGAGCAAGTGTAAAACGCTTCTCACTACTGTAGGTTGAGTCACGAAGAAATGGACTTTAAAAGAACTTCAATATTTTAGAAAAGCAAATATTTTATTATCGGCATAGACAAACTTGTCTAAACTACAGACACTTTCCTCCATAGACACTTTAATATGTTGCTATACTTCCTGCACATGTATCTTGTTTATTTTTATTTTTTGGCTCTATTTTATATTTTATTGTATTTTGTACTTTTATATTTTTGTGGCCTCCGGTGTGTTTAAATTAAACCAACTTGATTAAAAACACTAGTTTGCAGTTGCTATAAAGTCTCGATGGCAGATGTACAAAAAGTTAAGGTAAAGGAGTCAATACGTTTATGTTTATATGTATAGAGTCCACCAATTTTCATCAATAAATCAAAAAAAGTTTTCTCTTTCTGGTAATAAAATTTTGTGACCAAAAAAAAGCCAGAAAATCCGTAAGGTGGTAAATACCTTATTCAATAAATCTCTTGTCACCTTCACTGCAAAACTTTTAGCAGAAAAGGACAAAGCAAGTGAACGCCTCGGAGCCGCTGATGTTCATTTAGCCAACGTTAGCTCTCTCCTCCCATCCTAAAAACACTTGTCGACTTTATTAAATGAACCAGAAGTAATGCTTCTCCTGTGTCTTTGGCAAGGTCCTCCACGCTGCAAGCTCGATGACCTGGAAGTGGCCTGTAGTTGTGGTGAGTCAGGTAGAGGGATGTTCTTAGGGGGGCAGAAAGACGGCCGACCGCCTGAAGCAGAGTACAGCTCATCACCTTATGAGGCATGTTTAGGCCGAACACTCTCAGTCCTTTTAATGCTGCGTTGATTAAAGTAACACTGAGAAACGACCATTACAAACATGAGGGGAACCTCATGTTCCCATCTTTCCCAGCAGCCCCCCTCTGCTTCCACCCCTGCATCATTAGTTGGCTGCCTGTGGGAATTGAATTGCGCATCTAATCGTTCTAATGAAGACATCTTTTAATCAGCGCATTCTCCGTCTGTAGCTCGCAGATAGTGCCAAGCAGCCTCGTAGCGACGAGGGACCTTTAGCACAAGACATGATGACTGCTGAGGCCAAATGAGCGTGGCAGGAAAAGACAGTCGGACCAAGCTGTCCCCTCAGGCCGACGTAACGCATATGGAGCCGTCCTTCCCACTTCCCCTCCATCCACGCAGATGCTTTATCTCAATGCCAAATTGTAATAGGGGAAAATAAATAAAAAATGCAGTGGGAAGCTGGGAAATTAAAGCTTATGTGATTTTACATGCTCATTTATTTCAGTAGCTGAGCCAGCTGTTTTGTCAGCCACTTTGTTTTGAGCGAAGGAGAAAATGATGATTGCGATGGTGCTAAATGAAAGCTTACATAAGCCTGCACATAAACAAAGTTATCTCAGGAACATGGAGCATCTGCCAGACTGTCTGACAATCATTGCAAATGCTTCCTGCATTTGATATAAAGCCGCACGGATGAAAACGAGACAAATAAATTCTCAAAACTTCTGCTAATCTCCGGTGCCCAAAGCTGCTTTTTCGTTTACATCTTAGACCAACAGCAATTAATGTTAGATATATTTATTAACAAAGCAAATCAGATGCAGAAAAGAAAGCTTCTGGTGCTTAACATCAAAATGTATTTACAGCTAGCAGAGCCTTGCAGATGTACTTTCCTTTAGTTACAACAACAAATGTATTGATTTTCTATTGGGATTCTTGGTTATAGATCATTAAAAACTAATACATAAATTCACAGTAACAGTAAGTTTGTCCAGGTACACAAAGAAGGCTTCAGAAAAATAATGATGTAGCTAACTGTATGGCAGTAATAAAGGAAAAGCAATTGATAGGTATAAGGAACCTGGTGGAAGTCCATCTTCTAGCTGAAAATGCTGAGTGTCCAACGTTAGTCCTCGAGATCTACTGCAGGTTTTAGATGCATCCCTGTTCCAACAAAACTAAATCAAACATTATAATTATCTCTTCACAGCCCCATCAAGTCAGGCAAAGGCCTGATAAGGAGCTATTTATTTGATTCAGAAGTGTTGGAGCAGGAATGCATCTGAAACCCGCAGGACTACGGTTAGAGACCCCTGTTTTAAAGCTCAGCATATTCAAGTCTTACTCTCACCAGGTCCAAATCCAGAACTAGATCTGAAAAAGATTTCAGACTGATAGTAGAAGATTAGCTCCATCCAGTCTAAGTGAGCTCCAGATATTTTGCTCTAGATTTGAAACACCACTACTATCTTTAATTATCAGTGGTTCTATGAAGTATTGATTTAAGGGGCTTTGTACAAAAATGTGTCATTTTTTAATTTGTAAAACAATGTGTATTATTGCAGGTCATAATTTTATGGTATTTTAAGTCGCTTAGTCTCATAGAACTCAAAAAAATACATTAAAGTCTTGTCATTAAAATATTTATCCTTTTGCGAGACTCTGTTTACTTAAAGATAACCACTTTATTCAACTATCCAACTCAAGCAAATCCTTATATAATGATTCTTTTGAACAGTAACACCCTGATTTTACTGAGTGACAACCTGAGCATTGGTTTTCATAAACTAGGTGTGTCTGTTCTTGTTCTGCTGTAGGAACCGTTGTGCTTTGATCTTCTGCTTTTTCTGCAGGGAATTATTTGCTTCTAGGATTATCTATAATCTATCTCTCTCTATCTCATTAGCTGATATGAATTAATTGTCAGGAAAAATCCTTAGACCTCTGAAACCTGTTTTACTTTTTTATACAATAAAACAAAAGCCACAAAAATCTACATCAGTTACATCCTATATTTTCTGTAGATCTCTTTCGATTTTTCGTAGATCTTTTTTTTTTTTTTTTTACTATTACCAGTTGGTTAAAAAGAGGGGAAGACAATTTTTTCTTCTAATGGTCAGTAAAAGTAAGAAGTGAACTTTTTATGATTCCGTTTGGAAAAAAAATAAAAAAGTGTTCAATCACAATGTTAAATAAACCTGTTTAAAGTTTAGGATTTTCTAGAAATACACCTTTTGGTATGATAAGAGGTCATTATGAAAAATAAGTTTTATTTTTCCTTTTCACATCACTCGTTCAGTCACAGATAACTCCAGATTTACGTTGGTCCTTGACCCCTCCCGGGGCTGCAGACGTTTATGTCCTGTGTCTGACACCGGCTAGTGGTTCCTCTTTGTGAAACAATAGGAGAAGTGAATGTAAGGTGGCAGAAGGCCAGGGTGTGGAGGATGTGGGTACAACGCATTTTCATTTCCTCAGCGAGTTGCTCTAATGGGCCAGCTGTGGTGTCGGTGTGGCAACAGCAGGCTAGAGAAGTTTCAGGAGTCGCACCACAAATGGATGGAAGCATGTGCGAGTCAGGTCTGCGAACCCGTTCTCAAATAAGCTCACACATGGAGGCCAACTAACAATCATTCAGATGTAATCATTGTAACTGATGTTTTATGCAGCTTTAAAGCCAAAATTAACATAGTCATGCTTTGAAAGAAAAAGACCTTATGTTCTATTTGCAGCTAGCTTTATTTTAATAGTAATAAATTATCTAGATTTGATGTTAATGCAGTGATTAACTTACTTCATGAATCCTGCAGTAAGCATTTTATCCGTGTTGCAGATGTGACCACGTGGATGTCAAGTTGAACAGCCAAGCAGCAGCACAAAGAAATATGGAGCGAGGTGCAGTGGGGTGGTTGATGACTTAACCTGAAGCTTTTACAGCAGTTTTCTGAACTTGTTTATTAATTAGAAAATCAAGTGCTTTTTTTTTTTTTTACAAATGAATGGCAAGTCAAAGTGGGAAAGAGATTCACAACAAATTTTAAACCTCAATACCACCACTCTTGATAACGTCGTACTGATTTATGCAAATGCTATGTTCTAAACATAAGAAATATCCAACTTTCGCATAAGACAATAAAGTATCTACACTTATTTCCCACAGACCTAAGTCCATAACTTCTCGGCTTTGGCCTCTTTGTGCATATTTGCATGTGACAATAAAATACTGACTTATAAATGATGCTAATAAATGGACTGCAGGGTTGTTGATATTTATTCAATGTTTGCAAAACATTTATAGAGGTCAATTATACTCCAGGTGCTTCTTTGTTTGTGGATTCAACTTCTTTTAAAGGAACATTATTGATCATAAGTTTATTGTTTTTGATTGAATTTAATATATACATTTGTTTATTTCCGTGACACTTAGTTTGATTTCTTATTCTTTCTAATAAAATTGGAAGCTGTTAAAAAAATGCTTCGTTATATTTCTAAACCTAACGAGAATCGTTTCAGATTTTTTTTACTGGACACAAAAAGGACGCTGAACAACTTATCATTCTCGCAGATTCTTTGACGGGACTCTTGGCTCACGTTTTTAAAGTAAATACAAAAAACGTGTGTTTCACGATACTAAGACCCGGCACACAACAAATAACCGCCAACACTACCACTGTACTTGTAAAATAGATCCGTGAGCAGCTTTTAATTGCTGGTGGTTTCCATTATGATTCAGCATTATTACATTGAATCAGATATGTTAATGTCTTGCTGCATTTCATTAAACATCAAACACAAATGTATTTTTATTGTTGTTGCCATTGAACCTATTTCTTTCTTTTCACTCATTTTGTTCCTGTTTGGCGTGTCCATTAATTTTCTACACAAATCTCAATATTCCCAAAAGGTAAAAAAAAAATCCTGTGAGAACGTGAGCCTCGTTCACATCAGATCAAACTGTAACATTAATTACTGTAGCTTGTAGATGAGTTGGCTTGTTTACTCCTGAAATCTTAGATGAGAAGCTGTGGTACTCGTTTGAGGTCAAAGCCTCACTCCAGCCTACACAAGTTCCCAGAAGGTAATTTGAATGACAAATGGTAGCTATGTTTATCTTTCAGTGCAGAGAAGTGAAAATTATTGTTAGATATGTTCCTGATATAGAAAATAGAAGTAAAAAAAAAAGGAAATTCTGGTTACTGAAGTAGGGATTTTAAACCTAAAGGACACATCCAGGAATTAAAGAACAGAAAAGGTCTGTTTCTCTTTACTGCAGCAAACTAGAAATACAGCATTGAAGCACTAGGGGAATAGATAATAGGAACACACCCAACTATTACCAGTATATGCCTAACTCTAAACTTCACATAAGCTCAGTTTACAGTTAGGGTCCCAAATCTACCCCCT
>JAVLVB010001002.1:1477398-1487578 GCA_032876305.1 Orestias chungarensis | reverse complement strand
CAGTGAAACGGTTAAACTGCACTTTTGCTTCTTCTTTTTTTTTTTTTTTTTTTTTGTCTCTTTGTCTCCCAGCTGTGCTATACCTCCGGCGGAGCCTAATGCCCAGAAATGAGTTGGAGGGTGTTATCGCTCAATCAGATGGATTTGATAGCAACTGTGAGGCCGAGCTCTACGCCCATTCTGGAGCGTTTCGTTGGAAGACAACCTCATTTTGTCCTCCACCGATACTATCCGGTGCTTATCTTTCTTTCTTTCAGCGTGTTTCTCCTCCTACATGCACACATTCATTAGGTGTGCTTTGCTGAGCATGGCAAAAGCCCTTTGGATGTTTTTTTCTTTCTTTTCATGAGCAGAAGCTCTTGGCACAAGCAGTGTATTTTAAATTCTGTCCAGGGGCAAAGTGGACCGTTCTGATTATGGAAGAAATGCGTAGGAGCAGTTCTGATGTTCCCTCACCTATTTTTGGTTCGGGAAGGAGAACCTGTCTGTCATAATAATTTTATAGTTTGTCTTGGTTCAGGTGACACTAACCTCTATCTTATGCCCCATGCTTAAGTTACCCTGAGCTTACATTGATGCTGTTTTTTTGTCTTGAATCTTTCTGATTACCGAAGCATAAGTGTCAGAAAAGGATAACCTGAGTGGATGGAAGTTGTTCACCACCAGGATTTGTTCTAGATCAGATCATCTCCTCTGCCATCATCTGTTGGGGCTGCAGCGTCAGAGCAAGAGACCTAAAAAGGCTCAACAACCTGATAAAGAAGGCTGGGTCTGTTCTGGGGACAAATGTGGAATCTCTGGAGTTGATGATGGAAAGAAGGATTTTACATAAAATCAAGAAAATCATAGAAAACCCTGAACATCCTATTCATGAGATTGTTACTGGAAAACAGAGTCTCTTCAGTCAGAGGCTTCTTTAGCTTAGTTGCAAAACAGAACACTACACAAGATCTTTCCTGCCCACAGCCATCACCATCTACAACAAGTCCTCAGTTAAATGAGATACTCCAACAACATTTAATTTCCCTTTGGGATAAATAAAGTATTTTTGATTTTTTGATCGATTTTATCTGCAGTTTAAACAATCAGGGGAGAAGCGCCTTAGTCAGGGAGTTAAACCAGGCATTGTTCTGCTTGAACAGGCCAAAACTATGTCTTGAGTGGAACATGCTGAAGACAACATCCTGCTAATGGGATGTTTTTACACAGCAGGACGAAGAAGACTTGTCAGCATCGAGGAAAGCACAAATGCAGCAAAGTATACTGGGTGTAAATCTAGAGCAGAACAAACCTCAGACTAGAGCGAACGTTTATTTTTCACTACTTCCGTACCTCTTCAGTACAATTTCAGTACCTCTGTAAATGTCCTGTGACCAAGCCAGAGTCTAGACTTGAGTCATCTCTGGAAAGGTCTGAACGATTCTGCACAGACGTGTCCTAGCCAACCTGATAGAGCTTATAGAGGAAGCAAAGAAGAAACTGCCTAAATATAGGTGTGCTGAGCTGGCTGCCTCCTATTCAAAAACACTTGTGTATGTTATTTGTTGGATTTCCATTTTCATACATTTTTAGTCATCTCAAAAACATTTTCATGTGTAGAATTTTGAGCAAAGAAATTAATTTAAGTCACAGTGCATTAAGGCCTTTAATACAACGAAACGGTGAAAATTTAAACCACTGTAAATATGCACTTTTCTCATTGCTATTCTTTCCATAAAAGGTGATTTTGAACCAGTGCATCTGTGCATTTGGTTGTTTTATTCTAATATGCTTTTCATGTTCTCTCGTCTCTCGGTCAGATGCATCTTGGCTTCTCAAAAGATCTTTGGAAACCATGTTGTAATAAATAATTGACTACTCAAACAGCCTGGTTCCTCTAAAGTCATTGATTTTAAAAGATGAAGATTAACTTTACAGTATTATCATGCAGTAAAACGGCCATCATTGTGTCTTCGTGTACATTTATGTTCATACTATAATTGATTATAGATAAAAAAAGACAATCTAGAATCTAGAATCAAAAAATAACCACAAGAGATTTTAACGTGAACCTTCCTTCATTCATTCATTCATTCATTCATTTATTCATTATCTACAGTCTCTTGTTCTTGCAGATGTTGCGTGTGTTTTTTTTATACGTTTTGGAAAGGTTCCCAGTCCATTACAAGGAAATACAGACACAAACAAAACTACATGCACACAGGCATACCAGAGGGCAATTTAGAGAGACCAATTAACCTAACAGTCCTTACAGTGTCGGTTTGTTTTTAATGTAGGTGGAAGCTGGAGTTCCTAGAAAGAACAAACGCATGCAAAGTGAGAAAATACAAACTCCATATCAAGGATTCAGAGAACAACTTCTTGATGCAAGGCAACAGTGAACCAAAACGCTCCTCAAGGGTTTTGTCATATTTATGATTATAGACCATTTAGCCCAGTAAACATTTAGCTGTGGAGTTCACGGAAAATACGGCATCAAAATTAAATTACCACACTATTGTCAGTAAGCATGGACGCATAGCCCTGCTTTAGTGTTCACTGTTTACATATATACGTATATACTGTATTCCTTTTTACCCGAATGTTCCCAAGAAATGTTAAAACCTAAATTTTACTGGTAAAGGAACGTGCTGGGTATTAACATTTCTTGATTAAATTTCATTTGGCATGAGAGTGTTGAGTAAATTAATGGGGAGTGTAATGAGGTGAATGATTTCCTGCTAAAAAAAATTATTTGTTATGTTCTTTTTTTCTATCCTTTAAGGAAATAGATCTTAGAGATCTCAGTTAAAGGGAAAACTGCTCATTTGCTTTCATCTCCACATCTCTTAATGTTTTTTTTATTTCCATTTTAAACTTATTTTGATAAATGATTTACTCCTCCAGGGATGATATTACTCTGGATAAGGTGATGTAACAAACGGAATTACACAAAACTGAAAAGCAAAATGCTTTTAAAAATATATACAATGCTTTCTTTCTAATCTGTGAGAACACATTTGTACAGTAATGACCTTTTTTAAAAAAAAAAAAAAAAACAGCCAGGACTCCATTCATGCCAATGTGTGGGTGTGCAGCATCTCGTATAAGTATGATTGCCACTGATTACGGCACTTCAGAAGTGTTCTCATTCATAATATGTTGAAAACGCGCCGAGCTGCTAACCTCACATCCTGTTCAGCAGGAAATGCTTGATTTCCTCTATAGTGAAGTGTAGGTGGGGGGTTGTGGTGTATTTTTACGCCTGAGTAGTCTTTTTTTTTTTTTTTAAACACACTGAAAGTGAGTGATTGTATCTGGGCATTAACGTCTAATTTGGAGATAGGCACCTTTCTCAGAAGCAGACCTGAGTGAAATTCATCCATTGAGAACATCCTGTTTGTTCTCCAAACTTAGGGCCCTTTACATAATAAGTAAGTAATTAGCAACATTTTGCGATAGCAATAGTGTTGGGAAAAACGAATTCGAAACATCTCACACATGGTACTGTCACTGCCTGCAGCGTTATTTACATAACTTTCAAAGATGCTGCGACTTATTCAGGAGTAAATTTAACGCTCTTCGATCTCCCAAATGAAACCCCCATAATTGTCTGAGAAACAGCCAAAGCTTATCGTTTCTCTCCGTGTTTGTATGTGTTAGCTTTTCTCAGAACGAATGGCCCATCTTTTCCCCCCAGCAAACATTGTTATTACATTGAGAGGACTCTCTGCTCCTTATAAAGCCCAAAGCCGGTGTCCCATGGTAGTTCTGCTTTTAGGGGTCAGGGGTTAGGTTTAGCACTGAGGAGTGAGTTGAGTAAGTTATGTAGTAGTGGCGGTTAAATGTAGGGTGAAGGTAAGAGTTAGGTTATAGAAATAAATGAATGGAAGTCCATGCAAAGATGTTGTGAAAACAGAAAGATAAAAATCTGAATTTGGGTGTGTGGGTATGTGCGTGTGTCTGTATGTGAATCTTGGAATAGCTTTAGTGACGCACACGTTCGCTCGCGAGCCTCGAGCCAGCAGAATCCGCCCTCGTTCACCTCCCCGTTCTGTGTTACAACATCCATCCATCTGTGCACTGATCTTTCTCATCTTATTCATCCATCGTTCTTCCCCTTTCCTTCTTAATTTTCTTTCTTCTCTCTGTCACCCTGTGGTCTGATCGCCACTTTTTCTTTGGGCCATAAAATCCCATGAAAGCCGTGTCTGACACTAATCCCTCTAGTTTCAACCGATTTGACTACAAATACGGGAATTTGTCCTGGAATAGCGACGCAATCTTACAAGGCTTTTTAGTTTGTGATATCAACATTAACGAGTGTGCTCGTGATCCATGTTTGGTTTATTTTTACGGGCAGTAAATCCCATGAGGGCGGGATGACTTCACATTGTCTCTGATTAGTGGTTCTACATGAGGATGGTGGGGGTTCAAAACTCAGCCAAAATTCCTGCTCCTGTCCCTCCAAGCCATCTGCAACCTACATTTCTAAATCAACAATGCTCTGCTGAAAAAACTTTAGTTTTCACGGCTCCCCAGCAAGCGTGCGGCCATTCATGTGTCTTCTTAAATGTAATTTGGGTTTTACGGTTACGGCTCCACCTAAGAAGACATAAACACGTCAGTGATCCGGCATTTATTCTTTCAGGTAAATTCATTTTGACACGGCGACAGACGGCCAGTGTACAGGCTGTTACTTGATGCTCAGTCGAGTTAGATTCAGTTTAATTAAACAATCTTTTATTTATCCCAAAGGGAAATTAAATGTTGTCATAAGTAATGTTACTTCAAAGATTCGTCTGTAGATGCTGAGGATAGTAAGCGGAGATGATCTCCTGTAGCAGTCTGTATTACTGTAGATATACGGACGCCTCTGAAGACACTCTGTTTCCAGACGCTTGTTCATGTATATGTTTCTTGTTCCATAGAACTATTCATGGCTTGAGCATTTTTATTTCTAATAAATATCATATCTTGTCATTTACTCCCTTTTAGCCAGAAATGTTTAAATAAAAAGTTGAGATACCCAACCACATGTGATCACAGCTCACAGAGTCACATGTGTGGGTAAATGTTGCAGGTTTCCAAACAAGCTCACCTCAGACTATTCTTTTCTTTTTTAATGTTTTTAAAAGTCTAAACCTTGAGTCTCGCACCCGAACCACCAACAAACAACCTAATCTTACTATTTCAGAGGCCTATACATAACTAATTGAGTTTCCTGACAATTCTGTAACTTTTGCATGTATGTGAGAGGTCCTGCTGTGCGAGTGTTTTGTATGACTCGTTTCTGAGTCACTGCTGTCCCTCCTGGGTGCAAAACCAGGCTAGAGAAGAAGAACGACTCTTGTGTATGTTACAGAGAGAGTGAACAAGCTGTTTCCATATCAGTGAGAGTGATTGGTTGAATCAATACATCAGTATATAAGTCGTAGTTAATTTCTTAGATCTGAACATCCTCCTGGAATGATGTACAGCTTCAAGAAACAGCAATTCGTCTGCTTAACAGATTTCTTGTTGCATTTAAAAGTTTTTAAAAGCCTGTGTTAACATAAAAGGAGGTTTTTGCATATTTGTCTATCTTATTTCCAAAAAGAAAGATATCAAAATCCAACCGAAAGGTTCATACAGACTTTTACACACTCATATTCATACACGTTATTAGTAAAGCTGACCTCAACTTTCACTCTCTGGTCTATTTGGTGCTAATGACCCACGGGTTTGTAAACGGTCTATTCAAAAGACGAGAAAATGAACGACAAACTTTTCAAAAAATATAGTTTCTGAGATTCTTGTCAACCAGAATTTGTGATTTTTAGTCAAACAATGTCTAGGTTTTTATTTTTTTATTTCCCATTTCCAGTAAACATGAGTGTTCTGAAAAGGGTTGCATAACATATTTCACAAGTAGGACAGGTCTTTGGTGAACAGTTGCAAAAATTGACAAAAATTGAAATAGATCTACATAAACAATGCAGGGTTTCCTTAAATTGCATGGACCATACCTTATTTATAGTTATTTCTTGACTTCATGCATGTACTCCAGTCTAGTATCAGTTCGATGATGCAAAATAACAGTAGTAGTAGTTTAGGATTCTTATCATTTTCTGTAGGAAAAAGCAGCACCTTTCTCAACATGGAAAACTACAAAACATTAAAGGGTAAAAGGGGAAAGCCCCTCTCTCTAATGTGATTAATACAGAAAAATCAACTAATAAGAGGAGTTTGAGCGTGTTCTTCTGCATCGGGAGGTGCTGACGCATTGAGGCGAAACTCTTAAATTACAGTTTTTTATTAATATTAAAATAAAAAAATAAAGACCATTTGAAAAGGACCACTTGAAAACAGCACGAAGCTCTCAGCCAGCTGGTCTGGGTCATGTGAGCGGCGTTGAATCAGGCCCCCCCCCCCCCGCTGAGCACTAACAGATTCGGCTGAAAGCTGGTACACCTGAACTTCAGCGTGTGACTCAGTCCCACTAGCAGGGGAGTTGCTAGCCTGGACTGTTCCCCAGCAGAGAAAATTCAGCTTGTGTGTGATTGGAGCTGACCGAGCCGTGTGTGTGTGTGAGTGACTCAGGATGCTGCCTGTGAACCAAATGGAAACCTGGCAGAGTCTTAGGGGTTGTTTAGTTTTATTTCGGGGGACCGCTGTCTGCCCCGTGGGAGGAGATGGCGAGATGAAAAGAAACGGAGAAGGTGGTTCACTCTCACTCTGACTGTGAACTGCACTTCTGCTGTGTAATAAAAACTTTTCCTGGCATAAGTGTAGGGAAAACACACAAACACACACACAACAGTGGTCTATTACACACTCAGATGTGACTGCATTTGTGGCTTTTTTGATGAGATTTCACATCAAGGGTGATTTGAAATGTAATATCGTGTTGGAGCTTATGTGTGTCTGAACAATTAAAACCATCCCAAAAGTGAATTTAAGGATTATTAAGCGCATGCACCGGTGCTGAACAGAACCAAACCTGACCTTGAGATGAACCGGATCGCTTTCAGACTAGCTGTCAGGAGCCACACGTTTGTGGTCGAGTTAAATAAACAGCGCAGCAGGAGGTTGCGTCGGAGGAAGAGGCTGGACTCAACCAGAAGGTAGGAGCGTAGAAGCGGCGAACGTGTCTCAAACTAAAAAGGGCTTGTTTCAAACTGCTGCCGTGACTCACTTGCTCCTTCTCCCGGTTTTACGGGAAGAGGAATGTGTTTTTTCTAATATTCTCACATATTTCCCCTCACCCCCACCCCTTCTTGCTTCGTTGTGTCAGTGTTGCGCTGTGTCTCAAGTTCATACCTGAAGGGCTGGAAGCCCAAATTGCCCCACAGGTGTCTAGCATGGTGGGGGAAAAAAAACAAAAACAAACATTGGGCGTGATCCTGCTGGGTCCAGTTTACGTTTATACATTGCTAAAGTACAAGGAGCGCGTAGTACTCATTAAAATAACGAACCTTAACTGAATTTAGACCAACACAAAGTAGTGCTTGACTAAGAGCTGAAAGCAAAAGGTTTGGCAGACATAGCGCACAATAAAAAAACAATGAGCATAGCATACAAGCTTTGGAGAAACACTGTGTATAGTATGTTTAGGGGACAATACCAAACATCTGCTTAATCTGTTACTGAAAGGAAACGTTACAAAGAAGCCAAAATCTGGAGGAACGGCCGAGATTCTCAGAAAGTCAGAATCAGCTTGGTGAAAACTCAGCGTCTCCATGTTGAACCATGGGAGGAAACAGCATCATGGTTCAAGGATATCTTCCTTCAAATGGCGTAAGCCTTCACCAAATGAATAAAAAAAACAAGCCTTATAATTTTTTTTTTGCCATTTGGATCGAAAAACAAAGTTGCGTTATTTTTTAATATTGTGTTATTGCAAGCTCAATCTTTAAAAAGATAAATTAAAATAAAAAACTAATTTTCTTAATCAGTTGATTGTCTGCCAAGGCGTTAGCAGACAGGGTTGAGAGTTTATTCCTTCCTGCATGGATTCATCTCTGGCCAAAGTTTTCTACGCCAGAAACAGAGTTCTGCTCGGAAGACGAGGCCTAAGAAACCAGCCAAGCAGTTAAATTTTATTCAACATTTAGCCAGTTTGCTCAGAAACAACAGATCTGATGTCATTAGCATTCATGTATGACTTTTATTTTCCAAAACATACTTTACAATTCCACAAATGTAATTATCTTCTAAGAACTGTACTGTCTGTAGTCGTACCAACGTTTGCTTTACTCATAATATTCTGACTCAGAACCCGAATTGTTTTAATTTTAGGAGAGTCTAGAATACACACAGTTGAAACCAGATAGTTGCACAAAACAAACATAACTTTATTACTCACTGAGCAAAACTAAATCAGTTTGTTTTCTTTTTGTTTTAAAATTTTTTTCTTCTAATCTACAAATGGCAGGAAATGTATTTTTGACCCTCTCCTCCATATAAACAGGTGTAACTGTGTCAGGTCCTGCTTTTTCTGTTGCTTTTTGAGTAATTACTTTTTTCCTCACTTTTGTTTTAGCCTACGTTTGTGCAGATCGTGTTTTAATCAGAGAGGGATTCGCTCTTCTAACCTTCAGGCAGCCTCTTCTCATGGTCCTTGTTCTTTTTTTCAAACTTTTCAAAGCATTAACCTTTGGGAAACAACATGATGGTGGAGGTTGATCATCACCATGCTGTTTTTTAGTTGTACATAATTGTTTAAATACATAAACTCGGCACATTTGGGTGACTGGAAACTGTTCCCAGGTTTGTGAAGTTCTCTTTTGATCATTTCTTACAAAGTAAAGAAAGATGTTAGACGTGTTGTCTTTTAAATACATTGAGTCTCTCAGTTTAATGTAAACTTTGTGAATTTGCCTTCAGCCGCTTACAAGCCATGACATCATGACATCGTTTAAATGAATATTAATTTAATTTGTGTAAATTGCTATTTTGTGAAAATTGGGCTTTCTTCAACGAAGCCCGGCTTTAAACTTTCTCAAGCTTCGAAACGATCTTAAGTAGGGTGCCAAAAGTAGTTGTGACACCCCCAAAGACCCTATATGATTTTTATTCCTATGTTTCAAAGAGAGATGCTCTTCTACCAACGTAACTGCGACCGTCGGTTTCACAGATCGGGGGCCTGTGGGTGAGAGGCAAACGTGCGATTTCGTGATAGTCGTCTGTTTTACGGGAAGCTCAATTGCATAGCCTCTGACAGCTACAGCTAACAAAAAGTAACCAAAGCGCAAGTGAAAGAAAAAGTGAACGGTGACTAAAAATAAAACTGATGGTAAAAACTTTTAAAAAATAAAATAAATATGCCAAATAAAGCATCATTTGAACTTTGGCCTCATAGGCGATGATTAACATTTGTGTTACAGAATAACAAAATCCATTGATTTATTTATTTTGACATTCATATGAAATGGTACATTAAACAAAATGAATACCTCTGATTTTATTTATAGTACCTTCTAAGTAACTTTTTATTCAAGCAGAGCGTGAACTCCTCACGTGCAGCAGTTCTCAGTAGTTTACGAGTAAGTTATTATTAACTGGAATACTGCAAACCTTTACTCTATGTCTGTAAAGGGGCCGTCTGGTTCTGCTGCTGCACTGAGGTTGTTGTCAGTCAAAAAACATCACCTCCAGCCAGGACCTTGATACTTCCCTGGAAACTTTTGTCCTGTTTTCTGTTTATCTCGGGTTGGGGGGGAGGGTGGTTCCAGGCTGCGGTCGGTTATTTTGGTCAGATAAATACCGTGTTGTTTTGGGACCAGAGTGGGGGGGGGGGGTGACATCACCTCTCAAGGTTTCCTGAGCAGCAAAAACAGCAGGCAGCAAGACAAGGAGCTGAATCTGGACGGAAAATGAAGGCTTGCGTTGGAAATTGTTGGTTAAGTCTGGAGAGAACCTGTTTTGAAGTCTTTAGGAAACTGACAGAACTGTAAAGAGAAACAAAAATCCCTAAAAATAGTTAATCCCCCTGAAACAATGTTTTCTAACCAGTGCAGCGCTTTAAAAATGAAGTGAAAGAAAACTGTTTTTGAAAGTCTCTCTCCAGACATGTTTGCATTTTGTTATACTTTAACCACTGATGTTTGTGCAAGGTCAAGGGAAAATTAAGTCCAGGACTTCTGGGAATTAATATACAAGCCGGGTAGGAGATAAAATATTACCCTGGATTTCATATTTGCGTGGAGAAATTTAAATT
>JAVLVB010001002.1:1443343-1477298 GCA_032876305.1 Orestias chungarensis | reverse complement strand
TGTGTGTGTGTGTGTGTGTGTGTGTGTGTGTGTGTGTGTGTGTGTGTGTGTGTGTGTGTGTGTGTGTGTGTGTGTGTGTGTGTGTGTGTGTGTGTGTGTGTGTGTGTGTGTGTGTGAGAGAGAGCGTGAGAGCGAGAGAGAGGTCTGAAACTCTAATCACTCAGGTGTGCAAGTAGACAGGTAGCTGCTTGGTTTGCTGCCAGATGCAACACCTGCACAGACTTTAATTCGTCAACAAATGAAGTCATAACTTGTGGATGTCACATTTTCCTGTTTAGTTTGGAGGCGTTTAAAAAAACAGAACAGTTCCTCTCAAGACGTTATATTGTCTCAAAGCTGCTGGGATTTATCTTGACGGGCAGAAATCTTGGATTTATTGTGGAACTTTGTCTTTTTCTGTGTTATAACCACAATTTTCAATGCACTTCAGAGGGATTTTATGTTGCAGACTGAAACACAAACTAGTGCGTCATTGCAAAGTGAAGAAGATGTCATGAATAAATATCTGACAACGTTTTACATTTGTACCCAACTCATTTTGCTATAAATCCCCTAAACATGAAGCTGTGTGAAAAATCATTTTCAGATGTTTCCCGGTTAGTCAATAGAGTCCAGCTGTGTGTAATTTAATCTCAGTATAAATCTAGCTTTTCTATAAGACCTTAGAGGTTTGTTAGAGAAAATTAAGGAAAAAACAACTTAACCAAGGAACACAGTGGAAAGATCAGGAAAAGCATTGTAGAAGGCATAGCAAGGAAAGCATTGATCAGATAACTGTAAGAGGCCCTTGAAAACTCTGGAGGAGCTGCAGAAATGTAGTCTAAGTTAGTCTGTCAACTGAAAAGCAATTGTTTCTACACTTTACAAACATGACCTTTATTGAAGAGTGACAAAAAAAAAGCCACCTACAAAGAAAGTCTAATTAAAACATAATTCTACGCTGAAACAAGGTGGTGGTAGTCACATGCTGTGGGAGAAGAGCTTATTCAAATTGAAAGAAAAATTCATTTAGGAGAATAAGGAAGAAGTCTGAAAGAAAACCTTCTAAAAACCTGAGAAAGAGGAGAAAATCTCATTCTAGCAATATTCCCTAAAAGCAGGCAGCCGTCGGTACGCTGAACCAGTTTACATCAAAACATGTGTGAAAATGAAGGTGCTGATCTGTTAAAAATATGTGACAAATCCAACATCACATTTTTTATTTTTTATTATGAAAGCAGTAATATTCTCTAGATGTGCAATAATGCAAGAGAAAGAGTCAAAAGATGTAGTTCTTCAAGCAGCAAGGTTGCTGACTCTGGGTCAGAATACAAGCGTAAAAAAATTCAAAATGCTTTGAAATTAGCTGAAAAGTGACTAAATGTAAAAAAAAAAGTCTAGTTATATGATCATTTTTGCAAGGCACTATATAAAAAACCTAATTGTCTTAGCTGGAAAAATGTTGCATTTGGGTTTCACATTTTTAAGTGTCAAGACGTATAAAAATATCAGATCCGGACTCTCTCTTAATGCCTCAAACTACCCCTGGTGCAGTTTTGGTATTATGTCAGTTTCAGTTCATTTCTTTCAGAAGAAAAATATAAAGCGATCAAGAAAAACACAAGTAAGAAAAAAAAATAAGTTACCATATTACTATTTTTGCTGCTGGCAAAGAACATATCAAGAGATCCAACATAAATCCTTTATAATGATGAAACTCCTTTTCTATAACCTGTTAAACAGAAAATGGAAGAAAGTACTTAAGGTTTAGTGTTTGAGGTAAATCTAACAAAAGATTTAAATATTTGAATGATTAGAAGCTAAAATATTATGAAAAACAACAGCTGAAGGAAATACACAGACATTGTGACACCACAAGGAACTTAGTTTAATAAAGAAAACGAAATTCAGGACCGCTTCATGAACGCAAAAGAGGAACAACTGAATTCAAAGTGCGTACGAGAACATCTACTTTTATAATTG
This sequence comes from Orestias chungarensis, assembly GCA_032876305.1. Taxonomy (NCBI): domain Eukaryota; kingdom Metazoa; phylum Chordata; class Actinopteri; order Cyprinodontiformes; family Cyprinodontidae; genus Orestias; species Orestias chungarensis. Next base: position 1,475,336 of record JAVLVB010001002.1, on the reverse strand, counting down.
GGTAACAATTAGGGCCGAGTGAGAAAAAAGGAAGAAAAAAGGAAGTAAGTTGATCAAAAATGTACACGAGAAAACATTTAACACAATGAGAGAGGACCCATGGAAACAACAAAATATAAGAAACACAATCCATGACTCATTCGGCGGAAACCCAGAAATGAATAAAGCAAGACGAATACGTGATAAAAGTGGAACATTGTGAAGACTGGACAGTGTGGGAAGATACGACGTTAAAAAAGGGTTTCTGGAGCGACCGGTGTCCTGCGTAAATTGGATTTTTGTAGGAACCTGTCCAGTACAGGAAGTGGTAAAGCGGTAACGCTCCCGTTTGATCAGCTAAGGTAGATCTCTGACGCGTTGACGAGTTTCTCTTTTTAGACTACTGGACATGTTTTCTACCAGACTTCCTGTATTCATTTCGACAGCTGTTCCTGAACATGATTTGGCAAGAGCCTTTCCACTGAATCATGTATAGTTTGTATTCTGTGGAAAATACCTTTCACATTGACCTTACATCACTGAAACAAACTAATGAGTTCTGTTTGAAGGAACACCCATATCACACTTATTACTGCTTATATGTCACCAGTTTTAACTAACCATTGCATACAGGTGTATTTGTCTTGTTTTAAAACAATTTTTATTATTTTTTGGTGATTAAAAACACTCAAATCCAAAATTTAACATAAATACATTTGATATTTATTTTGTAACTCCACATTTCCATTAGTAGAGCTTCTGATTGCAGTTTCAACCAGTTTGGACCCTTATAATATGAGATTATGTCAACCAATTAAACAAAACCTCCAAAAATCCCAAAGGGCAGCATAAATTGATGCTTAGTCGGTAAGACATCTGTGGCAGTAGTTGTTTTTGACACCTACACTGTGGATCTCCATAGCGCCGTACAAATGATCTCTTGGCTGCTTGTTTAATTAATGCCTGTTTATGTGGATGCACACATTTGGGCAGTTTTGGAGTTGAACAATGCTATTTTTGGACCAACCTGCCCAGAAAACCCACCCCCAGTGGAGGGCAAGACCTGTTAGAATCTCCAAAAACAGAAGTAAAGCCCCACCACAAAAGTGCAAAACCAAAAAGTCCCACAACATCCAAACACAGACTCCATAAACCAGCAGGAAAACGGCTATTTTTATGGTTTCATACCAAAGAATACAGAAAGCAAATTTAAATAGTTTCTTTGAAAGACATCTCAAAAACTATCCATAATTTTACTTCTGTTTCACAATTATGTTTGGATTTTCATACACTGGCTTTGTGCCTCATGGTACGTTTTGTTTAAGATTTTAAAGCATAATTCAAGAGTTATAAAATGTAACAGGCCATCCTCTTATGAACGTGTGTTACTCTGTTTTCTGCAGTGTTTGAAAGTGAGCTTGTATGCTCCAGTACCAGATCTGTAACATCTTACCTGTCAAAAAGGTTTTCCACTTTACAAGGACGTCTACATGTGTTTCCCCCCCATAGCCAGCTACCTTATGTATGGTAATAAAGTTTTATGTTGAAACTTTATTTTTAAAATTTTATGTTTTAATACCCACATAAGGCTTGAAGTTAAACAAAAGTGGCTTCACGATACTTTAAGTAATGCAGATTTGATTTAGAAATGACTTTGTCCTTTTGTCATTTCTGTACCATAAAACTGTTGATATTTACAGAATATAAAACCACGTTTCTGTCCCAGGTTTGTTTGAGATGAAGTGGAGCGGCGGGCACTTTACTCCCTATTCTAATTAGATGCTAAGTAGCCCCGAGAGGACATAGGTGCACACGTCTCCGAGGTGTTTGTGTGCACGCTCTTCGTGCATCCGCAGCTGTGGGTGGGAGGGAGTGGGCGGGAGGGAGATGGGCCGTAAAATGAGGTCATCATTGCTGTTGATTTATGTGACACACGCCATTACTTACACCCCTGCGACTTCACCAACATCTTCACTGACAACATGAATAATACATTTCTCCAACAAATAAGTAAATAAATAAATAACAGGGACGACATCCCCCCCACACACACACTTTCTCCTGCTGTTTTGTGAAGTTTACTTCATCGTTACATACCCATGTCAGCCTGGAAAGAGGTGGGCTTGTAGAAGTTTGTCCCAGTTTTATTTCTGTACTTGCGCTGATTAGCTGCCATCTTCCATCTTGTCCAGGGAGTTTGGGGAGCAATTTGTGAAGTTGTAAAACAAAAAGTCTGTGTGTGTCGGCGAGTGAGTTTGTGGTGCGGACAGCTCCACGCCCAACGTGCAAAAAAACCCAAAACAGCACAGATTTCCTCGTGTGACCGTTTCTCAACACAGGTGTCGAAGTGACTCATTTCGAAGACCCGAGTCAGTGCGTTCGGTACCGACACATTCTGTACTGCCCTCTCAGAAAACACGCTGAGATTCGCCTGATTGAAAAGCACGAAACGAACAACCAGGAATTGACAGTCACCAAGAGGTTCTCGATGTGCTTTTCGACAACCAAGCTCAGACGGCTTTGTTCCCCCCGAGAAGCTGCGAGCCTGGCTGCGGGATCAGTGAGAGAGGTCGGCCATGGGCGGAGCCAAACTGCAAAGATGAGGAAGCCAGTGGTGGTGGGGGGGTGGACGGGCAGGGGTTAGGGTTAGGGGATGGGGGACAGCCGTTACTGTCAGCATCCATCAGGTCGCCCAGGGGTGACGTGGAAGCAGGCGAGAGAGGGGGAGGAATAAGGAGAGAGGTCGGGGTGGTAAGGGGCCTGAGACGAGTCACCCCTCAGCCCTGGAGTGCGCACGCTCGCTGTCCCATCCCAGCGCACCCCTCCGTTGCCCGATCTGCTCACCATGCAGATGTTGAGGCCTGCAGCTGTCGATGCAGCGACATATTCTACTTGAGCCAGCCTCGGAAGATGTTTTGTTTGCAAACTGGGTTATACAGCAGTTCAGCCCCAATTTAGGAACATGATTATATAAAAACAATTTTAAAAAAGCTTAAATTAATATGTTTTAACTTGTAGATAAATGTGGGATTTAAAATGGCTTCCCTTGCAGGGTCTACCTTCGTTTAATCAAGGAAGTCTTCCCTCAACAGGCTAAAACTGTCTTGATGGTAGTTCATCTGCGTCCTGTTTCCTGTCACAGTTCGCGTGTCGTTTCTTTTCTAAATGAATGCCCAATTATTTAACAAACGTGGAAATCTATTTAGACAAAACTTTTATCTGGCAGGATCCGCCTGATCTTCATGGGGCGGTATATATATTGTTTATTTGGTATTAGTTGATATTTATCTCGTATTGGAAAAAAATAATTCACATTAAAGTTTCACATCCGTCTTCGGCAACAACATGCAAATGTCTGCTCTGCAGCACTCCCGGTAATAACATCGCCAGGCTCGCCTTTAATAACAACCTGCAGTCACGCTGCGGAGACGTTGTCTGTCCTGTTTTCAGATGCTCGGGAGAAAAACATGTTTTGCTGCCTCTGCCAGCTCTGAGAGGCTGAGGAACAGACATAAACAATGGCGCGATGGCTGGGCAGAGAGACAGCAGAGCGGGGCATACGTTTTTTAATGTTTTAAAAGAGAAACATCTAAAAAGTGTACAGCGTCTTTTATTCTCTTTAGGGGTCACCTGGATAATAGCAAGAGTTCATCTTTAATTACACCTCAGCTTGAATCCTGCAGATTAGTTAGAGAATATAAAGAAAAAACACAGAACAACAGCAGAAAGGGTCAGGGAGAAGCTAGTGGAGAAGTTTAACCAGGGTGAAACATGAAAGGATATCTGAAGCTTTGAACGCTTCACTTATTCCAATCTGGATGATTTTGGCGGATTTTTTCACAAAGAAAAAGAATAGGCAAAAATCCCAAACTATGGATGAACAAAGCTAGCAAAAGCTTACTCTAAAATAAATGCAGTGTAAAAAAACAACAACAAAAAAACACCTTCTCTCTGATCATAAATTATAAAAAGAAGCCAGATCAGGGACTTTTGGCTGAGCACGCCTTAAATTGTTTTGTTCTTCCACCCACCACTCATCCACTGCCAGTAACAGCGATTTGCATTAGACCATGCATGGACTCTGGTTAAGTAGATTTTATTTTTATTTTTTTAAGATGATCCCTTGGAAGCACATCTGAGACGATTGTTGTCGTTAAATATAACTTGGTGCGGGATTATATAACTTTCATTCGATGCCAGCAGAGAGAAAAATACAGCCAAGAATTTCTCACATGAAGCTAAAGTTGAGGTGAAAATCAAATATTTATGTTTCATCTGCAATCAAGTATTCAACTGAAGAACGTACATTAATTAGGTTTAAATATTGATACAGAAAAAGGTGATTACTTTGGAACTGAATTATAAATTAAGGATTAGGGTGGAACTATATATAATAATCTGCTTTTGGCTTTGGATGGCATTTGGGTTGTCCGGTCAAATTCATTGTTTTAATATGACCTTTCATCTGATTTCCAACCAAATAAATCTTGATTAAAGGACCACCAAATCAAGCTTGGAGACTCATAATTACGTTCTGCTCTTATCCTGGAGTTTCGGTGATCCAGACATAACATCATTGCTCTTCTTTAGGCTGTTTTGTGTTTGTGTAAACGTGTATAGTTCTGGATACTAATGTTAGGAGCTAAACCCAGTTGAACAAGGAGTAGCTGTGAAAAAATAAAGATATATGCCCTCAAAAGGAGAGGTGTTCTCATTATCAATACTGGTATTCTTCAGAAAAACAAAATACGTTACATCCTTGTACTGTTGGGATTCAGGACAAAATCTACAAGCGTGACCCAGTCTTATGGAAACAAGGATGTGCCTTATCTTAAAGATATCCAAACATAAACATCTAATCACAAATGGACAAACTTATCACACAAAATGTAAGTTTTTGTACAGTTAGTTTCATCATTGAGATAAAACTACGATCACTTGCAAAGAGCTGATTCATTCTGGACGAGGATTGGACATGATAACATCCTTCAGTTTAAACAAGCCGTACAGTCGAGAAGGAGAAGCCGCCAACCGTCAGGGCTGACCTGCAGATGCACGAAAAACGAGACAGACGAGTCCACGCACTCCTCTAAAAGCACATCTCCACCGAGCAGGGCGGGTTAGGACTGGGAGTGGCGCCAAACAACCCCCCCCCCCCCCACACACACACACACACACACACACACACACGGTGGCAGACAGAAACAAACGTGAGAAGAACGGGGTCAGGAGCGAAACTAAACACTGAGTAGAGACACGTGAGAGCAAAGAGGACTTTAAAAGTGGTGACGTAATCTTCACAAACACAAACAGGCTGGGGTGATAAACTGACATGTTATCATTCACTTGAGATGTTTGATCTTTGTTATACTTATAGTTATAAAGTACTGGTCTTTTTTTATGTCTGCTGCTTAATTTAGACCTTTTGTTCCTCTTTTGTGAACCCAGATGCATCACAGGTTGTACACCTTCTGAAATTTTCTTCTATACTTTTGTAAAGTGTTATAGATTTAGATTTGCTGTGTGACAAAAAACAAAACAAAACAGGAAAATATGAATTATTTCATTTTACATACAGATTTGTACATATATGAAAGAAAATAGAAGAATTGTGTGACACAATCTTTTATAGTCTTAAACCTTAAATGAGTTTTTATGATATGTTTAGTTTAAACTTTAAATACCACTCAAGTTTCTCAAGCAAATGTGTGTATATATATCGGACAGTTTTGAAATCCTTTACCATCTAGTTAATAAAGTTTACTCCCATTGCAAAATCATCGAATATAAAAAGAGTCGCCATGTATTTATTTAAACTTCCAAAAACCATCCAACTTTTTATACTTGTTGAACAGATTTTTTTGAACATATAATTGCAGAAATTGAAAATGTAGTAATTGTTTCAAACTGTAAACAGGACAACAAGTCAATTCGTGTTCCGTTTAGAAAGTTTTAGATTATTTTGATTTAAAACAAAAAACTCAAACGGCAAAAATATTTATTAAATAGGTGAGAGCAACCTTTGATCATGTATAACTATAGACAATACAGTCTAATACAATACAGGTTAAAATAAAATCTTAAACTATTTCTGAGGAAAATCCAACCTGATGGTTAAAGAGATTTGATTTTGCTGAGTCTAATTTGAGGCTCTAGGATCGACTTTCACACAGTGTAGTCAATAATATTGTTATACACTGTATATATCAGTAGTTAGCATTTAGACAGAAAAGACATCTTTCTAAAAAAACAAACAAAAAAAACAAATAAACAAACAAAATACACAATTTTGAGATCAGGCAGAGCAGACATGATAAACAATGAGAGACTGAAATCTCTTTTCTATTGAAATATTCAAAAAAAGAGAACCAACCATACTTTAAAATATGACAGAGTTGAGAATGTAAAAGTCATCCGGAGAAGAAAGAGCACATTTATAGTCAATTTAACTCTTTTAACTATTTAATTGAAACAATGTGTTTTAGTTCTGGTATGAAGATACGAGTTCAGATGACTAGACTGCATGTGTGTCTCTTCCTAAACAAGTAAAAACTATTTCCTCTCTCTGATTTACCCTCAGAACTGCTTTACTTTGGCGATTTTTAGCAAATTCGTTCCCTTTCAAGTCATTTTGGTTCTTTTCGAGTTGTAAGTCTAATTTCAGGAGCAAACACAAATTTATTTGAGTTAAGTTTTTCAGAGAGATCCAAGAAATGTTTAAACAAAGCTCTACTCTAAAGTCCATAGTTTGGGGAAAAAACAAGGGTGTTCTGTTTTTTTTACCATTTGAATCCAATTGGTTGGATGTCATAAACAAAGTGATGGTGACAAGAAATACCACAAAATGATATTATTAAATCATTTTTGCAAAAAGAAAATAATGTCAAAGAATGTGGTTAAGTAAGGTTTTATTTATTTAGCTCTTTTTAAAGCATAGAGTGCCAGGTTTGTTTCCTGTTATACGATATAGCTTTCTTCTTTTTTTGTGTGTGTAAAAGTTTTCAGATCAGAAAGAATTTAAAACAAAACAAAGAGAAACATGTGGCCATCAGCCTGTTACTTTAACCTCTGGCAAACACAGAATATACAGCTGGGCTAATGATCCAAAGGACCAGAAAGTCCAACTCTTAATTCCTAAGAGGAAAAAAATTAAGGTTTTGCATTGGTCTGGTCAAAGTCCAGACTTAAACCAAATAAAGTTTCTGCAGCAAGATCTTAAGCAGATCGCTAGCTGGTTAAGTTCAAATCATGAAGACGACGTCAAAACTCGTCCTTTACGCTGTCTTTGTCTGATAACAAAATTAAATCGATGTTTTAAAACTTTGAAGAGAAACAAAAAAAAAAGACATTTTAAAGGTGCACAATTTTGTTTAAAGGACTGCAGGTGGAAAAAGGATTAAGTTGGAATGAACGTGTTTTTTTAAATAAAATCAGGAGATTTAACAGGTTTAATTTATCTTCAAAATAGTTACAACAGGTGCTTTATTGGCCTGTTTGTTGGAACGCTTAATATCCCAGTTAAGGCACAAACAAAAGATAAATTACATTTAGGGTGTGATCATTTCCAGTTTTTCTTCATATTAAAGTGATTCAGACCCCACACCCACTTATATTCCCTGCAGCACTTGATATCCTATCTCAGGGCAGCGTATGAACATCAGAAAATTATAAAGATGGGGACCAAACCTAGCGTAAAGAGCCCCTTTCTGCAGGTGACCGGACATTTATCAGGTTGTGGTGCAGCAGAGTCACAGTCATCTGTTTTGGTCTGTGGGACGAGCTGCTGCGAGGAAGCCGACGGTGATGAGACAGAAATGTTCAGAAATTACAGTCTGTGAGAAACTGCGGAGGTAGGAGGGAAGCTTTCGCACCAGATGTTCGAGCTGCTAACGGGAATCTGCCGCTGTGTGTTTTTGTTGCCACGGCGATCCTCATCTCTCATCACAGAGAAACAGGTTTCAGATTCGAAGAAACTAATCTGTTACGGCTTCCTTTCTTCCTTCATTTCTGTTTGTGTGTTTATAGGTTTGTTTGTTTGCTCTTCTTTTTCCATTTGGGGAGGAAAACTAATGTGAAACTTCAAAAGGTGACAGAGGACGCCCGTTGAGCACACACAACGCAGTCTGGCTGGATGAAACGTGCAAGCACTCGAGTGCACACAACGGTTGTGGTTGAAAATGGTCTGATGGCTTATGAGGAGTAGACGGGTAAGGCTGAGTTTCGGTAAGCCATCCTGCTGACCTCACTTCTCCTGGTTCCACAGAAAGACGCAGTTCTGTGAAATCCTCCCCCACACTTGTGTTTTCACACTTAATGACTTAAACACGAACCTCATTTCCCCTGAAGCGAGCACTAAAACTGGAAAAGATTGACCTTTGTTTGGGAAAAAAAAAGCGACACTGACAAGACAGAAAATACAGTTTTCTGGTATAGAAGTTGTAGCCGGACAGTTTATCTGATGCTGAATCTTTCCTGGCATGCAAAAGCCACCGGCGTCCGAAGCCGGTCAAATCAGTATGGGGGGTGGGGGGGGCATAGATATCCTGGGTCCCTGAAACTGCTAATGACTAAGTAGGAGGGACGTGCAGAGTACCTGAAGGACCGTTATAGAAATGATAAATTACATAACAGTTTCTCTTCTTTGGCTCATTATCAGTGAGCTACAAAGATTTCAGATGTAATGGATTTTTGTTCAATCGTTATCCACTACTACACAGTTTAACTTGTTTGCACAAATTAAACAGCAGGCATGCGGTTGAATCTGTTATAACAAAGACGTCCAAAACAACATGTGCGGTAAACCTCAGGACTGGGAGATGCTCCATTCACCTCAGTGCATACAATGATGTAACATCCTTGTAAATTGATCCTGTTCGGTTTAAATGCTGTGACAAAAGCAACACATGGTCTACATTGGATTTGTTTTAAAATATAACATTTAGGGCCAAAATTTGGATATGGGTTTTATTTGAATGAAGATCTGTCGAGCAGCTATGAGCAGTCAGAAATTTACCTACAACAAACAGCAGCTAAGAGTATCCCAGTTCATTTAAATGAAAGCTAAAAGTGAGCCTTCGAGATGCTGCACAGATCTTAGCTGCCCTTACCAGTAAAAGTTTATAGATATAACGCTGCGGATTTAGCAGAAATACTAACAAGTTTCGAATGCCTTTACTTTGTTTTTGTTGTTTTGCTGCGGTCCAAACATGCAGACAGAACCAGCACAAGGTAGTCGTATTCTAAAGTGCTAACTGAGCCGTAAATGGTTAGCCAGCTTGTTGATAACAGCCCTAGTATGTTGTGTTGTTTTTTTAAATTATTGTTTAAGGACGAGGGAAAGTTAGGGAGGTTTTTTAGGATACGTTTCTGCGCGGTAGCTATTATCATCGGATATCTTATAAGTAGTAAACAGTATGATCAGAATGATCCGTGTTAAAATAGATTGCAACGCACCAAGGATTAAGTCCTGGTTGATTTTGGCCTTCGAAATCAATTAAAATCTAAGAAAGTTTCAACGAATGCTGCATTTTTACAATCTGACATTGCATCACGTATGTACGCAGGCTACAGGCTAACCACTGTAAGATCTTCTTCTTTGGTGAAACAGAAGCCACAGATGAAAACCAAGACGTCTAAGGAGCCCTAAAATCTGCAGAGGAAACGCTACATTAGGACAACTTATCCCATTAGCTCGATTGCTAAGAAAACGGTTCTCTCCAAAATACACCTAAAAATAGATATCTGCACATTTCAGCACAAAGTGTGCGTGAAAGTAGTGAACTGACGCACATCGGTCGAACACAAAAAAAAAACACCCCACAGCTTTTCCGACGCAGGTTCCTCTCAGTCTTGTAATGTTATGATCTGTTAGTGGAGGTAGAAAGCTTTGTAATTTCTCCACAAAAAAAACATCCTGACAGCAAATCGACACACAGTCCAACCGAACTGCGCCTTAAAATAAAAACAGGCATGTTAGAAAGGAAGAAGAGTCTGTTTAAATTAATTTAAATGAGTATCTCTGTTATTATGTGTGTTTATTTACAAGCTATAACATTTTATATTTATGTTTGTTAAATGAAATATCACGGTGGAGAATTAATGAGTTATTTTTGCACAATAAAGACCAATGCTGTAGAATCCAAAAACTCCACAAATGTAAAAACAAAGGTGAATTTCAGCTGTTCAGCAAGAAAAATGTTGAGAGAATAATATATATTTCTTATTGTTTGTAGCACAGATGCTCACTTTACAGGTAAATATCGGCAAAATTCAGTGGGCACACAGAGTGCCCCGCCCTGCCTTTAAACAAGAATATAATTAGCAGTAGCTGTCCAGATAATTGCATTGTATTATGGAATCTACCCACTAATCTCCTGCCTGGTGACTGACTGGCCAACAGCAAATGTGCCCAAGTCAGCAGGACGGGCGACGAGGAGGCGTTCAGGCCTGCAGCAGCTCTCCATATTGTTCTCTATCAGTGGCACAACAAAAACTAAACACACACACAAAAAAAAAAAGTGAGGGCTCTGCTGCAAAACACAGCCGGGTGCAGCACAACCCGGCAGACATTTGGGGCAGGTCAAAGGGGCGCAGCTGTGCTATCTGCTCTGTCACGCAGACGTTTTGTGTTTCTGGCCTCGTTCTGCTTAGATTGGTGTGGAAAAAATGAGCAGCAGCAGCGAAGCTACGGCTTCTCAGGTGAGTCGATGGAGTTGGTGGTGGAGGACTTTTTTTATTTTAATTTTCTTTAGGTTAAACTTAACTTTGACGTCCGCTTCACTCTCAGGTTGAGAAAACTGGATCAAGACAGGAAGAGGAGGGAAAACTGATCGTGGCTGCCTGGCAAAGCCTGGTGAGAGAGAAATTAAATAAGGAAAAACACTAGGAAAGCTTCCAATTACTATTATTTAGTTACATTTCTAGTGAAAAACAACCGCAACATTGATATGGTGTGTGTGAGTGCAACACCATTGCCTGCTGTGTTTCTGTGAATCAAACATGTGGGTGTGTGAATTTAATGTGTTTTAGTCATATGAATGTCCCTCTGTCTTTAGATAGTTTTACAGCCTTGTTGCGTTTGAGTCAAGCAAATTATTTAGCTGTTTGTTTAGCTGTTAGTAATCTTATAATCTCACTTCTCTTTTTTATGGCCACTAAATGATGTTCTAGTAACTTTTAATAGATCCTCTTTTTTTGTTTTTTTTATCCCATGCTATTATTTTCTTGGTAAAAGTCGTACGTTTCTGCCACACGTACACGTATGTAACAGGGCTGACATGGCTCCCGGTCAGGGCTTACTTACAGAAAAAATGAGGCATGCTGTAATAAATTAGCAGCAAGACTCCTGACATTTCTGTTTGCTCTTTTGGTTGTAATAAACCTGGAACCGACTAGTTTTTGGTATTTCATGTTCTCCATCTTCAGCAGCAGAGCCTGTCTGAGGATTCTGCGTCTCCAGGTGTTCCTCAGTCTTTCCTGGCCAAGCAGAGGTGCTCCACGCAGACCAGGAGGCCCCGCTGCGCCGTGATGGGCCCCCAGTAAGGGCCTTCCATCTCTCTATACAGCACTGAACAGATGCTTGTTTTTGGGTTGGCTCTTATCTCTCCCTGCTGGTGGCTTCTGGTATCACATCACAGAGAATTATTTCATATTGTTTGGTTTGTAATATATATATATATATATATATATATATATATATATATATATACATATTATGAAAAACATTTTTAAAAAGCAATAATGGGAGCATTTTCCGATATTAGTAATTAAGAAATTGCCAAAAAGTATCAAAAATAGTTTTATCACATAAGTATGAAACAGATAGGACACCAAAATCTAACTAATTATATTGATATTTTATTATTATTATTATTATTATTATTGTTGAACCTGTTGGACATTTTCCCATCATACACACAAACCTCACTAAATATTATTAGGTTTTTAGGTCAATTCCTTCAACAACGGCTTAATTCTCGGTCTCTTTTCCATGAAGTTCAGATCCTTTGAGTCCGGAAGTGAGCAGTGATGCTCCAAAACCTTCCCGCATCTCTGTTTAAATCTCTCCGGGTAACATTGTGCTCAAAGCGTGGGATTTAGTTTATTAGTGTAACTCTGCTTGAAAGTCTCCAAATCTTTATCTTTGTCACAGTAAACAATGCTAATTACAAATGCATGTTTTTTTATTTCTAAAAACGTGACATCCATGTATTTATTTCCCTTCCTTCCCAGTGAAGGTGTGCGGATTAAACAGCAAACAAACATTATGACATTAACATCTCACTTTTTCTTGCTTTTTTTGCTTTTAAAGTTTACAGGAAATTAAGCATTTTATTTTAAAGCCACGATTTAATACTAGAGAAAAATCATGGATCCTGTTATGATGCTATTCATTTATTTGTGTAACAACCATGTGGGCATAAAGGAGCACTTCAGGAATAACTCCCACCACAGTGATTTGTTTCACTATCAGAACTAAAACTTTTGGGGGTTTTATATAACTGGATGTTTCCGGGAACAACGCGGCTCGTTGTTGAGTCAGGACCCAGTGAACTCTGACCCCATGCTCATGCTGCGCAGACGCTGAGGCTCGATGTGAGAGGGCACGGTGAGGAGGGACAGCTTGTTCCCAGTGGACGGCGGATTGAGAGCGGCTGGGTTGGCCCTGGGATGGCCGATCGCCGGCTGGGAGCTGAAGTGCTCAGGGCTGGACAGGCTGGTCGGGGTAAACAAGAGGGCAGAAAGGTGGCGCGACGTGATGGAGGGAGGCCGAGTAGAAGCCTCTCTGGTGGAGCGAGGTGGAGGAGGAAGCAACGACACGGCCGTCCTGGAGGTTTCCTGCGGCTCTACTTTAGTTCCATCTTCATCTCTCCCCACACCTCTACCTACTTTCACATCCCCACTCTCACAGGTTGGGAAGTTTTCTCCTCGTCTTTCCAGCTCCCCCCCAAACTGGACGTCCACCAGCGGAGTCCTGGTGCTTTTCTCCTCCCTGAAGCTGCACACGGTGCTCTGGGTGTCCTGGCCCAGGCCCGATGGCAGCGAGCCACCTTTGCCAATTTTAAAGGTTTTCTCCTCCTCGTCCTCCTCGTCATCGCTGCTGCATCTGTCAGTGCTGGGCGAGTGGTACAGCCTCTGGATCTGAGCCGAGGTGCGGCGAAGAGCTCCTCTCATGAAGCCATTAGGAGACGGGGTCACGTGGAGGAGGCGGTTAAAGAGAGCCATGTTGGGGTTGCGAGTGGAGGATTCCTCTGGATTCTCAGCGATGTTTTCCAGCGGCTGGAAATGCATCTCCTCCTTTGGGATGCTGATAAGAGAAGTCAAGATTTTTTTTTAAATATATTTTATGCTATTTTACATATTTTTCCCAAACCTTAAAGTAGAAAGCTTTCTGTTTTCAACACTACATGAGGAGATTCTCACTGTCAAACTAAGGGTGAGAGAAACTCACGCCATGTCGAAGGTGGAGCCCTGAAAGGAGGGTTTACGGAGGACGAAGAGCGTCGCCGCCGTGTAAGGCGGTCGGGGATTGGAGTCGTTCCAGTAACGGTCCCGCTCCATCATCGGCAGATCTCCGTACATCTCATCCACCGCCATCATGGACACCTGAACACAAAATTTGACAGGGCCTCTCTTGGTTTTACTTTTCCCCTTCTGAAGTTTTTCACAATACATCACATTAGAACCACAAATTTCAGACATTTTATGTGATAAGCCAACAATGTTTATCAACAGGATATCTATTAGCTGTGCACTCTGTTATAGATTGCCGAGCTATGCTAACACATGGTGTTAGCAGCATCACGCTGTGGGGTGGTTGGAAAAGGGATCATGGCCGGTTGATGGGAAAAAGTAAAGCGATGGGGGGAAAAAAAGCAATTTAGACTACAAAAAGAGTGACAATCATACAAACACAGACAAGTTATGCATGAGTTTGAACGGACCAGTTGAAGTCCAGAACTAAATCTTATGCAAGATCTGTGGTAAGATTTCAAAAAATGTTTGAATGAAACAAAAAACTGCCTTTACAACGTAACATATTCAGAGGTTGAATAAAGCTTAGAATGCTACACTTTTTAAAATTTCTATTAGTTTGAATATTTAAAAAACATGTAGTTTTCAACTTGAAATGGAGCATTTTCTCTAATATTTTACCAAAAATCTAAATAATACACAAAAGAGTTTGTAAAATGATTAAACATTTCAAAGATGTAAAATCTTGTCTGAAGCACTTCACAAACTATTAGCAAAAAAACTATCTTTAAATAAACCTGAAAGTTCCTGTCAATCAGCCAGTTGGTCTCAAAATCATCGTCATCTTCTCCAAAGGGGTTTATCAGCTGCTCTGCAACCTTCAGGAACAACAAGAAATGTTTGAATGTCTCCACGTTCTCTTGACATCTAAAACAGCGCAAAACAGCAAGGAAGCCTCTGTCGGGACCTTCAGCCACCCTGCGTAGAAGAAGAACTGCAGCAGCGTGAAGACGGGCACATACAGGTCCAGGTCATGACCCTGGTAACCCTGACCGGGATCCAGGAACTGGCGGCCAATCAGACACACCAGGAAAAAGCTGTACACCGCCAGAGTCACCACCTGAGAGACAAACATGATCAGAAATAGCTCAAACCACTTTGTTTTTCATGGTATTATTCATCTGGATCATTTCAAAGTTATTTTTTTAGAGGCAAAACATTAGATGAGTAAATTACTGCACTCATACTCTCCATAAAACATGGCGGTGGGAACAGTATGGACTTCTTCCTAGAGGGCTGACATGAAACATCCAAGGATGAATTAAATAGTTTTGTTTAGAGCAGGGATGAGCTACCTGTGTCTCCAGAGTCATATGAATCTTTCAGACCTCTACAGTACAGCCACAAAAAAACCTAAAAGGAAAAGCTTTTGATTAAAGATGCAATAAGAAATGGTCTTTTTAGGATGATCTACATATAATGTCTACAACACACTATTTAAAGGTAATAAGGTAGAAAGTATGCTACGTGTGTTTTCATTAGTTTATAAATGGAGAAGGCTTTTTCTTCTTTTGGTTGGTTCTAAAATATAGTTTAAATCTAATTTAGCTTAATGTTGTTGGCCTGCATTATAAAACATCCTGTGAAGTACATGAGGTGCTTTAGTTTGCAGCAGTGTGGGTAAAAGTGGTTCTTTAAAAAGGTACTGATCCCTGGTTTCGGGTATATTTGTGACTCCAAATGGACCCAGTTGAGAAATCGTGGATATACTTAAAACTTGATAATAGCTTCAGTTATATTGCAAAGATCAGTTTCTGTGTTTATCTATTACACAAAATGTCTATAAACTTCAAACATTTGTGATAAAATGGGAATAAGGCTTAAGGGTTAGGAATGCGTTGTAAGAAAATGAAAGTGAGAGAAGCTTCTGATTAAGATGTGCTAAAACCAAAGATTTAACAAGTCTGTGAATGAATCTTACCTGAGTGTAGACGAGGGGCACGCTGATCATGTCATAATGAAACAACATGCTGCACTTTCCTCTGAAACCGTTCAGTTCCTGTCCACACACAGACAGAGAGCGGCTGCCTCACTAAAGTCTAAATCTCTATTCAAAAGAATGAAGAAGTTTAACACTATTATCCAGACTATGAAGGTTTCCTGGCCACGCTGCACCTCCAAGAGAAGCTTGAATGTGTGATCATCTTTGATTCTGCCCTCGCAGCGAGCCACGGCGGCCAGGTTGGTGAACCAAACACACGGGATCCAGTATTTGTTGTATGGAGAGTGGAGACCCTCAAACTTTTTTCTCTCCTCTCGTGTCATAAATCCTGCATGGAAAACAACAGAGGGATCATTAAATTTGTATTTCTTACTTAAAGCTCAATGAAAAAAAGCATACTCAACACTTTATTCTCCAAAAAAACGTTTGTATTGTGTTAAGAAAAGAAAAGAAAAGAAAAGAAAAGAAAATACGATTTTTCTAATCCTGTTTTTTTACGGATTACTTTGATGGTGAAAAAAAAATAATTCTGAATTTCTAATATACTTTGTTCACTTTTGTTTTGATTCCCTATTTGCTTTTTTGGATGACAAAATAATATCAATATATACTGATGCTGTTAGTAATAAGTGTGGCCAAAAAAACTAAAGCAGTTACTATGGAGACTGAACACAGTTTAGCGGACAGAAGCGGTTTCCTAGGCAACTGATGATGCTGGGGGGTCACAAAAATAATTTGTTCAATAATCGTACATCTGTCCATTTGTAAGTCCTGGTGATGTTGTGTTCGTTAGTTCAGAGAATGCAGAAGCAGCTTTATGTTAGTCCCACCCATGAGGTAAATAGGTGATTATTAGAAACAAGTGCTGACTAACAGACGCCCCCTCTCTCACCCGCCTCCACCACGTGGTCCATGGTGGGGAAGCGCTTGAAGACAGCGGTGCTGACGGAGCGGAGGATGAGCAGCGCCGAGAGGCTGACGTAACGCATCATGGTGCGCCTCAGCAGGCGGCCGCGTTCGTCGCTCCCCTGCAGGCCGCCGGACAGGACGCACATGAGCCTGTCGGGCAGCGGGATGCTGGTGTACTGGTTCCACCAGCGGTTCACCACCAGCGTCACGTAGAAACCTACAGAGAGCAGCACAGTTCATCTACTGTTAGGTATTTAGCTCAATTAAAACAAGGTCAGCTGTATGAGAATCAATAACGTTCATACTTTTATACAACTTTCACATCTGAACAATAGAATTCAAGTGTTAATGATCCAATTAAGAATTAAAGCAACACTAAAGAAGTGTCAGTTTTGGACGATTTTGGGCACCCTGTGTGGACAAAAGTGGTAGTGTTTTGCCTGAAGGAACACTGCATTCCCCATACTGCATAGCACAGCGTACTAAAATCCTGATCTCCTGGTGGCCTGCAGTTGCACTGAAGTACATTTCCGTGTCCAGCGGCTGTGTGAAGGATGAGAAGCGAGGAGATAATTAATCTAATTGTGGCGAAACAATGTCGTATGATGACGTTGAAAATAAGAAATAGGGGAAGTAACAATTTTAAGTTGTTTCGTGTGGCATGGTTCCTGCCACCCTCCTCAAAGTTGCTTAGGTTGGAGTGATACAGAACCTCACAGGCCATGACAGATGAATCATGTATGTTGATACAGAATATGTTTACTCTCTTTCAATTTAATAAAGTCAATGTACCGTCATTATCTTTACCTTAAAAACTGCATAGTTGCGCGTCCTCAACTCATAATTTGTCTAACTAAGAAAACTTTTTATGTAATCAACCATAGGAGTTAATCTGCCCCCCCCCCCCCACCCCACCGTTCAAGGTCGTGTGTCATTCTGTTAGAGCCAAACACGAAAGCAACTCCAAGTCTGAAAGTTGGCAAACGTTGAGAAAAGCTTACCCAGAACAAAGGACATGGGGATGAGACTGGCATAGCGGTTGCAGTAAATCGCCACCTTCTCAAAATACCTCTTCTGGTCATCGTAGAGAAAAAATCTGAAAGGGTAAAATAATCCAGAGAGTATAATTAAAGTAATTATTATCTGTATTTTCATTACTGTCACTTTAATCTCGGCCTGGTAAGGAGCTCTTTTGTGGTTCTATTTTCTTTAAAAAGGCATTTTACAACTTTTGAATCAAGTGCTCATGTTTGAACATAAAACCCTTTGCATCTTTTTTTTTTATCACTTTTAAACCAAATGAGTGTTTTTTAAACGCTATGCTCTCAGTTCATGTTGAAGTAAAAACCTTTTCACTGGACAACAACCAGGGGGATCAAAATGCAATAGGCTTAAATCCTGGTAGTTCCGGTTTTATTTTTAACAATCCTGACCAGTTTGCTCTAATCTGAGACTCACCGCTTGAGTCTCTCTAACAGATTGGCATTGTGGCAACACATCTGAACAAGGTCTTGTTTGAAATGAAAAGGTTAGGGATGTTACATTCAGAAGACTGGTTTCTAAATCTGGTTTCTGTTTGCTGGCACACAGAAACCACCAGCTGCAGTCGACCATGAGAATACACATGAAGCTATTTGGTCTTCAGAAACTTCGGAAGACCAAATAATGAATAGATTTAGCAGGAAATCTGACCTACATCGATGACTATAATCACAATTTTCAATAAATGTAAACCTGTGTGTGAGCTGCGATGGCAGCGACTCCTGGCTCACCGGTAAGTGATGCTGATGGCGGCGTACATGGCAAAGAAGGCCAGGAACTCCTTGTAAAGCACCTTGTAGATGCTGCCTTTCCAGGCCAGGAGCAGCTTGGAGAAGCCACAGAATCGGGCATTAGCAACTCTGGCGGTGTAGGTGACCGTCATTGGTGCTCCGGGGTGTCAAGAATGAATGTGCTGTGCGGGGAAAAATATAAAGTTTTTACCTAAATCTGTTACACATGATCTCATTTCATATTAGTTATACATCTTAGGCTTTTCAGATAAAGTATACAATTAGATTTTTGTGTTTTCCAAGTCTGAAATAGCATGAAGTAAACAAATTGTATGAGAGGGTGGAGAAATATTTGCATAATCCTGATGTCTACATGTAGTGGACTTGCTTGTCCTTTGAGTTCTTCCTTTCCTTCCTTTTCCCGTTAACTCAACCTTCTCCCCTTGCACCCTAGTTGCCTGTGCTCTCCTTTATTTCTTCCTTTCCTTCATTGTAGCGTCCTCCCAAATCTCGGTCTTTGTTCTCCCTTTTCTGAATCGTTGCTTCTCGTAGTTCCAGCTGTCCTGTCCTTCCGTCCTTTATCATTTGTGTCCTTCGTCTTCGTTCTTTACCTCCCTCCAAAGTCTTAACTTCCCCCTCGATTGTACTTTTCAAGGCATCTATGAGAACTTTAAGTTAAACATCAAAATTGTTATAGAAATGCAAAAGGGCAGCCTCTAGAAAAATCTTAAATCCTTTCTGATGAATTGAGTATCATTTATTCTTGGTGGATCGAGTGTCTTTATGTTTAATTATTTATCAGTCTTTCCAAAAGAAAACTATGTGACAACACACAGTCCTTACAATTATACCAAATTATTGGGAACATCTCGAGCTACTTCGCAGATTAAAGCAGCCCACATATTCATGTTTTTGATGTTTAGACTAAATGCATCTTCCTACCTTTCAGAGTTGCTCCTTTCAGCTGATCTCCATGCGTGATTAACGCGGCTGGAGAAGCCTTGGACTCCTATGCGTCCAGCGTTTCGTCTCTCTCTCTCTCTCTCTAGAAGATCTCACAACCTTCATATCTTCTCGTCGGTCGCATGCTAATAATCCTCGGCGGTGTCCAGTGGTCAGCGCGCCCCCCGGGGGTAAATCCCTTCCAAAAAACAAGGAGGAGGCTCATTAGCGCGGCCTCCGACCGGGAGAGCGATGCTGAGTGATGGACCACAAGCGACAGGCCGTGCAGTACAAGCAGGGAGTTAGAGAACAGCAACAAGCAGACCATGCAAACTTTTCTGCTCAGTAAGAGGACAAGAACCTTACAGATTGCTGCTTCTTAAACCTAAATCCACATTTTTCATGGGTATATTTCTTTTTAAAAGGTTTTGCTTCACTCCCTCAACACTGGACAGAACGGTGAAAGTGATCTGAAAAGTGTTGCCATTATAAATAGTCGACCTGTTTTAACACCGGGTTGCAACCATTTTCCTTCATAGGAAAATAATTTATGTAAGACCTACGGTAACGACCACAATAGAGATGAATTAGATTAAAAACATTTTTAAAAAGACCACGAGCAATTTCTAACTGAGCAAAATTAGTTTTTTAATTCACAATTGAAATATAATTTAAATAAAATCTATAGAAAACAGATCCTTGAATTATTTAGTGACGGAAAACAAATGAAGCATTGACAGGAAGAGGATATGTTGACCTTGTATGGACTAATCTGTTATTGCTGGCGATGTTTAACTAAACCAGACTCGATGTCACTCACAGCAGTAAGAATGAATCCACTCATCAGCTCAATATCCAGAAGTTATATTTGAAATAATACAGGATACGCATCACGTTTCTTAGAAGTCCCATAATGGTAAATGTTTGAGATGTGGGTTGGGGTTTCGAGGGGAATCGTCACACTTTGGCCTCACAAAACATGGATTTATATGTTAAACTGAAGGTTGCATGACCAATAATGCCAAACACTGGACGAAGCATTCTCACACTTTATTTATTTGAATAAATATGACGATCAAGAACTGAAACCGAAAACTATGACATTTCTCTTTATAGTTTTTCTGACGTCCTGCCACTTTAAATCGAACTTTGCGGTGTTCCAGATGAGACGGAAAAAGATGCAGGATGCGAGAATTTGGTTGCAAGTTCAGTCAAAACCTCAACTGGAAAACAGACACAAGCACCGAACCACAGGAAAAAAAATCGAAGATAACATCAACCTGCCGAACCCACAGAGCCACGACGACCGATGGTTCAGCTGAGACCGGTTTGAATCCATTAAGACTGTAACACGAAGGATATGACGAGAGAATAAAACAAGAGTAGGAAAGCTTTTATGCAGAGTCTCATCTTATAATACAGCAGGTTGTGTGTGTGTGTGTGTGTGTTTGATCTCCTTCAGTTTGGGAATGTGTGCTTGTCCTGATTTACTACAGTGTTGTTCCGCTTCAGAGGACAGAGTGGATAATTATGAGGCTGTTGTTGCAAGATTCAAGACCGGTAGGGGTGGGAAAGCTTCAGAGCAGGCGTGTTCAGATTGTTGAAGTGTTTTGTCTACAGATATGGGGCAGCAGAGAGGGGGAGAGCTTTGGGGGGGGATAAGAAGAGGTCCTACAAGTGAGAGATCACTTGTTTGGGGGTTTGTACGGCTCCAGAAGCTGCTTCGAGAACGTGTTGACCTTGTCGGCGCCTCGAACTTCGTGAGGCAGCAGCGGTAGCTTGACTATGTGGAAATCTTCGTAAAGATCCTCCATCTGCAGGGACAAAGGCAGACTGATGATGAACGCATGAGGGAAAAATAACTACACATCCATGACACAAATATTTAACTGCTGCTTTTATTTCTAATATCGTGTTTTATTAATAAACATGTTATTACTATAATCTCATTAATTACCACATAAAAATGTAATTACAATACGTATGGACATTTAATAGCTGTTCAGGTCTTGTGAATGATCTTGGCTTTTGTATATAATCTCCGGATATTGGATATGGCCGACTTTGATGCCTTTAGAGAAAATTCGTGTTTTATCCATTCAGAAACTTACTGTCCCTGTTTTGGACACCAGTCCTGTTAGAGAAATCAATGTTTCGATTATCTGGTTGCTTATTTGAGTTAAAGGCAGACCATTATGGAGGGGGTCCACCTTTATTCCACCTATTGTGGTAAACAACGACCAAACAACGTTAGCACAGGGACTAGCAACTCCGGTCCCTGAGGTGCAGCATCAGCTACTTTAGATGCGTCTCTTGTCCAACAGACCTGAATCAAACGACTGAATGACCTCCTCAGTAGCAGTTCCACAGAGTCTTGTTAACGACTCAGGTGTCTTGAACAGAGACAAGCCTGAAAGTTTTCAGGATATCGGACCTCGATGCCTAGATAATCAAGCCACTGTTTCAGATTATATTCTTGAGGACAGATTTTCTACCTCTGAGGTGAGAGTGTGACATGTTCAATCCCGTTTGATGTTTAAAAGTCAGATCCATTTAAGGAAACCACATAAATCTTTTTGTAATTTCCCCATTGTGGCACAATCAAGGAAACATACTACCTGGTTTATGTATGATCCCAGAAACGTACGCAACCATAGAAAACAGCAAAGATTGTACTTTTGGAATCGGCTGCCAGTTCAGAGACTTTAAAACTCTTCAGAGACAGAAAGAACGCCGGTAAGCCGTACCTGGTCTAAATATTTGGACTGGATTTTGTGACGGGCTTCACACATTTTACACGGCTTCTCTGCGTCGGGGAACACCAGCTGGTTGACGATGATGTTGTGCGTGTCGATGCTACACTTGGCTAGTTCCTGGATCAGCCGCTCCGTCTCGTAGAGCGACAGGAACTCGGCGATACAGACACAGATGAAGGTGGTCTGCTCCTGGAAAACAGATGATTAGATTTTTTTTAATTTAAGTATGAATATAATTTTCATGCAAGGATGATGAGATCCACATTCACAATCTTTCCTGCTGCTTTTTATCACTTATTTGCATAACAGAAAAGTGATAAAAACAAAGTACAATCAAGTGGAAATACCTTCCAGAAAGTAAAGTATTTTACTATTTTCTAATTTTGTTGAATATAATTAAAAAGAAATTCATTTTTGTAGTATGGATGGACAAAAAAATTATGGATGAATTTTAATCACAGGAGGATAAAAAACAGAGAGGGAATTAATTTATCATTAAAACATAACCCACAAAAGTAAACGCACAACGCAACACATATTACCAGGGATGCACTAATTAGAGCTGGGAGATATCGCTTAAAAATAACGTTTAAGTTGTGTTCATACCAAATCTAGCTTCCAGTTTTAATCTATTTGTTTTATCTTAAAGAAAATTACAAGCGACTGAAAAAACTCCAAAGCAAATATAAGCTTTAAAATCAAATGGTTAATCCAGGGTGGGGCTGATGTCATTGTGAATTGAGCAATGGTGTTTAAGAAAAAAAAAAGTGTATATATGCTCTTATGCCCAATAACCTGGATTTTACAACCTGTATTTTGTATATAACATTTATTTCCCTATCTTTTTGACATCTCTGCTTCAAACACCACCACAGTCACATGACCGAATAAATACCACACAGACAACCTCGCCCTGAAACACAAACAGCAACAAGACGGACATAAAAATCAGATGCTAATGTCAGCCCAGTTTTATTTATCAGACCAATACGTATAGTGTAAAAAAATGACCATCGTCAGCCAACACTGATGTTGATGCCATACTTCAACAATAGTGAGGACAGACACACGTCCAAATAAGCAGTGACTATTTTCTATAAAACAATCGACTCTGGGCAGTAAAAGTCGCTTTTCAGTCCTTCCCAATCCCCATTGCTGCTCTTCTTCTGCATTGTTTTGATAGTTCTTCTTTGATTGTACAGTTTTAAAATTTCCTATAATTTCCTTAAAAATGGTTCAAAGTAGACACGTACAACGTAAAGGAGTTGTTTAATGTGTGTCTAAAGTTGAGGCATGATATGTTGATAGATGTGCGCAGCTCTAATGAGAACAACAAAGATCACCCTTGGTGCACAAAAAACACAGAATAACCCATAACAACAAAGAAGGTGCACAGCAACCCATGATGACCTTTGCACGAGTGACACTCACAGGATCTTTAAACTGTTCGCTAACGGAGCGAATGACCGGTAGCGTTTCCTCCAGTTTGGACGCCAGCTGGTCTGCATTCATGTCACCCAGGCCAAGCATGTTACACATCTAGACACAAAACAAACAGATGCTACAAACCCTCAGTGACAGTCGTTCACTCATACAGCTAAAATAAAATAATTACAAATCTGGTGACCTGAGAGATGAAGGGGCTGATCTGGTTCTTAATTTTCATGAGGCGACCGAGTCCGCGCTCCACGATGGTGGGGAAGTTGAGCAGACGCAGCGTGTGGCCGGTGGGCGCCGTGTCAAAGACCACAACGGAGAAGTTCATTCCTTTAACTAACCTGTAAGAAAAGTAAATAGGCCACGATGGATTAACGCATCACTTAAAACAGAACAAGAAAAATAAAGACTGGCTTCAATGTGCTTTCTTTCACCTCATGACCTCTGCGTAGCTCATAGCCTCATCAATGCCAGGGAAAGCGCTCATAGCTTCCTGCATCATTTTCTTGCCCATGCTGAGCATGTTGTCCTCCTCAAAAAATTCATCAGGCAGTTCGGCGACGCCCAAACTCGGGTCAATCTCCTGTATACAACAAATAAGACGGATGAGTAAATTATACAAACGGCCCATTGTTTCGTGTCCTCATGCTCTTCGGTCTGATAAATGATGGAGTTTGTGAAACTCACATTTAAAGCAAACTGTCCTCGTGACACTGACCAGTGGGGAACTAATGCGAAAAGCTTTCCGGAAAGAAGATAAAGAAATCCCTTTTTGGTATTCCTAATGGCTGTGTCCAATCTTAACATGCTGGATTAGATATTTGGACAAAAGCGTCACAGATCCAAATAAATTAAAAATACAGGAATAACCGTAAGGCTCTTAAAACAAATTTATATCACTAGGAAAAAGTTTGGATTTTACCATTAATTATGGAAGACGTTGAGTGGATTCGGTAAACTTGCTTAAATACTTAAAATGAATGTGATTAAAGATGTGTTAATAATTTTGCTCATGTATTGTCAAATCTAGATGAAAATTATACAGGAAAAATAAATCACCAGGCACTAAAAAAATATGAAGAGCCAAAAGTTTTTAATGTCTAATTATGTCACACCAAACTTTACAACCTTGTTAAATACATTACTGATATAAATTCTGATTATTAAAAAAAATCTACTTTCTACCTAATTTGACAAATATTTTGACCTGAAAACTTCCTGCATTGTAATAATTATTTTAATGTGTCCTGAAAGATTCTGTTGACTTATTTTGACTCACCATCGCAAACAGGTTGTCGTAGCCCTTAACCTTAGTAGGCACCTTGGAGAACTTCTGGTCAAAAGCGTCAGAGATGTTGTGGGCAGGATCCGTGGATATGATGAGGACGCTCTCCCTGACGGCAGCCAGCTGCACGGCCAAACTGCAGCTGAACGCACAAACAGAGGGAACGTGATACTTGACACAAATAATTGTTAATAGAAATGAAACCTATGTAAAAGTACATTTAAAGAAAGCAAAATAACCTAAATAATAGTTTCAAATATAAACTATGTAGAGAACGGATTGTTGTGCAATATACAAAAACAACAATGATATATCGGGACATTAATTAATGTATGCATCAGTATAACAAAGATCTGGCTTGGCTGCAATAAATATCAGTAAAGTACAGAAATAAATTGTTTAATTCAGTGGAACATGTTGGATTATTTTACCTTAAAAGCAAATGTACTTTTATATTCATGTTATTTTTTGTCAAATTCACAAGATCTAGTCAGAAGCAACTTTTTCCCTAATACCGTGTTTTTGAGATGGATGTAATTACGTCTGTTCCGTTTCTGTGGCTGGAAAGAAATCATCTCAATCTGGTGTCTAATTATGCAAAATGTTGTTAAATTAGTATTTATTTATAACAAGTCACTGTTATCTAGACATCATCACCAATAATATACAGTTATATGGTTTTCTTTCCCACATGCTTCCTTTAGGGATACACCAACGTGATCAGTAAAGGCAAATATAAACTTTAAAGAAGGTAATAAAAAAAGCATAGACTTAATTTAAACTATTGATAAGTAATTTTTCTGTTAAAATTTTTTTATCAGTTTGCTAAAACTATTATATTTGTCCTTATTTGACATTTCCTCCCCTCCTTCAAACCCCTAATGTTTCTGTGTCTCTCAAAATTGTCCCAATAGATTTAAAATCCTAAAATAAAGAAATATAATAAGAAAAATACCTCTCAGCAAGAAAGTTATAACTTAAACTGACAGAACAGAAACTGCTAAACTACTAGCTTGCTAACTTTAGCTGCTGACTGTGCCAGAAGGTTTTTAACTACCTGTTAAACACCAGATGAGGCTAATTTACCAACTAGAAAACACAGTAAAGACGTTCTGGTTAAGCTTAATTGTTCACATCAATAAACCTGACCCAACTTGTTTTATGACCTTAACCACTGTAAGCATGTATCTACAGCTAGCTTCAGGTAGCTACTTAAGCTAGCTTAGGCAGCTAAGCGCTTTTTCTTCCTCTTACCTGCAGGTGGTTTTACCAACACCGCCTTTCCCACCAACGAAAATCCATTTCAGGGATTTTTGCTCGATTATGTTCTTCAGAGTCGGTTCTAAAGGCTCCACATCAGGCGCGTCTTCAAACTCGTCATCCATCGCTGTTGCCATCTTGAATGTGTACAGTCACCCGTTCAGCGGAAGAGGAGTGCTGCGTTCAGGAAGCCTCAGAATTCCAGGTTTCGAGCTCTAAACGCACCCTTTCTCTTTGAGGATGTTTTTCAAGGAAAACCTGATGTGATGCATGTAAATATATAAGGTTGTGCAAAAGCATATTAATCACATATATATATATATATATATATATATATATATATATATATATATATATATATATATATATATATATATATATATATATATAAGAATCAGTTTATTTCTATAGAGCCAATTTACAACAGATTTTGTCTCAAGGCACTTTACAAGAAAATCAATTAAAATCAAAGAACCGTCATTACAATTAAAATGTTAAAAGTTTCCAATCCAAGGAAACCCTGCAGATTGCATCGAGTCATTGTCTTGCAGCATTCACTCCTCTGGGATCAGCAGACCAAAACAATGGCTTGTGTTGTTGTTGACTCTACAGCAACATGGTACATGCATCCTCATACTGAGCATGCATGTGGCGACAGTGGAGAGGAAAAACTCCCTTTTAACAGGAAGAAACCTCCAGCAGAACCAGGCTCAGTACAAGCAGCCATCTGAAACGACCGACAGGGATATATAGGATAAGAGTATATTACTTAAATACAAAACATCAAAAATAGAATAAAAGCAAAAGGAAACTTAGCTTATTTCCCTATTATTTCAATTTTTAATAATAATAATAATAATAATACATGATTTAAATGCTTATATGTTTACATGCATCACTACAGGTGTTCAGGTGCATATATATATATATATATAAAAATTCCCGCTCTGTCTTATACTAGCATAGCAGACAATGTAGCAGTATATTATAATTGTTATGACGATTTAAAAAAATATTGTATTCTTTTTCTTCCATGTATTTTTTTACATATTAATTCATTTTTTTATATTTCTTATCTTAATAATGTCCCCCACTTTCAATATTACTGTTCTAGGTATGGGGGGGGGGGTCACTAAGTATCTACATAGATACCACCAGCAGCAGTATAAAACACCGCAGTGACAAGACATATGCAAATACAACAAAATATTTCTACTGCAACTGAATCTATTCTTATGTTATTCTATTCTATATGGAGAAATGAACATCTTGTTCATAAAATACTTTATGGGTACAGTGTATATAAAAAGTATTCATTATCAATGATGGTAAGCTGAGGAGTCAGGTTTTGGTTCCACAGATCTGGAGACGCTTTCGACTTTTCATTGTTTAGGACAGTTTGCTTCATTTTGAACAAAACTAACTAAGTAATTCACTGATCATCTTAAAATATTTATTATCGAACCAAGCTTGAAAGCATAGAGATTTAAAGATATATAGATATAAATACATTAATGAAGCCACGCAATTATATTTTGTCTGCTTCATTCTAGACATAAAACTGCTAATAAAATTGTAAATATAGTGAAACTGAAACAGCTGCAGTAAAAAAATAAAAATTTGAAAAAAAGCATTTATGTGCATGAACAGATGACCACAGGATAAGGAACTTGTCTCCATAAACATCTTCTGACTGCTCCTCTTGTGTTAATCTCAGAGCTTTTACACTTTTCCCCTGTAAGTTTCTTGTTTTCATCTCTAATTGTCAGGCAGTTCCACGGCAGAATCTTAATTTGTGTGGTCTGAGCTCGCACACACTTCATCCCTTTGGGAAAAGAGCAGCTTCCCTTCTTGTCAGTCTTTTCGCAGTCAGTCTGTCGCAGCCAACGTGGCCAGAAGGCTGGGCCCAGGTCGACCCACCGGTGGTGTAATTTACACATAGTCGAGCTCACCAGCCACCCTCTGAATGTTTTTGCAATGCCAGAGGAAAAAGAGCTGAGGTTCAGGTTTTCAGCTTCTTTCTGAAGCTTCTCTTAGCTTTGGAAAATTACGATTCAACTTTTTTGCCAAGGCCGTGAGCCGAGAGTCGGAGAGAGGTTCAGTTCCAGAGGCCGCACCTAAAGGCTGATCCACAGACATCCAAAATGGATCAAAGTTGGATCCTAAAAGACGAAACAGACGAGAAGCGCGTAGATATCTGGGTTTGGGGTTGTAGTGGTACTCATCAGCGTTTGTTAGAAGGCTGTACGGGCGGATTAGCTGAGAGTAGGATGCTAGGCTGGCTCTCAGTTGAAGAAACGGGGAATCCCGGTCCACGTCCTGACTTTTCCCAATAGTCTCATTTGGAATCTGTATTGAAACATTAAAGGTTAAGACCACAGAAACAACCAAAAGGATGGTCGGAGTCCAGCGGAAGCACGCGGCGAAGTGTAGAACTGTGCACGCAGTCCACATTATGAAGGCCAACAAGCAAATGAATGTTCTCCCATCCCGACTCCCTTTATGTCCAAGATTATCTCAGGGAGTCTCAGCACCCAAAGCCAGACATCCTTGAGCTTTTAAACGATAACATGCCGAAGTTGGCGTCTCATCACAAACACGTTACAGAGTGCAAGCTCCCACAAATCATTTAAGACACAGATCTCTCAAATAACTTCCAACCTATGTCAAATTATTGGCTGTAAATCCTGTTTATTGCTATTTCATCATTGTTGGAAATATGCATTATGATAATACATTTACTGATTTGAGTGGTTCTGGCCAAGCTTAGTATTTATGTATTCAGCAGACGCTTTTATCTAAAGCGACTCACAAAGTAAAAGTAACTACCGCAGAGTCTTGCCTAAAGACCCACACTGGATGCTGTTGCTGTATATCCTTGGCCCAGCCAGGATTTGAACCGAGGACCCCGGTGCGAAAGTCAGGGGACTCTTTGGTAAATCAGCAAGTGTTTGTGTTTTAAACCCAACAATCATTTTGATTTCCTCACTTTTCATCTGTCTCTAAATCCACGGATAAACATTCAGAGGAAGGTTTTATTTTTTAAGTAGCTTTTAACACAGTATTAGAAAGTACGGATTTGTTTGAAAGGAGATA
Source organism: Orestias chungarensis (assembly GCA_032876305.1). NCBI lineage: Eukaryota > Metazoa > Chordata > Actinopteri > Cyprinodontiformes > Cyprinodontidae > Orestias > Orestias chungarensis. Next base: position 1,446,425 of record JAVLVB010001002.1, on the reverse strand, counting down.
TAGATTAGTAAGAGAAAACACTACAGAACAGCAGACTCGTGTATTTTTTTGTTTACATGTAGATCTGGATAAAGTAAAAAATGATCAAAATGTTATTTCAGTAAGAATAATTCAATCTAGGAAAATAAGACCGTTATAAAACAAATTATACATTGATCTTCTACATAGTACTTCTTTTATATTAGCTCTAATTAAACAAGAGGCCTTTTAAAAAACAAGATAGTTCTGAAATCCCATCCTTTTAGTGTATATTTTCTAAAACTAACACATCAAAGCAGGACCACACGTTCATATAGAGGCCACAGCATGTTTGGGGAACATTTCCCCATTTATTTTTGTTCCCTCTGAATCAAATCTCTGGGCTAAAGGCACTTAATCACGGATTTTATACATCTTTTTTTTTGCAATTACTCAACTATACATGGCAGGGTTTTTTGTTCACATTGACATCGTAGTAAACTTTAAATAGAGTTACATAAAGTTGTGTGTATGTACATAAAAACAGCAGATTTATGAGGCGATGCAGCATTTACTGTATAAAATAGGTTGATGATTGCAGAAGTTCACTTTATTTCTTTGTTTACATTCGTTTATTGCTCGACCTGAAGTCGTTGGTCGGGTTTTGTTTTAGAGAGAGAAGAGCTGGTCATGCGTCGTATCCTGTTTGTTGGCGGGCTGCGGCTGAGGTTGCGGGGTGGAAGGCGGCACATTGGAGACAGAAAGGTTACCTTGGTCTGCCGCCTTTGCCCGATTGTCCAGAAACTTGTCAAACTCTAAAGAGGTAGGGACTTTATGAACACCTTCTAGTTCAGTAATTTTAATGTTGGAAATGTTTTATGAACCCTAAATTGCAAAGTGTAAAACAACATACCTTCACTTGAAACTCCTTCACAAACCGAGGACTGACCCTCCTGCTTTTTTCAAACACAAACAGTAAATACAGCGCGCTACTTTAAACATACGTACGCAGCAAAAGCTTCGACCTACCAGATCAGAAGACAGCCATTTGTCAATGTCGTTCTGCGGAGCGTTTTTCTCCGGCACCATCTGAAAAGAAAGGCAAATATTTATAGTAACAATAATAAATAACAATATTCCTTCAAACTGTCAATGTTGATTACAAACCCCTGCTGTGACCTGCAGCCTCGAGTCCAGAGCTTCGGCGAGGCCCTCCACGGTTTCTGGATCTTCATATTTGACGCTAGATGCAAATACATTCATAGAGTTCCTCATGAAAACAGCAGTGTTTTTTGTTTAAGTGAACCTTAAACCGTATTTCATCACAAGCAGAGAAACAAAAAAGGAATAAATGCTTATATTAAAGTAGAAAATAACATCTTTGTTCGGATATATGGATACAACTAATATGGTATGTGGTGTCTAAATTGCTCTGTTATCAAAATAGCTTTAATATTGCAGTAGTATTATACAGGAATGAAAATGTTCTTACTATACCATCCTATGCTATACTATACTATGTAGTTCTGCTCACCCTTTCCTTTGTTCAGCCAGAGAGCTGCCTCTAGTCTGGGCAAACATGTCAAACTCCTCCTCTTCTTCTGCAAAATAGCATTTCAGAAGATAAATACAGAACATATCCAGCTTCAGTTCGAACAACACAGACAAAAATATCTGTAAAGTGTTTCAAATAATTCCATGTGACATTTGTTTGGAACAGCAAGTTGTTTGCTCACTGTGATTGGCTGATAGGCTGTGATTCGTCGGGGAGGTGACGCCTGGTTGGCTGGTTGCTGGGATCATGGCAGGTTGTGTGATGGTCAAAGGTTCAGGGCTGACGTCGACATGTTTTGAACCACTTGAAGAAATCTGAAAGCCGGTTGTGCCATATTGAATAACCAATAACTTACATGTACCACAAACTTCAATACAGCTTATTGTGTTATTTTAAACACATTATACAAATGATATCTTTACCTGTTGTGTATTTATACTTTGAGTCTTGTTTAGCCGTTCAAACCTAATAAAAAAAAATTGGCAGCAGACAGTTAAGGGATAGACATAAGCACTTAATGTCCAATAACTCAATCTGAACAGCTGCAGCTCACCTCTCATAGCGAATGAAGATGTTGTTCAGGTCGTCGTTTACCACGAGCAGCTCTTCCATAAAGCTTTCATCCACCAGCTGTGGGATCAGTTCAACCACACGACTCTGCATCTTCTTGCACACAGAGAACAGCTGCTGCTTGAGCAAAACGGCAGAGAGAGAGATTAATTAATACAACAAAAAACAACACACTAAATACCTTCGTCATTTATGGGTTCTCAACTTTATATTTTTATTTTGAAACTAATTTCCAACATGTTTTGAAAATTGTTTCAAGACATTGAACAAATAAAATATGAATTGTTTTTTCTGTATATTACAGGTTGACAACTCCCTATGTTTATGTTTTTCCTGTCAGTTTTAAGAGTAACAGAAAATATAAACCTGCAGAGCAAACTTTAGAGAAAACTAAAGACAATTATCATATGCTTTCTCTGCAACAGAATTGAGCTACATCCCTCGCTTACAACCGGGAATTAACAATTTCACAACAATGAAAGTGAAGAGATATGCATGATATGTAAAACTGATGATAGAGCAGATGTCTTCCATGATGTCAGGGGGTTTCCACATATTGGGAAATTAAGGGGACAAAAAAAAATGTAGAAGATTTTAGCACAAATACATATATATATATATATATATATATATATATATATATATATATATATATATATATATATATATATATATATATATATATATATATATATATATATATATATATATATATATATATATATATATATATATATATATATATATATATATATATATATATATATATATATATATACATATATATACACATACATACATACACACATATACACACATACATATACATACATATATATATATATATATATATACATACATACATACATACATATATATACATATACATATATATATATATATACATATACATACATATACACATATATATATATATACATATACATACATATACACATATATATACACATACATATACATGTATATATATATATATAC
>JAVLVB010001002.1:1416034-1443243 GCA_032876305.1 Orestias chungarensis | reverse complement strand
TATATATATATATATATATATATATATATATATATATATATATATATATATATATATATATATATATATATATATATATATATATATATATATATATATATATATATATATACACATATATATATATATATATATATATATACATATATATATATATATACATATGTATATATGAGTAAGGGTTTCTCAGCCAAACCTTAGATTGTGATGATTCAGGAGTTTTAATAAAGTTTTAATATTATATTTAGTGGCTAAATAAACTCCTAGATTGAATTTGAAAAATGTATATGACACTTGAACAGGTAATGCAAAAACATGACAGCCATGATTAGAGGAAAGTAAAGGAGACGCACACAAACCTACCTGTAGCAGCTCTGCGTCGTCCGCCGTGCTCTGTCCAGGTTTCAGTTCATTTAACATTTGAGACATTACTGACAGGTTTCCTTTAACCAGGGCTAGTTCGCGTCGCAGCCTCTGCTCCTAAAATGTGAAAAAAAGAAGAAGGTAAAAAAAAAGAATTGAACCATGTCAAAATGTTTGGTCTGGCTAAAATAATAACATTTATAACATTAGGTCAGAGCATATCAGCTCCATTTCTGAGTAATGTTATTGTGCTTAAATCTTAGTCGTGGGTCAGTCTGATGACTTTAAACCCTTATTTATGAAAAGTTGCTGTTGGCCTGCAAATGGAGGACGTTTGTCTTGCCTGCTTTTGTAAGCCTGCTCTTAAAGCTCCTGTTATTATCTGTTGCTATAAAGCGCATGAATACAAATGCATGTAAAAGGTAGGAACAGACACACGGGGGCAGAGAAGCAACTAAATATGGTGGCTCTCTATTAGGTTTTCAGACTAAAATATTGACACTTAATAACAGAGATATACTAAATGACAAATCTTGAATGCAACACATGTTTGCTGTACAACTGAATTTTGTCTAAAACTAAACCTTCACCCTTCAACAATATCTGCAGATTTCAGCCCTCTTTTATTCCAACTGATGGCCAGAAGACGCAGTTCGAGTAGTAACACCATCAGAGTGACAGCCGTGATTCACCAGATGACCAATAATAAGCTATAATCCAGACGTCAACCAAGTCGCGGTTTCTAAAGAATCTTCTTGCAAAACAAAAAGAGTGACACATAATCTCAGCTGGTCAGCCGGGATTCATAGAAACATAGTTAAACTCTATCAGAAGTTACGAATGTATCATACCGTTTGCACAAACCTTCCAAAATGTTTTCTAAAAATCTATGTGATTGTGAGGATGCCTCTTTTCTGCAGCCCTCATGTGTGAAACCACAGATTTTCTGTCTGAATTGCTTCTGTCTGGCTGATTTCAGAAGTTTTGTTCCCAACAGGTGAGGCACTGATATAAACTTGGAATCACCATGGATGTATAACAGTAAACCCAAATCTGGATTGGAATGATATTTTTGTAGTCTTCTCCTAACTTGTACTTTTGTATGATAGGATCACATTTTATTCTTTCTAACCTGGATTAAAATCCAACTGCAAATGCTGAACTTTATTTCTTGTTCAATAGATTCACTTGAATAGATTGATGAGTTGAAGCTGCGTGTTCCTGTGTAACCAGGTTAAAGCAGCATTTTTATCTTTTATATTTCCTCCCTTTTTTTTTTGAGCTGAATTATAAAAAAAAAATTCAAACACCTACAAACGGATCATTTTTAAAGGGTTTGTCCACATTTGACAGTTGTAGTTGAAAAGCTTTAGATTTAGACTAGAGAATCTCTTCTCCTAAAGCAAAACGGAGAGGAAAATAAATGGTAGCAATACAGATATTAAGAAATGTTTTCCAGTTGGATCCAGACCCATCGCTATGATCTTGCAGTACTTAGAATCACTACTACAGCCACTTGAGTATAATGTAATTTAAGGCAGTTTTAGGGAGTTCTACCTGTTCAGGAGTGAGAGGGACTGGTCCATTACTAACTGGGACAGGAAATGAGGTATTTTGACTGGTCGTGGAGGCTGGAACCTGTTCTTGTGACGGGCGTGTGGGAGCAGCGACAGAAGTCGCCTCTGGTGTCCCGTTCTCTGGGATACTCTGCAGGTTAAAGAGCAAAAATATGTTTAAAAAAAGAAAAAACAGAACTGTTGTGTTTGATCCCCTTCTAGTTACAAGCTGGTCTCACCCTGTTCGGAGTATGGATGGGAGAGAGTGCATCCAGGTCCGTCATGGGAAACTCCAGACCTCTGCGTTTCAAGTCGTCGTACACGTGCACCACACCCACCAGGGAGGGAGAGCTGCGAAACGCGTCGGCCCACGACTAAAGATTAAAAGGATGGATATGGGGCTTAATTACAGATGACTGACTCTTACAGCTGCATGCAGTCACGGCTTTCAGAAGACAAAAAAAGAAGCGGAAAAAGGTCGGTGGGATCAATGTCCTAGTCCAGTTTGTCACATTTCAAGTGATCCAGTGAAGAAAGTAACATAAAAAATCTCAAACATGAGCAGATAGGACTGAGGTTCTGATGCTGCACACACCTGTATGAGGCTGAGGACGCAGTCATGGAGGGCTGTGGGGGGGTTGTATTTGGGCAAGATGGAACGCACAAGAACTCCTTCGACAAATTCCCGGGAGGCCACCAAGACATGGAAGCGATGGCCGCAGTTCTTTACGCAGGTCTCTAGAACCTGCGTGAGCAAAACACAAAAGCTAAAACGATGACATATGTGATTAAGTAGACTAATATCAATTTGTTCGCCAAGCAGTGAAGTGAACATTCAATCTCAGATCTGCCCATACTCTTTATTGTGTGACAAGAATGACAATTATTACTCACAGTGAGCGCCAACATGATCTCCATGAAGTTCTTGTTCCCAACTATTCTTTTCTTAATGGCTTTGACGGCGTCCCTGGGCCTGAGGGAAGAAATATTTTAAATCACCTGATGTCTGTTTTTATAAAAAATAAGTTGTTGAAGTTGCTGCACCAGCATTAATGTAGTTCTTTAATACGTTTTTGCTTTTTTTATATATACATTTAGCCCCAGTAACCAGAGTTGGGTTGCATTTCTAAACATCAGAAGGTTTCTAAGGCATCTAACCTTTAAGTTAACAAGGTTATTTGGTCACATGTAGCTGCAAGGCTTCATTTAAAAAGCATAAGATAATCATAAGAGAAAAACAAGCGTTCAGCTGGTCAAAAATGTTTCCACTGTTCATTAAATCCATTAAAGTTAAAAATTGCCAACAATGCTGATCTACAGTATGAATGCATCAATCAACAACAATGATGTCGTAGTCAAATAAAACTATTAACAATAAATAAGATACAGAGTTTCTGCAGCTTTTTGTGTATTTATTATTATTTATTTCACTTATTATGGAATAAAGAGATCTAAACCAACCTCAACATATGAGAAAGGGTAATCGCCAACTAAACTTAACTGGCTGGATCAACATTTGAAAGCAACTACTGTCAATAAATGTATGAGTTAGTTTTGACCCATTCTTCTTGGCAGAAATTGTATTCAATTTAGTTACATTTGAGGCCTCACTGCAGCATCTAATTGAGGTTAAAGCCAAGAATTTTATTTTTAAAATTCAAAATAGTTGTTGGGGGACTTTGAATCGTTGTCTTGTTTCATACCCCAGTTATAACATGAGTATCGAATCAGGCACTTTACATTTATGATGTTTACCTCCAAAGCGGAATTATTATTTATTTTTATGGTTTTATCAATTGAAGCAAGAATTTCAGTTCTCAATTCGACAACGCTAAGTCAGACAATCTTGCTGTCATGTTTGACTTTTAAGACTCACGCCTTTAAAAAGTTCAGCTTCCCAAATGTCTTGGAGGACTTAAAAAATATGTTTTCAGCAAATTTAAGAAAGTTTAAGTTATTTTCACCTTGGATTGCTCCCATTTTGTACATCAGTCTCCTACTTAACCTAGAATTTTGACCTTTGACCTTACCGTGGATGAGTGAGATCTACATTGCTTTATATATTGTCAATGATCCATCCGATCCAAAACTGTTCCATGAGATCTTTAGCCTCCTTTATGAGTTTAAACAAGGCAGGGAGACCTACCATGCAGCAAAACTTGAGGACAATTTGGAGAGATTAATTAACCAAAAGGTCATATTTGGGTTACAGATGATGATGTAAACTCAAAGCCAGGACTTGCAACAGTCCAAAAAAACTGATCCACTGTGCCGCTCATGAAACTAAGCTGGATTGATAGATTATTTTTTTCTAGAGCAAATAAAATCACAATTTAAAAACAGTTTGTCTTTACTTCACTTTACGATTACATTTTTGTAATATTTAAAATGTGCTTGCTGACCTAAAGCACTTTAATGGGACAAAAAAATGTAATGAAAAATAAAGAACAGAGAAATAATTTGCATAAATGGGGATTATTTTAGAGTTCCTTCTGTTTTCTAGTTGTACTTATAATTAATAACCCAGCACATTTTTAATGCTTGTAATCTTTCAACATCCAAACAAAACAAAACAAAAATAAAGTAAAAATTTGTTGAACATCTACCCCTCATCCGTCTCATTGATGATATCGCAGATCTCCATGTTGAGTCCCCAGTCCTCAGACTGCAGCGAGCCGCTGGTTGCTTGTTCTGTCAACAAAGAGGGAAGAGAGTGAAGCAAGTGTTAACTTTAAAGCTGATTTGGGAATACACAAAAAACATATTTACAACCAGGTTTCCAGTATAAAGCTTTACTGAAGTTTACAAAAAAAAGTAAAACTTTTTCCTTGCTTAAAAGAAAAACTGATGTTGCCGTTTGAACATATTTTCAGCTAACAGACAAACATGGTATGGAAACTAAAAATGGGGCAACTACCACTTACTTAAATGGAAACCGGTTTGTAAAACTGAGTAAGCTCGCTTTAGGTAGCGGTTAATAGTCACCAGCAGACTGGCTGCCAGAGCAGATAGCATGAATAATTGACTAAGTAATTGTTTGTTAGATTCACAGTGGTCTGTCACAGAAAATCCTATGGAAAACCTATATTTATGAGCTGGCCTTGGGGCCACTGCAGAAACATAGAAACACCATGTTTTTCTATCTTTTGAAATAAATTCATTTAGCATGAAGTATGACAGTCAGTGGAAGACGTATCCAAAAGTGTGTTAATGTGCAAAAATAATAATAATAATTTAGCTAGTTAACATATAGGTTTGCTTAACTGTTTACCATCTAAGGCTTTGATACGATATAAACCAGAACAAATTGTCTCCATACACGAAAACAACTTCCTGATATTCTAAGACAAACTCTGTGTGACGATACAAAAAGGCCTCACAGTTTCAAAGACCTTTTAAACAGACAAGAGAGACTCCTCTTGTCTGGAAGGAGCATTTGTTTTTCTGAAGAGCCGTTTACATAGAAATGCTAAACTAAGCCTACAATAACCAGGTTTTACAGCGGCCTGCAGACACAGACCACAAACCAGCAATAACCCAGATTTGAGGCCGATTACACTTAACTGCAGTTAGATACAAGAAAAAAAAGAGAGGCACAACATTAAAAGTCTTGATTAGTATTAAAGGAGTTTGTTGAGATTTCCTTAAGTAAAAAAAAAAAGGAGTGAATAATTAGAACTTTCCTAATTTTAGTTAAATTAACGCACTCAAAAAAAAGCAGCTGTTCCTATTGCCTTTGTATGCAAAATAAATTCTTGTTGTTGTCAAGTTATCAGGAGCCATTGTAAGCAGGACTGAGGTCTACATGTGACTCTGGAGCCGCAGGCTTCAGAACATCCCACAAAAAGAATGATTGTTGCTTTTTTTATGCTATTGCCAAGCCTCATAAACCTTTTACAAGCCAGGCTAAAGATAACAGCGAGTCCAAAAGGAGCAAGATGAATAGAAGTGAATTCACAAATTCTTCTTTACTTACCATGTAAATTGCTTTACAAAACAATATTCCTTTGTTAAACTTGGACTGAGAATTGAACAAATGGGGTGTTTCCGGTCAGACTGACTCTTTGATCTAAAGGAAAATCTGTATTAAAAGCAAAATATAAATCCAACCTTGCTGACTTTTATGCTACCTTACTTTTCTATGATCTCTTCTGACTAGAAACGACTTGCATGTTCGGCTCTTAGTACAAGTGTTGGAACAGAAGTATGGTCTCTGGTAACTATTTCAGGTCTTTCTTTGTAAATAACCATCTAATGCAAAATTATGTACAGCTTTAAGAGTTATAAACGGCTACAGCGTTTTGTGATGTGAACTGTTTTATGATGGTCAGCCTCAGCATCCTGATTTACACATACAGGTTTAAAGATCAAACTGAATGCACTGAGATGTTAACCGTGTGTAAATTGTATGTAAATCTCTGTCACTGAATTTCATGATACAAATAACACATTTTTGTATTATTGAATTTAAACCCTATTAAATGTAACACAAAAATACTATTAAAGGTTTTTATTTATGACATTGTCTAAAAGCCACAAGAAAAGTTAAATCAGTCATTAACGTAAAGCGAGAAACATACATCACCGTCACAGTTTCAATTTTTGAAGAGCCTCAACTTCCCCGATTTCTAACCAACACACATGACTTTAGTATCACCTGAAAATGTGTGGTTTTGAAGACTATTGAACATTTGAAAAGTATAGGAAGTAACCTCTAGAAATTCAAATACGGCTTTCAGCCTACTGGGTCAACCATTAGCTTCTTTTTTCTGAACTATTAAGGAATCAAGGCCAGCTTTAATGGACTAATTGGGGTTATAATCTTTGGAACTAAAGAGATACGATCAAGAGGCGCAAGGCAGCACCAGCAAGAAACTAGCAATCAGGCCCGACACCTGTCTGTAGTGATGGACTCAGACCTAAACCTTCATAGACGAGTAAAGACTTTAAAATACTTGTGTTATTTGATAAATCACTAAATGTCTCAGCACAAGATCAGTTGTTTGGTTTCAGTCTACTTTGCCCCCCCAGAACCAAACATGGAGAAGCAACGTTCAGTTTTTATTTACCACAGATCTGAAACAATCTCCCAGAAAACTGCAAACCTGCCTTTGATTAGTAGTCTGGATGAGAAGCTGCTTTAAATATAATATTGTATTACACGTTAAACATCATCTCCTACAAAATAATCCAATTAGAGAGAGAAAAAAGGTTTGGCTTTGATCCCTTTGATTTTGATGCATTAGTTTTTGTCTCACAAGGATTTCGATGTTTTTATTTGGTTGATGATTTGGATATTTTGATGTCTTTATTAAGCGAAGACCTTTGGACTGCCTTTAAATGTGCTATACAAATAACCCTTACTTGAGTTTACTCCTCCCTTCTCACAAATCTCTAAATCCCGTCACTTTCCTCCAAGCGCACTTGACCAAACCCTCAACCCTGCCTTGCTCAATCCCCCATGAAGGCTGCTCCTCCCTCTCTCCCTGGCACTGGCCTCCTCTGGCTGCCTCCACTTCATGTGACTGTCAGCTGCTTGTGTTCTCGTTTTCCTCACTGCTAGCTCAGATCTTCGTCCAAAAAAGTGAAAGGATTAAAAAAGGAAAGAAGGAAATAAGGGAGGAAGGAAGGAAGGAAGGGAGGAAGGATTAGCCTCTACTTGTGACTAAGAACACGTTTTTTTTCCTCCAGACATCAGCTGCTGGATGAATGAAAGCGTTTTAAGGGTAAACATGTGGTTTAAACTCATGTAAAGCGAAAACAGGAGGCTGAGTGGAGTCCGTTAGTTCAGATGTGGAGCCGCAGTTTGATGGGAACGCGGAAGTAAGCGGCAGCATCGAGCTCAACGCTGATTCGCTGAGGGAGCTGTCGGTCAAGGCATACTGACCAATCAAACACGAGAAACCCGCCCCCGCCCGAGTAACTGCCTGTTAAAAACTTGTTTCGTATTTTTGTACCAATTTCGGAAATATCTCAGGGGAGCCAGGAACACAAAAGCATTGTTTAAGGCGACTATACACCAGAGGACGAGTGTCTTAGATACAGTGATCTCAACATGTTTGTAAATTATACAAAAACAGCTGTCATTTTGTTAAAAACTCACCGATTCTCTGTCCCACCGGCGACGAAAAGGGGTTTCCGAGCAGGAACTCGACGGTTTCACCGAGATAAAACATCCCGATAAAACTACAGCCGAGCTGTTGAACGAGATAAAGCGACAAGGAGTGGGTCTGGAGGACGTGTTCGGGTTGCTGGTTCGATCGCTGAGTCTTCCTTTCGCTTCAACCTCCGTCTGCAGAGGTTTGCCAGCTCCGTGGGAGGTCACGTGACAACTAACCCTCACGCGGAAGCAAAAAAAAACTGAACACATGTTTGCAATCCCACAAAGTCACTGGTAACAAGTCTGTTATTCGGGATTAGTGTAAGGAAGGCATTAAACAGTTATTCACCTGAACAAGACGTAGTTAAAAGTAACAGTCCTAAATATTTTCTAAATACAAAAGGTTAATTAGAGCAAATTAAAGCAGATTATTCGCCATTGTGTTTCAGCACAAGCAGTGTTAATAGTATCTTTTGTCATCCAATTCCACTTTCCTGTTTAAAGATATAAACCTTTACAACAACAACCTTTAATGTGTTTATCTGGGGTTTTATGCGTACACCAAGTATTTCAGAATTTATAAGCAAAACCTAAGTATTAGTAAAGATTAGATTTTTTCTTTTACTATATATCTGAAATGTTACACATTTAAAAACTAAACATAGAGAGACACCACAAAATTGAACAAACTCCCAGAAAACGGAACAGCCGAAACACTAAATTCCTTTAAATGAAGGCTGAAAACTCACCTTTTTAGATCTGCCTTTGATTTCTGGTTTGGATGAGAAGCTGCTCTAATTAAAATATTATTCTTTTTTTACAAATTAACAATTATTTCCTAATAATGAATCAAATTAGAACAGATGGCTTTGCTTTGAAACCAATGATGTTGATGTTTTTGCTGCATACTCGATTGATGATTTTGTGATGTGATGCACTTTGAACTGCCTTGAAATGTGCAATTCAAATAAGCTTTACTTGTGCTATAAATAAATTTTCAGTCGGCCAAAGTGTTTAGTTGGTGGAACTCATTTTCAATACAGTTGCAGCTGCAAGTCCTGTTTTATATGTATTCCACTTTTGAACATCTACAGACTTTGCAATTTAGTTAAACGTATTTTAAAACTTGTAATTGTATTTGTAATGGTATGATATGACATGAAGGGGAGCTGTTTAAAGGTATAGGAGAGGATCTTTTAAATAGAAAAATTTAAATAGAAAATCCCATAGAAAATGACAGACAATCAAAAACGACCGGTGGTGAAAAATTACTGGCGGTCAATGCGGCGAAAAAATGTACGCGATGACGTATATCACTAATGTCACAACCCGACCCGTACAACGCGCGCTCATGTTTGAATTCGCGCATGCGCAGATTGTTGTTTAGGAAGTAAAACGGCACGGACAAGACGCATCATTCACCATTGAAGAGAGGTTCTCCCCGTACGGCAGCGGAAATGGAAGCTCGCAAGAGAAAAACCGTGTTCAAAGTCGATGAGAAAAAAAGAAAGACTAAACAGACTTAATGTGCTGAGGACGCGCGCGCTCCCAATATCAGGGGGCGTTACTGGGATTAGGTGGCGCATGCGCAGTGTTGCGAAAATGAGAATGATCTGAAGATCCTCTCCTATATCTTTGTAAAAGGTTGAGTGATATACATCCTGACAGTTTGTCCTTAATTGTTTTTATACACACACACATAAGAAGCAATACATCCCACAACCCACGACAGAGAGAGTTGATGGAACGACTGTGACAACTATCTGGGGCAGTTTGCGGCTGATGCGGTGAGAGGTGTGAGTTGTGAGACAGTGAGAATGGGGCGAAGTCAGCGAAGGCTAAGAAGCTAGCAATAGGCTAACAACGCCAGCATGGACCACATCTTCACTATCACACCACCCGGAGCTTTTGACCACGAGCCAAGCTTGTGGCCAGCCTGGATTAAACGTTTTAGGCGCTTAAGAATCACATCTAGACTGAAAGGCAAGGACAGCACTTTCCAGGTAAATTCTCTGATTTATACAATGGGCGAAACAGCCAAGGACCTTTTGAGTTCATTTGCGTTAGAGGCAGCTAAAGAGGACAACGAGACAAGAAAATCTTTTGTGAACACTTTGTTGGCACCCACACGTAATTTACGAATGAGCCAAACTTAATACGAGATGCCAGGAAGTCGGCAAATCTGTCAAAAGCTTCATCACGTCAGCACATAAGCTTGCAGAGCACTGCGGAAGGAAGTGATCCGAGACAGGATTTTTGTTAGCATACGTGATGCAAAATTGTCAGAGAAAATGCAGCTAAATGACTAGTTGGATTTAAAGAAGGCAATAACACAAGTGAGGCAGAACAAAGAAGTAGAAAAGCAACAGGAAAGTCTACGGTCAACCGAGGCAGTAGGGCAAGTGGATGCAATTTCCAGGAGAAAGATAAGCGAGAAAAAGTCCTCTCATCTGCAGCATACAGCCAAGTTGAAACTGCCAGACTGAGGTTTTTTCCACGGCTCTTGGTTGTCCACTGGGGGTCGCCGGAGCTGCATGCTGGCTGGAGTCGAATATGATGAGCGGTGGACCAGCTACTCATCGCCTGAGTGTTTGTTACTCCTGGTAACGTTTGAGTTCTCAGTAACTTTGCTATTTGTTGTTTATTCCTTTTCGTGTTTGTCCTCATGCTCCTTGTGACCCTTTTCTTGTGCTCACCGTCAGGTACTCTGAACCCCACCTGTGCTCACATTCTCCAGTGAAGAACCTACGGTCAACTTCAGTCACCCTGGTCCCCGTTACCTCATCAGCTTAGCTTGTTCTGCTCGCTCCAGCTATCTACTTACCTTCCATGCACCGCGGGGACAACCTACCACTCTGGATCCTCTCCCTGGAAACCTCAGCCTGCTCACTCTCCCTGGCATAATCAACCAAATACATTAAGTAAGACTGTCTCCTAATAACCATCTTCTCCCGACTACTTCACTCAACTTCTCTGTTCCCATCCTCCAGAACTTTACGGTCTCCCGCATCGTTCCTGCCATTCCCTGTTTTTCCAGCTATTTCCAATAAAGCCGGATGAATTCCTGTCATAATAAACTGTTTAATTATCAACTTTCCAAAATATTCTTAGAAGGACTGCCCAGCAAAGAAAAGTTAATGCAGAAAATGTTCAAAAAAGGGACACTTTACTCCAGTGTGAAGAGCAGCACAAAAATTAGATTCCATCGAGGAGGACGACTAAGCCGCTTACATGGGGGCGGTAAACAACTAACAGCTGTCTACATGGACTTAGACACTTAATGGTGGACCTGTACGGTTAAACGTGGACACTGTTGCTTCTGTGATGGCCATTCCAGGTCTTCATCGTGAAAGATCTCACAACATCTCTGTTGGACCTCCCTACTAACCGGAGACTGCACATGATCCCTCAGCTAAACAGCATACACAGTTCGGTGTGACTGAGATCCAGTTCCCTGGGTCACATATTCAACACTCAGGGCATCAAAGCAGACCCAGACAAAATCAAGGTGATCCTGAAAATGCCTGAACCGAAGGATGTGGCGGATGTTCGCCGCTTCATGGGCATGGCAAATTTCACCCCGCCTGCCTGACCTCACAAAACCCATCCGTGCTGAAGATGGACAACAGCTGGACATAGGGGCCACCCCAGCAGAATGCGTTCAGAGAGACGAAGAAAGAACTGGGGTCAGAGACTGTGTTAGCCCAATACAGTCCACAACATGAAACCATGGTGTCTGCAAATGCCTCCTAGTATCGGCAATGGACACAAAAACAGCCAGACGGTGAGTGGAGAGCTGTCTTCCTTCCATGCCACCTTTTCATAAAATTCCAAGATATTTTTAGTCTTTAGTCTAACCTCTCATCCTCTTCTGTGGCACTTTCAGACCTCTGTCGGACATCTACAAATTTGGCATGCTTAAGCAGTGGCTCTTGGACAGGCAGCTTCTTAAAGCATAGTCCACAGCGTTAATCAGAAATGCTAAAGCTGCCTGTGTCTTCCTGTGTTCTCAAAAGGGGGACGTTTTCCTTCAATGGTAATTCTAAGCCATCCTCGTGTTACTCTGCATAATCAGATGATCATAATTTGTTTTTGTGTCTCTTCTGTCCCTATTTACTACTTCTCGTGTACTCCTGCTTGGAGTTGTCCATTCACACCACTCAACAACAAAACTCAAGCTCCGAATGCACACTCACTGGCACCAGCATAGTTTAGCAATCCCATATGTTATAGTATTTTATGCTGCAGTTTGCTGAATCTTACTTTTTTGCATTCTGCCAATTAGCATTTCACCATAATGACAATAAAATTATTATTAGCCTGTATAATGCTAATATAATTTGTATAACAGAAAATTGCATTATCTATTACACACAATAATCTACATAATGCATTTCATTATATTTTTGCATTTATATTATTTTCACTCTTGTAATCATGTATTTATTATTAGACTGGTGTCACATATTCATCTTCTGTCTTCAGATGCACTACTAAGGTTTCTCAGTCCGTCTGTTGTAAAATCCTCCTGGTGCCTCCTCCACAGCAGCACAGACCAGCAATGATGCAGCAGCTTTAATCAGAACCACACAAACACACTTCAACCCATTCAAAATGCACTGCAGAAAATGAAAACCACATTTTTCTCTCTCTTGATGAGAGATTTCTGAATCTTCCAGAGGTGAACAACACCTTTGGTGTGTTCCACAAATTCCCCAACTAATGAGAAAAGGGGAAGTGTCAAACCTTAAACATTGCTCTGTACCATGACAGCCAGCTTGACATTGATGGTGCAGAACATGGCGCAGTAATTTAAAATTACGCTTAACATGAACTCAAAATATTTATGCAATGATATACTCAATTTTTTTAGTTTATGAACTCAAAAAAAGTGAGGCAATTGATTGCCTCACTTTTTTAAGTTCTGCTGACTTATTCGGGTTTACAGTGTGTCAGTGGACTTGTCATCATAAGCATAAACAGTGGTCTCAAATCAGTGTTAATATGATGATGTTGTGGATTACTTTGCTGCAAGAAAATCCATGGGAGTAGAGATGTAGCAAGTCAAGTGGGGATGTGGTGTTTAGTTATGAAGCTAATAAAGTCAAAGTTTTAAAATTAGGACCGAAAACACCACTAATGCTCTTTGTAAGATCCTATTTTCTTAGTTTTACCATTTTAGTATTTTAAATCCTGTTTTTTTTTTTAGCGTTAACGTTTCCTTGATTTCCTATTTTACACTTTGCCTCATTTTTATTGTATTTAAACTAATTCCATGTGTTTACACTTTTTATTTGGGAGTATTTAAATCTAATACGTTATGTAAGCTATTTATATAAAATTTCATATGTTGATTTATTTTATTTTATTTGTTTCTTTATTTCTAAATATTTTGAACGTGAAAATTGGTTTATTTAAATTAAATAATTTCCAAGACAAAGCTATTAAGTTTCTCTTGAGTATATATAGACTAGCAGTGCAGGTACTTTTTTTGTGACGCAAGGGGGCGCCACATTGGTTAGGGCCGGGCTTGGTTATTCTACACATAAGGAACAATACAATATTTGTGTGTGGACTTAAACTGGCAAATGTGAACATTGATCTAAACTGGTTGTTTAGCGTTTCTGTGCATACATTGTCACAGAAAATCCTAGTAACATACAATGATGTTGGCATTTGAGAGTGATCATTTAACAAGTGTGTAGGGGTGTCCATGGTTTTCCAGTGAAGTGTTTATTTATGCAGCAAATTAAAACTATTTTTGTATATTCATCTTTAGTGAATCAAACTTGTATTGTCCGATGTTTTCTGTTATGATTGTACTTTCTTGTCTCATTAATGAGAGACAGCTGAAACCAGTCAGACCAGTTTAACAATACTCCATATGCAACACTGATCTGTTCTTCTGATGGACACGAATAATATCTCACTTTAACCTTTTGCAAGCCACAACTAGCTTGGGGTTCCTACTGGTTTTATTTGTTTGACTAACATGACTTGCAAATCTTTGTCAGTCATGGTTTAAACATACCCTTTAACACTTTCCTGCAAAGATCCCCGCTACCAAGAGTGCAGTGTAGACTTGTTTTTGTGCAGGTGTTGTGTTGCAGGACACCACTTGCAGATTTTTTAGGGGTGTTTTTGCATTTTGTCAGACATGTTTCAGATCAAACTAATTTAAATATAAAGTATATCCTGAATAATTTTTTTTAAATATAAATTCATTTCTTGAAGAAAAAGTGAAATGCAAACTTACCATTCCCTCTATGAAAATCGAACTGTGCTCCACCTCCCTCCTTTATTTAAACAATGCAGCTACCCCTTATCTGGTTAAAATTACAACCCAGAGAAGCATTTTTAACACAACAGCTATCACTTTAACATTCAATATAAGGAGACTGGGCAGACAATGACATCCATTCAAGAGGTCCAAACCAAAAACCATCACTGAATAAAAACGGTTCAAGCTTATGCAAACATTTTACGGTGATTTCATATGATAAACACAAAATAGTTTATAATATAAATACATGAGAAGATAGTTATAAATAGTCGAAGGGTAATATATATATACACGTTTTTATTAGAATTAGATGGAGGAACTTGACAACTAGTATTCATGCAATAACCATGAACTTCAAGTCAGATTATGTTTAGTGTCAGTAATTTAGAGGATACAGCAACCAAATATGATTTGAAAATAGTGAGTATAGAACCAACATAGAAACAGGAACTTTAAGTGAAGGTTTATTAATAAAACAGAACATGCACAGAATTTGAATGGTGCAAAAATGAAATGGATAACCAAACAAATTTCCATCCATCTGAACAAACTTTAAAAAATAAATAAATGTACTCTCTGGATGTATTATTGTAACAATGCAGTGAACACATCAATTCTCTGTAATCGAAAAAAGAGCACAAAACAATGTACACACAAAAAGATTTAGCTATAATAATTGGTCTGACAGTGTATTGTTGCAGTTTTAAAAACTAGCCACAAGAGTGAGGCATACAGTAAAACCCTTCTAAAACCACAGGGATCACCGGCGACACCACGGTCAGTGCCTATTTAAAATTACCATAACGCCTCGCTACTTCGTGCAATTTTAATCATTATAACTGCCCCTGAGAGCTGGGAAATGGAGCTTTCTGAAGCTATTACATTTATTATGGTAATGACTGAGTATCCCATAGGAAGTAGGCGGGAATGAGAGACAGGTTCAGGCGGAGTTAGTGTGACAGCAGGGCGTTCCTCGCGTCAAATTTTGGTATGGTTTTCCTCTGAATTTAGCAACGTTTTGAACGTATATTCTGTAAATAAATCCAAATCTTGTAAATAAAAGTTTAATTAATAATTATTTCGTATTTTTATAATGTTTTTGCTATTCTGTGTTTTACACTGTGTTTTGGCTAGCTAGCTAATCAGAACCCGCTGCCTGGTTTAGGTAGTTACTGTCCACATTTCTTTTTAAACATTTCCATCATCATTTTGGGAATATAAAAGAAAAACATATGTCAAGGAAAAGGACAAGACAGAAGAGAGTTTTATAGGAGACTTATTGAGGAAAATGAACAGGAGATGTATTTTCTGTCACCCTCTGAATCGCAGTATTCAATAATTCCAACTTTATATTGTTGTTTTTATTATAATGTATTTTTTGGGGGTTATTGGATATATATATATATATATTTCAGATGGTCTTTTATCACTTTTACTGTGTGAGATTTATAATTCACTTACCTACTCCTATTTGTATGAATTTGGAACAATTTATATTGAAATATAACAATTTTTTTGTAAAGAGCATCATGAAATTTTTATCATTTTTTAGAAATGATGATGAAGGGCAAGTCATCAGGGGTAGGAATTACATCCGGGGCCAAGGTTAAGAAGTTCATGCTGCTCAAGATGCACGCAGTCGATCACCATTGAGGTTTGAGGAAAATGTTTGCTGGAAAACAGAGGAAGACCCAGACGCTCACAAGATTCAACTACCTCGATTTACCCCCAAACGTTTCCCTGGTGTACAGTGTTTGGTGTTTCTTTGTTTTTTGACAAAGAGGTCCTAAAAGTTGTGTGTGCCAACACAAAAAAACATGTTTGGAACATGGGCCACGGGAAGGAGGATCGACAGATGGACTGACCTCACACCCGAAGCTGGGCTTGTTGCTTTATATGTCGGTCTGCAACTTTCCCAGATTCACAAACTTTTGGCGAAAAACAACTATATATCACGTGCTCTTCCCAGCAACGGTGATGTCCAGAAATAGGTTTACACCTATCAACAGCAACCTTCACATAAGTGATCCAGGGGAAGATATTGAAAATGAGGGTAAAAGGGGAAAAGAGGAGTATGACGCACACCAAAAAGTCAAAGTTCTCCTGGAGATTATCAGAACGCGCTGCAAAATGGTTTACCATCCGAAACAGCATATTTCAGTTGATGAGAGGATAGAAGTCACTAAAACCCGCATCAAAATAAAACAATACATGAGGGACAAGCCGACAAAGTGGGGGCTAAAATTCTTTGTGCTGGCTGTCGTAAATGGCTACACTGTTGACTATATGCTGTACAGTGGCAAGACCAGTTCAGCTTCAGGAAAGGGGCTTTCTTTTGATGTGGTCACCGGGCTGGTGAAGAAAGACTACCTGGGCAATGCCTACATCGTCTACTGTGACATTTTTTACACCAGCCCACTACTTTTCCGACATCTAATCAAACAAGTGTTTGGAGTGTGTGGCACTTACCACCAGGGAAGGGTTGGTGTCCCCACAACCCAAGAGAATGCCCTGAGCAAAAGGTCCAACCATCCTTTGGATACGCAAGAGTGAACTGCTCTTTGTGAAATGGATGGACACCGGGGAAGTGTCCTTCCGCACCACCATTCATCCCGTCTACACTGGGGAGACTGTCCTGCGTTGGCAGAAAGACAGTGATGGCCAAAGTCAGAGGATCCCCGTGCCCCGGCCTACAGCAGTGGGGGGATATAATAAATACATGGGGGGTGTGGATACCTCTGACGAGATGCTGCATACAAACTCGGTACACAGGAAGACGAAAAGAGGGGCAATGACTGTTGTTCAGCTCCTGCTGGACATTGCTGTCACTAAGTTTCATTCTGCACAAAGAGCTCAGAAAGGCACAGCAGCAGAAGTTTTTTATTCTTTGAAGCAAAGAGTTTCTGGGGAGCTATGATCTTACTAAAATTAGTATATTTACCTATGCCTAGAGTTTTGTCAGCAGTTGCTGCTGATTCTTGCTTAGCAGCAAAGCAGAGTTTAATTTTGAAGAAGGTCCTTGCCATGTGCTCCTCATCTGTAAAAGAGGGTATTTCATTTGTACAATTGTTGGCTTCAGTTTTTGAGACATGTTTTTCTACAGGTTGTTCGACTTGAGGTGTTATGGTGAGTTTTACCTGAGGGTTCATATTATTACCCCCATTGGCTGCCTGCTCTGCACCTACTTGCTGAGTTGCAACACAGGGCCTTACTTTGATTAAGGTGCCTTTTCTTTTCTCTTTATCTAAAAAAAGATGAATTACATCTTTCAATAAAAGGGTTCTAGTGTTCAATCCGGGTGTTTTTGTACTATTTGAAATAGTAGCCTCACCCGCAAACCTGTCGGTTGCATCTTCAGGTTGTTCATTCTTTTTTTCCACATATTATTTTTCTTCTAGCAGCTTCACTTGAAGAAACTGAGCACATCATCCAGGTTGTGGAGACGGCTGTAAATGCCACCTCTAAACTGCGTTCCATAGCCTGTTGCATTCGTATATTCAGCTGGTGTTTTCCACCTTAACATGCGACAGGTATCCGAGAGTTCAGTGAAGAAGTTTTTCACGTCCATGGGCTTTTTCAACTGATTTTCTCTGGTTTGACGATGAACATGAACGATAACTCTAATGACCTCATACACGTAGTGTATTGGATACAGGTTATATCCAAGGTATATGTAGGCTAAACTGCAGCCCAGAGACCACGTGTCAATAGCTTCATCCATTGGTAGACCCAGAATGACTTCAGGAGATCTGTAAAAGATCGCTTAAACGGTATACGCAAACACCAATTTTGAGGTGTTTTGCTGCTAAGCCAATGTCAAACAGCTTCACTTTGAACGGTTGCATCTTATGGTTGACCAACATAATGTTTTCTGGCTTAATGTCAGCTTGAACCAGACCAGCATGTTTCAAAGCATTCAAAGCTACAAGCAGCTGTTGAGCGATAACTCTTTTCTAGCTCTCTCGGAAGCAACGTTTGCGCAGGATGTTCATGGCAATGGTAATTTCTATCTCAAGCCTGGTTCACTTGACCAATTTTCCGTAGCAGCCCTCACCGAGGAACCTTTCAGTGTGGTACCCGGGAGAACCACACCCTTCTTTAGAGGTTCAGTTTTATTTCTTCTTCCATCGTGTTATTCAAATTCATGGCAAAAATAAATAAATCAAAAGTTGAGAGTTTTGAGCAAAACGCAGGTTGTCGAACAGTCCTTCTAAAACAGAGAAGGAAATCTGACCTTGTCACAAAGAATATGTGGCATCACAAGAGAGGCGTCATAATGACGACACATACGCAGCAGCTACGCCCACACGTCGCACAATCAGCAAATTGAACGCAAACAGAATTGCGTTCTAAACATGAAAACTGTTATTGAAGAGAATCCACAAAGAAATACAGTATAAGGGCGTGAATCTTCACACTAACAAAAACTGGCTGGATTTTAAGTTTTAAATTAAATATGACGCATTCTCAAAGTGGCAAAAAGAAATAGGTTGCAGGAATAAATTAAATGCCATGTGAACTTTTATCTGCAGCTATCATATCTCCTATTTGGCTCTCAATTACTAATAAAAAATTATAAACTCATATCTCAATGCAGCTTTTGTTAAACATACAGCATGGCTTGTTTTTAACTATCATTTTGTGTTTAAATGTTTTCATAACCTCGCTTGCTTTATACCATTCATAACATATTCGACTTTTAATATTATTATACATTTTTATTCATTTTTTAAACGGAAAAACCCTGCTAATTTAATTTATTACTTCAAATCAAATCAAAACTTTTTTATTTAATTTCCCTATGGGATACATAAAGTATTTTTGACTGATGATTCTGTCACGGAGTGGATAATGACTCGTGCAGAAGTGGATTGCGAGAAAAGATAAAGATTTATTGGAAGGATGAATATAGAACAAAAAATGAACTGAGGCTGAATGAACAATGCGGACGGAGGTGGAAAACAAACAGAGGGAAACGCGGGGGGTTGAATTGGAATGAAAAAACAAAAAACAAACTAAAACATAAACAATTGTGAGGGGGGGCGAGAAAAACCAAACGCAACGAAGAAACAAGCAATGGAATGAATAAACAAACGGACAAGCAGGGAGGACACTAAAGGGGAGAGAGATTACCACAGAGAACCTGGCGAGCAAAATGGGAAATTTACTGGGAGAGATGAGGACTGGAACACAGAAGGAGAACTGGGCAACAACAAGAGGTAAGCAAACGTACGCTCCTGGGATAAGTGAAAGAGAGAACCTGGCTGAGGAGTACTGAGGAGAAGGAGGTGGAGCAGTGGAGAAGATGACCAGATAATTAGAAGCAGGTGTAAGTGATAATGAGGGAACTAAAGCTAAAGGAAAAAACAGAAAGAGAGAGAGCACGAGGAAGGAAAATAGACCAAAAGAAAATGCTAACTCTAATAATAAATAACAGAACTGCTAGAAAAACGAAGGAAAACATATGCTGAACCCAAGAAATAATAGCAAAAACATCAACTAATCAGAACATAAAATACATAAACCACTAACTCAAAAATCAAACAACAAAAGACAACAGGGATCATGACAGATTCTTCCAAAAAACATATTTGTTGTAAACATGAGACCATAAACTGTTCACTCTAATCTATATTATTTACATATTTTAAGATTTTGAAGCAATAAGATTATATATTTATAATTAGTAGGACTCTTTTAATTAATTTATTTTTTCGCTACATAGCCTGAATATTTTAGTAACATTACAGCAATTAATTAAAACCTCAAGTATTTGATGTTTACACAGTAAATTGTAAGGTGTAATCATGACGCAAATCATCACCATCAACGGGGTCAGACGGTGCGAGATAAGTTCCTGGGCAGCCACATCAGTTAGAAACTGACATGGACTAAAAACTCTACAGCGATCTTGAAGAAGGCCCAGGAGAGACTGTGTACTGAGGATTCTCAGGAAGAAAACCTTTAAGTAATTGTTTTCCCTATATAATTTCCTATTCATTCGAGCCTTCTTATATGTTAGTATTTTGTGTTATTCTCCCTTCTCGTGTATTCCAGTTCCCCCTGCTCTCTCTCTTCCTCAGCCTACTTTCCCTTAAACCATGCACACCTGTTATCAATTAGGCAATCAGTCTTTCCATTGTTCCACCTCTCTATCCCCAGTACTCTCACTCATACCCCTTTTCCACTAAGGGCTGGTTCCGTGCTGGTGCTAGAGCCGGTTTGCGGCTGGATCCATGCGCGAACCGAAAAAGAACTGTTTGTTTTTCGACACACCCATGCTGGGCGAAAAACTACGTCATTACGTCTCTCCATGCTTATGTGTACGTCACCATCACCCAGTAGATGTAGCACCAAACCCAACCGCCATAAGACCAGAACAGCACTTTTTAAGCTTGCCAATAATTTGCCCACCACTGCGCTCAGACCCTCCTGCAGCCATCTCTCACTGGATGTATTGGAACACCGGTTTGGTCCCCGAACCAGCACTGGAACCAGTTTGGTGGAAAAGGGCCCTCATTCACACTGCTGGATTATTGTCTCTCCATGCTTTCCTGTTGCTACCCGAGTTTCTTTGTGTCATGCCTCCCTGCTGTTTTCCTGTCCACCCCAGGAAGTGTTTTTTCCCCTTGCTGGTCGTGTTTCTGTTGCTGATCTCTCTCCAGTTACATTCCCCTTGTTCATTTTTAGTTAGCATTATTCCTCCATGTGTTTCGTAGTTGGTTTTCTCCTGCATCTCTACATCGTTTATTTATTTATTTTAGTTATTTTAGTTTAGTTTTAAAAATTTTCTCTGTTACAAAAAATCCCAATTACAAGAGTTGTCGATAAAAATGAAATAATAGCTTTGTATGCTATTGACCACCCGATGGCAGTAGATAACTGAACAATGGACCAATTAGTTTGTGAAATTATGTTTTTAATGAAAAAAAAAAAGAAGAGTTTTAATTTGAACACATATTGGGCAGCTGTGAGGTCGGGAGCCCTGAAGAGGAAGATGAGGGAGGAAACACACAAAGGGGTGGTGCTTGTTTTTAAAGGGGATGTTCTTCACTACATAATACAAAAGTGGCTTGCATCATCTGTTGTCTTATGTCGAGTGCATTGAGGAGCTGGGAATGAGTTTTCCAGGTATGTGGGTATATATTCCTTCCTAATGTCTGCAGCAGACAGTCTATGTCAGTATCCCAGATTGCTGGTTTGTGTGATTATTTATGATGTAGTTGTGTTAGATATGTTTGATGCACAGGAGCTTGTCTTTTTTCTCCACATAGATGTTTATATACTTTAGTTAAATTTTAAAGATTTAACTTAATGTTTAAATGCTTGCAATTGAAGCTTAGAGTCTGGACCGGAAGGGTTTCAATCTGAATCTATTACTGGATATAAATGGATATAAAAATGTGTTTTATATTTTCTTTATAAATTAGGTTACCCAGTTAACTGTAGCTTGATGTATTGGTAGACCTGAATCTAGGTCAGATTTGTTTTTTTATATAAGAAGCCAACATTACTCTCAGTAAATAGAGCAATGGGATGGATTTCTGAATGAAGCTGAAGACAAAACATATTATCTCAGATATAAGACTATATTTCTAAATATTTATTAAGGTAAAAACAAAACCCAGATAGCAAAATTCTTTTGGCCCATATGTGGCCCACATCTGACGTGTGGAAGCCACTTGGGAGGTCCCCTCCTGTTTGGCAAAAGTGGGCCACTGCCCAACCATCACAATGCCAGATGTCCACCATAAACGGGCCAAATAAATCAGCACTCAACCGAATGTGGGCCACTGTAATTTTATTCTGCCGCAAATACGGCATGCAATGATGGCGCAAGTGTGGTCCACAGCTGTTTGCCAGAAGTGGGCCACAACCAAAACAACCCAGTCTCAAATATCAGCCAACAATATATAAACCAGTACTCACCCAAATGTGCGCCACCAAAGTACTTTGTTATTCTGTCCAACCGAGAGCTGAATAAGAACGGGGTTACAGTCTATAATCTTGTGTAGCCTGGCCACTTTAGAGTCACAACCAAACAATGACAAAGTTCTATGTCAAATAAGAAAAATTCATATAAATAAGCCAGAATTGGTCTGAATTAGTGTCTACGTGTCATTATGGTACCTTGAAATACTGTGTTAAATGGTGGCATGCAGTGGTCCAACCTTGTTGATCTCAGGGACAAGGATGAAAATACCTATTGAAAAATTCAAGAAATAACCAGATACGAGAAACAACTTGTGAACAATAAACAAATATAATTCTTAAATATTTTTTGGCTATGCCTCAAAACATGAAATACAAAACAAACATACTGGAGTGAATTGGAGTCAACCAGCTTCATCAAAAACCCTGACTAACTTCACATTTAACCTGAAGTTACAGTGATAATACATAATGTATAGACGAGTTTGTCTTCATGTTAAAGGGAAACAGTGCACAGTTATTTAATTTTTTACATATTCCTCAGCATTTATTGGTTCAATGAGGCCAGCCAGAATGCAATTAATGGAGCATATCATTTACATGTTGTGTATTTGTGTGATTCTAACCCAATCACCAAATAGGTTGGTGATACTGTCGTGCCATGGACAAAGAACATTTGAATACCACACGCAGTAATTTAAGGAACAGAGTTGTCAAAAGAGTTAACCAGTTCTTTGATTCTTTAAATAAAAAGCATGAGCTTAAAGTGGACACTGAAGAACAGTGCATTTTTGAAGATGAAGCGATTGCTTCAAACTCGGATGCGATCACTAATTCACCACGAAACTCTGATGTAGACAGTGGAGATGTTGGATTAAGTTGTGATGATGACAACAGATATGAGGTTCATGACAAAAGAGCAGTTATTTGAGAAACTGGAGTACACAATTTGGGATTTCGCTGATTGCTCTGTCGGCCCTCTTGTCCATTCTAAAGGTTCATCCTTCATTGCCCAAAGATGCCAGCACATTGTTAAAAACACAGATTCGCCATGCTCTTTTACTCGGCAGGTAACTCTTTCCACTATTTTGGCATATGGAATATGTTCACAAAATTCAGAGATTTTCGTGTATTGTTCAAGAGAGACACATCTTTAAATTGCAGTTAAATATTGATGGTCTACCAGTCTTTAAAAGTTCAGCTGTTCAGTTTTGGCTAATCTTGAAAATTCTGCAAGGGTTCAGTCGGAAACCTCTCCCAATTGTCATTTTCTTTGGGAACTCAAAGCCTTATTCCTAATCAGAATATTTAAGAGATCTGGGTTGTAAACTGAAATCCCTGAGTAATGGATTAGTTGTTAACGGTAAAACATTTTTCTCATTCTGTGCTCAGTAATTTGTGATGCTCTTGCAAGGGCCTTCGTATTAAATCACACAATGGCTACAGTGGCTGTGACAAATGTGTACAATCATGTGTGTATGTTCAGAGACATATAACATTACCAGAGGTAAATGCTAGAGTGAGAACAGATGAATCTTTCTCAAATGCAGATGATGAGGACCACCACATAAAACCGTCACAATTTTGTGAAACATCTGTTCCCCTTGGTCAGTAGCTTTCCACATGACAATATCCGTTTAGTTTCCTTAGGAGTGGTGTGTTGTCTCCTTCATTTATGGATTGGCACATGACGTTTTAGTCCTGCATTTCATTCAGGCAGGTCTCACATATTTCTGCCAAGTTACTCTCTCTCAGAATGTTCATACACTCTGAATTTGCCCAAAGAACGAGGGGGCTTAATGAACCATCAAGATGGAAGGCAACAGAACTTATGCAGTTCCTACTTTACACTGGCCCGATTGTTTTGAAAAATGTTTTATCTCCCTAGGTGTATCAAAACTTTATACTCTTATCTGTGAGTATTTACATTCTGGTGAGTCCAACCTATTGTTTGATGCTAAATGACTTGGCAAATACAATCCTCAGGGCATTTGTTAAACATATTCGGCAGCTCTATTTCCAGGAATTTGTAGTATACAACATACATGGCTTGATTCACCTCAGTGAAGATGTAAGGGTACTTGGGAACCTGGACCTATCTGGATTTCCTTTTGAGACAAAAAAACCAAAACAACATTAAAGGCATGGTTAGACAGCCTAGTTCATCACAGCAACAAGTGATACGCAGGATTTCAGAATTTGAGGCAGAAAGTTTACTAGAGGAAACTCTGAAAAAATAGTTGACATTTTTATTAATTCCTCAGAGAGGGAAAAATGTATTAAAATCAATAGCAAGATACTTTTGGTCCAGAATATAGTAGTTCTTGAGGGTCTGGAATACCTGGTTTGCAAAGAATACAGAAAGATTACAACCTTTTTGACTATCCCTTTGACTCTTCAGTTTTGTTTTTTGTGTCAGATCTCTCCTCCCACCTCATGTGCATAAAATTGGACAATGTAAAGAAGTGTATTAGTTTACCTTTGTTGGCAGGGTTTGTTGTTATGCCTGTTCTACATGCAGATTGATTCTCTGATAATTGTAATTCATTTTTTGTTCACTTTGTGCCCAGTTTAGCATCAAATTAAACTTAAGTCGGCCTTCACCCATCTATGTGTATACCATATATAAAGTAATTATTCAGTTGGGAATGTGTATGAATTTGTCTAGTGTTTGTAAAACTAACTTTGTGTTGTTTTACCACCTTCCTTTTCTAGGAAATGTTTTACATTGTTGAATTTTACGAGACCCATGAGGTTGAGGTGGTGCCAGCAGCTTGGGTGGCTGGTGACATTTGTCAGTGGCCCTCCTACTACAGACCAGACGAACTTGTAAAGGCTGTAAAAAATGCAGAGCAGCCAGAAACCTTTTGGGAAGAATTTAAAATTAGAATTTTACATAAAGCAGGTATACACATTACCACATACCAGAATTCTGTCATTTAAAAACATATACTCTATTAATTATGATATTGTAATATTTATTTACAGCAAAATACACAACAGCCCGCCTTAAACTTCCCCGGGCAGAAACCCACACTGACTTACAGAGAGCCGAAGAAGATGATGTCATGCCACAGAAAAAGCGAAAAAGACTGTAAGCATTCAAAGCCACTCCAGTAACATATTTGTGAGACATTAAGACATCCACTGTTAATAACTACCACCTCACTTACAGTGAATTCTACTTCACTTAAGTTTAGAAAGTACATTTTCAGCTGATGCAATTCCTATAAATCCTCATATTTAATTTCCCATCGGGGATCAATAAGCATTTTTTACTGAATTGGATTGAATATTTTTTGTTTTTACTCATACTTAGTCAATGGTTATGGCAGGCACCTTCTCCTGCCTATGCCAATGAAAGTAACTGGGCTAAGTTGTCTGATGTATATCTTAAGCAATAGGCTACAGTACAACTTACCAATGACAAATACTTTAAACTTTTGATGTCTTTCTCTTTCCATCCCAATCCCCTACATACACACAGACCAAATATTTGCATTCAAAGTGATAGTGACAGCGACACACCTTCACAAAAATCATCGCTACTTCAACACCCAAAACCTCAACAGCTGATTTTTAAAATAACTGAACAAATGGCACCTACCCCCCAACGACATCCATCACTGGCATTCCCACAGCCCACTGCCAGCCCAGAACAGCCAGTGACCAGTCGGGGCAATGAGCTGTCAGTTTCAGGTGCTTCAGACCTCGCTCATACGTGAATATATTTGCGCACTAATGTACATACCATCTCTGTCTCACTATCTTTTTCATCTTACAATGCCTTTTTGGTTTTAATTATTTTACTATATGTTGTTATATTTAGCTCTTCTGCGTAGGCTCCTGACGAACCAGGAGCTTATCATGGAGCAGCTCAAAATTATTACCCTGACCCTGAACATCATCCAAGGAAACCCTGTTGGCGGGCAGGGGGCCCTTGAAAAGGATGTCCTTCCACTGAAGGATGTCAGTGCTCTACTGGCTGTGGAGAAGCGGGTCAGGGAGGAGACGGACTTTAAACAGAAAATGGTAAAAATGCATTTCTCACTCTAGAACTATATATTTGTATTATTATTACTAGGGATGCAGCGATACCACGTTTTTCCTAAATGAGTAGTGTACGAGTACTCGGTATCGCTATCGGTGATAGCGATACCGGTGATAGCGATACCAAGTATTTACACCATTACACATATAGTTACTTTGGATTATTTATTTTTTTTCGCACAGATATTGTTTCCGGTACTGAGGACAGCGACTCAGCGTGGCGTGGTTTTTGTGCCACCAGGTTTGCGGGCGGGGAGCTGTCTGGGGGAGCAATGGATGTGGGCATGTGAATCTCAGGTGCGCTAGCTCATGGGTTCCTCGGGCGCGCACTTACCTCTGACAAACTGCTCGCGCTCAGCTCTGTGTTTGCGCTCATGGCTCTGCTGAAATGTTAGTGAGTCTGAGAGTATGAATCGACTTTGTGTATTTGGATTGTATCATTTAATTAGATGAATAAGGCCTGTCTTTAATTAGCTGGGGGCGCGGCTCATTTGCATATAACGTAGAGTTGCGGAGCCGAGTGGAGTGAGCTGAGCAAACGGGCGGTTTGTCAGAGTTGAAGGGGTGTACGGGCACGTTTGAGCGGGCGCGCTTACCCGCTATTCGTGTGCACACGCTTGTAGTTGTTGCTCCTTCAAGTGGCTCTGTAACCGTGGACCTGGTGGCACAGAGATCACGCCATAAGGCCCACCCAGGCCCAATAGTAGCGCCGCAGGTGGTATCGATGTCGTGGTATTGGTGGCAATTTTATGAGTACGAATAGAGAAGTTATTCCCGGTATCGGAACCAATGCCCGATACCAGAGTCGGTATCGGTGCATCCCAAATTATTACTATTTTGTTAGTGTTTATGCTCGTTTTTATTATTTGTTTTAATGGAGAAAAGACTATTCTAAAGTGAAGAGTGTAAGGATACAAGTTTTTGT
>JAVLVB010001002.1:1381754-1395202 GCA_032876305.1 Orestias chungarensis | reverse complement strand
ATATATATATATATATATATATATATATATATATATATATATATATATATATATATATATATATATATATATATATATATATATATATATATATATATATATATATATATATATATATATATATATATATATATATATATATATATATATATATATATATATACATCATAGAGAAACAAGACATCTACTTAAATGTTTAGCTAATTACTGTTTCTGCAGATAATAAAGTGATATTTTACCCCTGCAACAAACATTGCGTGACGTTTTTAATTTGTACCGGTAAAATTTTGCTGATAAGATATAAAACTATGTTTGTGTTTCTGATTTATATTTCCATGTAAACACTAAGTTTTCCCTCTAAACGTTACAAAACTGTCGATGTGCTACAACATGAGTTTAGCTGTTTTTGCATTGTCACCACAAGGTGGCGCCATTCTACAGCAGATGCATGGGAAATCATCAGTTATACTAAAGTATTTCTGCTGTGATAGAAAGAAGATAATGAACTGAAAATCCCCCTATTTTCTATCTGACCTTTTGTATCTATAAAGAAAAAAGCTTTACAGTTTGTTTGTTGATGTTATATTTGCTGTGCAGTTAAAACCACCAGCTTGTGGTAGTGACCAGACCCCTTTAGGAGGTAAAAGACAACTTTGCACAATTTAATCTGTGATTCTGAACAGACGGCTCCAACTTATCATGTTGTAGTCGTGCAAAGCAGATTGATGTAAAAAGACACAGGGAAATATTTAACCCTTACCAGATGCTTACATTAAGGAATGGTGCTGAAGGTTTATTTTTATTTTTAACTGTGGTATATAAACAGGAAAATAAAATTTGACATTTAAAGACAGCAAACAAACGAGTAACAAACAAACGAATTACGTTAAAGTTGTGATTGTCTTAGAAATATTCAAAAATCTAGCTATTGATCCAAACAGCAAGGATCTGTTGATGTGACTGAAAATGTTTTGTGGTATATTACATTTTTTTTCCAGGTGTTCCAGCCACCTGGTCCCATCCATCCATTCATCTATGATTTTTCTGAGATCATGAGCCTGAACCAAATGATTTTGCAGGACTAATCTCTGCCTGTGAACATAATAATTGTATAAACCAACCGATAAATTTTTGACACGACAATTTTGAAAACACACATCTGAACAGGGACGAAACGGGACTTTGAATGTTTGCATGGTTGTTGCTGTCAGATTTCCAATCACAACTATCTCCTAGATTTACAAGTATGACAAACACCGTGTCTGAATTCACAAACATGTTAAACCTTGAAGAGTACAACAAGAGAAGACTGCACTGGGTGCCCGTACTGTGAGCTAAAAACATGAAACAATTGTACAACAACCGTCTTGAAACATTTACCAGCGGTTAATGTTAAGACACATGAGGGAATGTGATGGAAACGACATCCCGCAGGGTCAGAACGGGCCCTAAACACATGAAATCACAGATCCGTTGTACCAGATCTTTTATTGGCTTTTCAGAGTCCTTGGTCCAAGTCAACCATTGTTTAGATGCCTACCTGAGCATTGCTGTTGTTTATATACACTTTTTGGGGAGGTCAAAATAGAGGTCAGAGGTCAAACATACTTACAATATCCTGGTAAAACAAAAGTACACCATCTGTTTATTATGATGTTAACAACCAAACCTATACCAGGTTATCAATCAATTAAAATCAACCATAAGTGTATTTGCAGAGTTGGGTAGTAAGTGTTTACAATGACTACTTTTACTTGAGTAATGTTATGATGACACCTTGCTACTTTTACTCAAGTACACATTCTGGGTACTCCACCTACCTATACACTGCCTTTTCAGGCCTTCCTTTTTAGATCTTGGACCTGCAAACAAACTATTTTGTACCAGTGAAACCAAACCGTTTCTTATCAGTTTGTCTGTGATTATAGCTTAGTGGTTGAATGAATCGAGTAGATAATAGGTCTTAAAATAATACTAATCATACATATTATAATTAAGTTGTATTTTTAATTGTGACCTTTGTTAAGGAAGACATTGGAGTAATAACCTGGTGGATACTATCTATTATGTATTGGAGTCAAAATCCCTTTTATTGTATTATTGTAGACAGTCAGTAAAATACTTCATTGTTTTTTTTAAAGTGAGTCAGAGTCACCAGTCAGTCTGCTGGTGGGTAGGAAATGATTCATTACTTGGCATTAAAACTCTGACAGAGGATTGCACGATTTCTGACAAAGAAAAGAAAAACAATATAAAACAGAAGAAGTTTAACATGTAGGTGGGGGTGCAAAGGTTGCATGTCATCAGCATGGATTTGGTTGGATATGCAAATTTAACTCAGAGGATGTTAAATAAAGGTGCCCAAGGACAAAACTCTGAGGAATCCCGAAGAAAATTATTGCTAAATTAACTTCAGAATTACACAATCTATTACAGGGCTTTAACTGAGAAACGTAGCTTCTTTTTTTTTAACAGAATAGGAGGATTCTTCTTCCGCTTTGAAGCCAATGGATGCTCAGACTTATGAGATGCAGCTCACAAGCAGTCCCTTTATCTCACCATGAACGATAATTTCAGAAAAACTGTTTTTAATGAAATACGTGCGTTTATGCTTGGCCGCCCTTGTGAGTGACTGCGGTGCTTGTAAACTGATCCCTCCTCCTCGCTCCACTGGTTCAGAGGAGGAGGAGGAGGAAAAAAGAGGAGGAGGAAGCGAAGCAGGAAGGAAGACAGGCAGGCGGTGAATGCTAACCAGCTCGGCTCGGCAGCAGGCTCGGCTTTGCCTTAAAACATATGGGCTTGAGAAAAAGGACTGCCGCGCGCTTTGATTTGAGCCCTAATGTGCGCCGCGTGCGCGTGCAAGCAGCCTCGCGCGGCAGTCGGCACCTTTGATCTGTGAAAACCGTCCTTCCTTTTTCGTTTTTTTTCTCTTCCTCTCGTTTCTCCCTGAGTGAAATGTATCGAGCCTCGCTGGGATTCGCGTTCTGACGATGGAGATTGAGAATATCGTGGCCAACACGGTCCTCCTGAAGGCGAGGGAAGGTAAGCGACTGCACATCGCTTTATTTTAGGGTGTCCAGTGTTCAAGCACCAGCCCCTGCAGGATTTTTGAGCCTGCTGCTGCTTCTTCTCCCCCCCTTCCTCCACCATCACTGCGCAGTCCTCTGTCTCCAGGCAAACATCTTCACAAGAAATCATCAGTTTCAATTCTTGGCGTTATTAGGGCCTAGAAAAGAGAAAAGGCTGCATGTTTTTCTTGTGTAGCATCGCGTTGCATTCAAAGACTTTCGAGCAAAAAAAAAAAAAAAAAATAGTAATACATTTATTTACGATGACATAACGCATGTAAAGGTGCTCAAAACCAAAACGTTTGGCAGTGTGTTGTGGTCTTTTTTAAATGTTTGGCTGCATGTTTTATCTTTCATTAAAACGATGGAGGGTTTTTATTTTGCCGCAGAGCTATATTTCACTGCAATGCTGCTGATTAGGAAATAGGAATGGATAAACAGAGAGAGAGAGGGAGAGAGGCTTTCCATGAAGGAGGATTAATTAAATTATTTTTTTTTTAAATCCGTTTCTATTTCCTCCTTTATATTCAGAGGCCTTCTCTGTTTCATTTACTCTGGAAGGATTTCACCAGTAAACGCAAACCATGCTTATAAAATGGATTACCCTGAGCAGCAGAGGATGGTAGGTTTCATTGTGGGCCTCCTCCTCCTTCTTCTACACAAGTCATCTTTGTTATTATTATTATCATTATTATTATTATTATTGTCGGGGTTTTTGTTGTCATGTTGCATGCTGCTTGAAATCAATAAAGGCCTCTCTCACTTTAGTGAGGAGAGGGACTGTATTCAGGAAAAGATGGAGGATGAACTTGGACGTAGGCTGACATATTTGGGCATTTTGTTTTCAGCCCATATCCGATCAGGACACCCCTATAATAGATCATGTATGCGGTTGCGTTTTAATCTTTTTTCCCCCTAGTTTGATCGCTGATCAGAAGCATGTTGACACCAGTTACAGCAATGTCTTACAAATAAGCTTTATTCAGGTATTTGAAATCTTTTGGAAGATGGAAAATAGAGTTTGATTGATGGTGTTGAAATGAATCTCTTTGCATGAATAATATTTATATTTATAAATCTGAGTTTGAGACGGTTATCCATCCATTATTTGCCTCTAACCCACGGTTAGGCCTGAGGAGGAAGGAAGCCCCAGACTTCCCTTTATCCTGGGTGAGCTCCTCCAGGGGAATCCCACGGTGTTCCCAGGCCAGCCGAGAAACAAAGTCCTTTCTGGGCGTCCTAGTTCTCCACTCGGGTCTCTCCTCCATGCGGGATGTGTCCAGAACACCTTACCACCCTACTGGCTCCTCTTGATGTGGAGGAGCAGCAGCTAAACTCTGAGCCTACCTCACTATCACTGAGCTTCTCACCCTGTCTATTAACTGAGGGCTCAGACCTGCTGTGGAGAAAAACTCGTTTGTATCTGGGTTCTTAACGACGCCACCCAAAGCTTGTGACGATAGTTCAGGGTAGAAACTATCAACCAGTAAAATCAACAGTTTTGTGTTTTGGCTTAACTCTTTCACTACCCAGACAGACCAGCGCTGTTCCTGCGTCGCTGCAGACGCCTCACCAGTCCGTCTTGTTGATCTCCCGTGGTAGCAGGACCTCATCCCTTACCTGGATAACCCAATATACTCTTATAGGGACTGATCTTCAACCTGGTTGCTTCAGACTCATCTTGGTCTGATGAAGCCAGCATGAACAGAATCGTTCCGGTGTTAAAAGAAGACTCAGCAGTTTTCATTTTATCTGTTCTCGCAGGTTGCTATAATTTGAAGCATTTCTTCTTGTATTACTCTTTCAGAACTCTGTAGTCTTTTTTATGAAATGTATTTCAGTACAGAAGAGAAACATCTCACTGGATGTGTGCTCTTACAACCTTGGTTAAATTTCATTTATTTTGGAAGAAGTTGGCTTCAGCAGCGAACAGGAAGGTGGAAGGAAAAACTCTAACCTGGTACCTTTTTTTTCCCCCCTTACGCTTTAAAACTTTGGCTTTTCTGGATATTACTATATTTGAAAATGTTTGCAGCCTCTAAATACAATTTCTGAGGTCAGGCTCTAAAGTGGGTTGTAAAGGATGAAACTTGCACTGATTTGTAATAGCCAGCTAATTAAAACCATCATGTAATGGAAATTGTTATATTAAAGCTAATTATTTATATTTTAACGATTAGACTATAAATAGGACCATATCTATTTAGGAACTTTTACACACCTTCCGGACAGACTCGCAAGAATTTGCTATTTTATTGCCTTTCTTATAATAAGATAAATGTTGAAAACCCTTGTTAAGAATCTATAATGACTCAGACATCTTTGCAAACAATCCGACTGCAGTATTTGTCTAATTAAAATATTGCATGTTTATGTTTTTGTACATATATGTATACATATTTGGCTTGGGAGTTAGTGTTGACCATTTTTGTTGATTAATAAAATAAACAAAAAAAGAAAGAAATTGCTCTAATATAACCGTCCTATACAAATAATAAATTAGGGATATCATGGTAGAACTTTTCACATCTGATATAATACCGATATTTCAGTCTTCATTATTGCCCTGATACCAATATTGGCTGGTTGGGATATTGTAGTTAACAACAATACTTAAGAGAAAAACTGATCCATTTTAGATGATTGCCGATATAAGCTGATATTAGTTTTTTGGCTGTTATAGGGACAAAGTCCAATATCAGAATCTGGTCAGGAGATCTCTATAATAATTTTTTTATTCAAATTCGACAACTACAACTGCTTGTTGGATACTCAGTGGTTAGTCTGTGCCACGAATTTCATTTAATAATTATTTTTGATCAAAGCTAAAGAGACCAAGAATCAGAATCCAACCGCTGATCTGACCGTTTCATCTCTGCATTTTGAACCAGAAGCATCTGTTCAAATAGACACCAGTAACAGAGCAGTCTCCCACAAGGAAAGTTATGTCTGGTTTATTCGGGTGTTTCAAATATTTTGTTTAAAACGCACATCTAGCTTAAAATGCATTATTTTCCCACCCAAAGCTTTTAGAGGAGGAAGTAAGTCACAGTCTATGTTACATGCCAATTTGGCCTTGAGCAAATCAAATCTCAGATGTCATTAAAAAACATAAAAAAACATCTGCACAAACCTGTTGGTTTCATTAACAGTCTCACAACTACATTTTCGACTGTATTGTTTTTTTAACTGCTCTTCATTAGTCTTTCATTTAAAGTTTTGTATTGTTTGGTAGAGTTTGTTAATTTTTGTTTTCCATTATGAACCAAAAGTTAAAACACAGTTTCAAAAACATTTCTGTTAACATGGAAAACAAAACACTTTTATTCCTAATTTGCCTGGCGAATGTGTTGCAACCCCTTAAAAAATATTTTATCTTTCATTTAAAAGGTCACTGGTCCGTAACATGTTAAGATTTGATTGGATTGAGATGGATACAAGGCAATCATGGCTGCAAAAGATCAAGACCGGGGCCATTTTATCTTTTAGCATTGCTGCCTGCAACCCTTTAATGTACAGCCAGAGCTCCAATGAAATAATTTGGATCACATCATATTGATATGTTGGAGTGGCCCAGTCAAAGTCCACACCTAAGTCTAGCTTGAACATTGATGCTCGTGGAAACTACCTTCAAAGCTACTTTTTGTAAGGAATGGTCAGTGATTAAAGCCAGTTGAGACTTTAATGTCAGCTTTAAGTTCACTGAATTATATCTGAATACAAATTCATGTCATGGGAAAAAAAGACACATCATTTTACATCCGGTTTACGTCTTTGTTTCATGCAACACCACAGAATACAATAAAGTTTTTTGTTGAAACTTGATGAAAAGAACACTTGTGCGCTGCATTACTCAAGAAAGTGTTGTCTCAATTGCTAAAACATCCCATTTGAAGCTGTGTGACATTTATTCCTCGTCTGCACATTCAAAAACATTGGTGACTTTACAGCGCGCTGGCAGAGCTAATGCATTTGTTAGCGGCTCTTGACAGTAGGCTCTATTTAAAAAGCTCTTAATCATTCAGAGACAATGTTATCAGAGCCCATCCTGCAGGCTCCACTGTTTACAACACTTCATAGCATATTAGTTGGCGGAGTAGCCTGTTAAAGAGTCGTTCTGGAGCAGATGGTCATGTTAAGTGTGCTGAAAAATCATGTTTACTCATGGGCTGTAAAACACTGTGCCTACATCGCATTAATTGCTTTCATTCGGAAAGATTTTTTCCCTCAGCTTGTCTGAGACGCTTTTCTTAAATGTCTGTAGCGTATATAAGGTAGGGTATTGGAAAAAAAACATAAAAATTGTAATGTTTTAATTAGAAAATCCTACCTCTGTGGAAACTAGGCAAACATGCATGAAAGTTCCTTACATGTCGTCTGAGCTGACCTGGAAAAGCAAACGTATGCTTATCCCTGGCAATAAACAAAATGTTCAACCAGGAACAATTCGACCAGATGTTGACCCAAAACACATATACACACTTCTAGTTTCAAACGCAATATAACATTTGACACGATTTTTATTCAATCTCCGGGCTTCCTGTCAATATTTCTGCTTAATTTGAATGCAAAATTGTCCGTACTGGCTGTGGCCACATGGTTGTCTGCTGGCTTTTTAATTATGAAATCAAACAAAACAAAGCTGATGACCATGTGTGCTTGTTTTTACAGGAAGCTCTTAATAAAACTTCAGAATAACCTCTTTTGTGGTTTTAGCGAGTTTTGATTTGTATCGTCCTGAATTTGTCTCTTTTGTTGCTGAAATTCATGTTGTGGTGACCTGTTTTTTTTTTTTTCTTAAGGTACCGGCTGTTCTTGGCCAGAAAGAAATGGATGTAAATTAAACGCAAGTGTTGTGGTGGGAAGGAGTATTTTGATTTGGTGGAAACTATTGTTTTACCTGTCACCCCAGTAAACCCAGCATAGAACACCCACTCGTGATCGAGCTTTAAATATCAGCTTATAGTAGGAACTTTCATTTTGCTGCTAAATGGTGCTGTATGATTTAATCTCATCACATGTTAATTATGACAATTTTTAGGGATGCGCCAATTTAATAATTTTGGCCAGTATCAGATTTAAACATTGGTGTTATGTCCGATTACAGATATTGACAAATGAAATACACAAACAACAGCAAGAGGAAAGGAGGTTAGTAAAGGAGGACTAATAAGTTGTTTATCGATGATCTTGACAAGCCAACAGAACAAACAGTAAAGGTTTCAACTGTGCTATAAGAAAAAAAAATCTTTGTTGCTAAGTTGGGAAATTGACCACCCATGGATGTTTTGGAAGTTTGGCAAAATCGTTAATGTTAAACCACACAAATGTATTTAATGGTAATAAACATGTACAATAATTGTGTATTATTCTACAGCTGACATTCAGTGTTACCTGTAACTTTTATACATTAGGAAACTTCCACATCTGTTTAAAGCTTTCTGTTATTTTAGGATTTAAAGCTCTGATGTTCAAGCAACACTAAGTGACTTTTCAACCTTCATAAAATATTTTCATAAATTTTTTTGATTATATGTTGACTTACAGCTCGTTGAATGACACCTCTGTCAAAGCCTGAGGAGGTCCGTATCGCTTTAACAGACACTAAGCAACTTTGAGGAGGGTGGCAGGAACCCTGCCACACAAAACGACTACAAATGTGCTGACTGCTTTACGGCATACGTCACTTTCCCCGTTTCTCATTTTCAACATCATCATATAACATTGTTTTGCCACAATTAGATTCATCACCTCATCGCTATTCATCCTTCAAACTGCACCTGGAAACAGAAATATACTTTAATCCAGCTGCAGGCGACCCGGAGATCAGGATTTTACGCACACTATGCGCTGGTGATTATAGGATATACAGTCTTCTTCAGGCAAAACACTACCGCTTTTGTCCACAGTGACGGCCAAAATCCACCAAAACTGAAAGTTCTTTAGTGTTGCCACAAAAGGATTTCTACCGATTATGTGTTATGCAGGCACTTTGTAGCCCCAATACGACTTTCAGTCTTTCAGATATTTCCTTCTTTAATATTGACCTGATACGATTACGGCATGAATCAAATGGAGTTTTGTTACTTTTCTAGTCAGAGATATCAGAAAAGGTTTGATTAAGGGATATTACTCAAATAGAGAGCAGTAGTTTACATCAACTAACCGGCCACTCTGTTTCCAAACACTGTTGATCGGTGAGCTCTGCATGCTGGATACAAGCTGTTGGGTAGAGATGATGAAATGTATTAAATGCTAAATGATATCAGCGGTGTTAGCTGCAAGCCTTTATAATCTGATGTTTTGTTTTTGCTGATATCAGTGATTTATGCTTGTGTTTGTTGATTATTTCTGTTTGTTGGACTCATCATCATTATTATTATTATTATTATTATTATTATTAGACGGTTTTCAAATATAAAAAGCGGTGAAGTTATCACAACCTTATGGAGTGCCGGTCGTGAATCTGTTTGTGTACTTTTTACTGGTAAACCTTTTCGTATAGTTTCTTGCTTTATTGCTGTGATGTAATGATGAATAGCAGAGAAAAGGAAGTGGAAAAGAAATGCTAAGGGAGGCAATTGTTCCGGTTGATTTCCACTTTTAGTGGTGAAATGTAAGATTTAAATGTAATATAATATACGGATTCACCTTAAGCATTTTAGTCTGCTAAATATTGCATCCAAGTAGCTGTTTGTGATTTTAATATTACCAACATTTAAATTGCCCTCTTTATTATTACTATTGTACAGTGTAAAATAGAAATGAATATAAATAAGAACTTTTCTTAAATGCGTTCTTGAGATTAAATCTATTCTATTCATTAATAACAAGATAAGCTTTCCTTTTTAAACTAGACGGTTTTCATTAGAGTTAAATTTCCTCGTCTTTTTGTCTGTGATGGCAAATGTTTAATATTTTTCGAAATGATAAATGCTTTTTGCCATGAAGTTATTCTTGCTGTCGTGTGGTTTTTATACAAGATACAAACTTACAATGGATGAACAGTAAGAAAAGTTGATCAATCGTACAAATTTGTTTTCAATTAAGTGATATTAACTGATAATAACAGACAAAAAAAACAAAACACACACACATTAGTATCACATTCATTAAGCGTATCGATCCATTATCAGTATAGTTGAAACAGACATTGCAAATAGAAAAACACCCCAAAAAAAGTCACGTCATTGTCAATTATCGACACAATGAAGTCCCTGTTACTTAGGTTGGACTGGAACCAGTTGATTACAGTACCAGGGAGTTGGATGCAAATCTCCGGTCGCTTTAATAATATATCATGGTCAGCTCACTCAAAACGCTCAACAGAGGTCCAACAATACCAGTACTGTGGTTCTCCTGAGATCCGCATTCATGTTGATTTCACTGAATGCTTTGACATGGGAAGTCTTAGTGCTGTGAGAAACACGACAAGATATGAAAGCATTTGGTCATTGTTAGAAAGTTATCTGGGTGTTGAAACACTACCTTTTTTTTAAAAAACAAATTTTTTTAAAATTAATGTTTGGAAGATTAGAGATTTGCCCGTAATTCTGAATTAGCGACTTATCCAGATTTTTCTTTTTTATCAGCGTTGGGTTTTAATAAACCTGGAGGAAAATACCTGATGAGATCTGTTAATTTTTTTTCTTTAATATTAGATGTCACACATACTGTATATGACATTAAGCACTAACTACAACGTAAACATAAAGTATATTTAAGTTTTGCCCTACTTAAAAAATAAAATGGGCTGT
This sequence comes from Orestias chungarensis, assembly GCA_032876305.1. NCBI lineage: Eukaryota > Metazoa > Chordata > Actinopteri > Cyprinodontiformes > Cyprinodontidae > Orestias > Orestias chungarensis. The sequence goes on along the minus strand of JAVLVB010001002.1, from coordinate 1,384,377 downwards.
ATATTCACACTGTAACAAAAAAAAGTACCATAGGCTGAATGCAGAAACTTTAAGATGACCAACTACTCATTATTTTCCATTGTGTTCATTAGTTTATGATTGTCTAAAGCACACAGAGGAATACACAATAGTCTATGTCAGGTGCGGTTGTCTCTGTGAAAACGGGTATGCGCTTAATCCGCTGCACTCACTGATTACACAAACTGGTCGAACTCGAGTTCTCTAATCCTAGTTCTACAAACTTCTCTTGTGTCATCGAAGGCTGGATGTTTATAGAAGCACGGCACAGGTGTAAGGGGGGGGCACACCTCTGTTGTTGGTGTAATAAAACCTCGGCCCGTCCCGCCTCTTCACCACCAGCCTTCAAATTGTAGGCCGGCAGGTCTCCCAAAGCCCTGGCGAGCGCTCATCTGTGACGTTAGCCGGCGTAGCTTTATTGGCTTTGTGGTCGTAGCTGGGCAAACACTTGTTGTCATCACTCTGGGGTGTTTCCCTCCAGCTTAGGCTCGTAAAATACGGCACTTTGTGACCGTCCCTTGATGTGGGGACTCGGTTTTTACATTTATAACACCCGCAAATGGGCCGCGTGGAAAGAGAGGGGCCTCTGTTGCCCACCGCTCCCTGCTGTGTGTTTAGCTGGATGTCTTTTGGGACGTCAAAACGTGATGAGGCACTTTAAAAAAAAAACGGCTCAGGAATACGGGAAAAGTTAAGTGAGCTCTCTTTTTATTTTTTTTCCCCTAACAAGCCAGCTGCAAGTTTGCTTTTACTAAGGAACGATGCCTTGCAAAAGCATTCAAAAACATTTTGTCACATTAGAGTTATAAACTTTCATGTGGGAAATTTGAAATATGTTAATTTCATCAGCGTCTTAATTTGTCCAGAACTTGTCGGTGTTTTCCGGATTCGCATTAGTTTAATCCTTTTTCCGTCATCTAGATTTTCCTGCTTTGCTTCCCAATTAAAATCTGAACAGCATCAGAAATATCCTGACTAATAAACAAGACCACAGGTGTTTGCTGTCTGATTTCAGTATAAATGCAGATGTTCTGCGAAGGCTTCAGAGGTTTCCTAGACAATACTGGTGAACAGACAGTATTACGATTATGGGTGCACAATCAAGTCCAGACGGTCCCTTTGAGATATGAATGTGTCACACAGTGATTTATGTGTTAGCGACATATTGTCCAGCCTTTTAAAGTAAGTTTAGATCGTAACTAATAACCTATTATTTGGAAATCTCGCAGAGGAGCTGTTAAATTTTTAAGTCACAGTAACGATGAGACTAAAGTTTCACTATTTGACCTCCATGCTGAAACCTATTTTAGGAGGAAAACTTAACCCCGCCCATCGCCGTAGTGACGCATTGTGTTGTAGATTTGATTGGAGGATGGACTGAGTTAAACGCAGGTTAGATCCTACATGGGAACTGTTATGAGGCCGCAAAGGACTTGAAACCAGCTGTTTAGATGTTTAGAGCTGTGACTGAATGTAGATTTTTATTTTTAAAAGCAACTTTACGTCGGTCTGTTGCACAAAATCCACATGTATAGACATTGAAGTTTGTGGATATAAGTTTTCCAATGGGGACCTTTCCAGCTTTTTGACTTTTCCTCTGGTGACGTTCCCAGAGACGCCGTTCTTGCGTCTGCCCTTGGCGTTTCGTGTCAGTCCACCCTTCAGGGTGACCTGCTGTCCTGTCTTATCGGAGATGATTGCGTACGCGTAATAAGTGCTAAGTGTTCCAGACCCAAGGCCTCGCCGATAGTCTTGCTGCACCTTCAGCCTGGCCGTGAAATCAACGGATGGGCCCTTCATCAAACGGCGTCCAGAGATGACTCACAGCCAATCTTTCCATATTTTTTTTTGCCCCTTTTAGACTCATAGAGTCAGACTTTGTCTTGATTTTAGTCTCCCAGCGTTCCCTCCCCCATCTCCCCCAGGACTCCGGGAAGACAGGGGCTCGGTTTTCAAGCAACATCTCGCCGCATTTTCGGCGGAGTATGTCGAACTCGGAAAGAGATGGAGCGGGGGAAGTAAGGTCTTGCGAAACCCCACGGCGCACTGCAGCAATGATCAACGCCACATGTTTGTTTGGAGCCTGTGTTTGTGCGCGTGTCTCCTCGTGCTAATGTGGAAAAACGCCTCAACCAACCTCAAGTGATGCCTGCCGCCGTGTCCCGTCCCCTTGTTCTCGTCGATCTCGTATTCTTCAGCAGTTTTGCTGCGTGAACCACGCTTTTCTTACAGGCTAGCGAAGCTGCCTCACGCATTTGCAGGTTTCTCTTTTTGGAGATGTGCACGTTTGCAGACGGATTACGTTGTGCAAACACTGCGCTTTGGCTCGGAAAAAGGCGACAAAGTCAGATGGGGCTAATATTTTTCTTTTTAGGGGCCGCACCAGTCAATCACACACTGTAAGGTGGAGTGGTTTGAAAAGCAAGCAAGCAAGCAGGCAGGCAGCCGTTAATTTGTTATTACAAACGTGTGTGTGTGTGTGTGTGTGTGTGTGTGTGTGTGTGTGTGTGTGTGTGTGTGTGTGTGTGTGTGTGTGTGTGTGTGTGTGTGTGTGTGTGTGTGTGTGTGTGTGTGTGTGTGTGTGTGTGTGTGTGCGTGTGTGTTG
>JAVLVB010001002.1:1367761-1381654 GCA_032876305.1 Orestias chungarensis | reverse complement strand
ATCTTGTAATATGCTTTACTGAAATATTAGGATTATTTTTTTAATTTTGCCACATTCTGAAAAACTGCTCACCTCAAATGCACCCCCCCCCCCCCCCCAAAAAAAAAAAAACATCTCCAGTTTTCTTTGTTTTATTTCTTTTCCTTTGATTTTTACTATAGTTGAAACCAGAACAATCATCAAGATGCAGACTAATGGTATTTTTAGTCAGCTCACCAACTCCATTCTTTTTATATTGGTACTTGGTTCCATCATTGTTTAAAAATATGAAATCAAATTAAGATTTAAGTGTTAATGTGTGTGTGTTTCCAAATATATAGAGCATAATCCCAAATAATCCTAACTTGTGTTAGGCAGATATATTTTACAGCTCTTACTTATTGAAGGAATTTTTTTCAGATATTTTCTGAAGATTTAAGTCGTATTGGGATAATTATTGTCTGTTGGAAGAATATTAAAACAAATGACTTCAGCGTAGAGGACAAATTACTACAGTGGACGCAATGAATGTTGTTTCTTGTCAAACAGCTTCTTATTCTTGGCAGTAATCTCACTAATTCTTTCCACTAGTTTCATATGTTGTTTTATTTCCATACAGGTTGTCAAAGTTTGACAGTCACTGCTTTATGCTGAATACATATTAACTATAGACAGCCCATGTTTATAGTAAATACAGAACTTTCACAAGTTTTAGAATATTATTACTAACATCCAAAATCACTCTCAGGTCGTTTTTTGTCCTTAAAAGGCACAAGACATAAGCTAATCAAGCCTTTTTACATTTGCTTTTGTTATCCTGTTGAGTCAGACAAATCGCACCCCTGAACGCCATTTCTGGAAAAGAAACGGCATCTTCATACTTGAGTGGTGCAAGTTTTTCGTTTTTAATGTGGACCTCCCTTTACTTTCTCAGGGCGGTCAGTTTGAACAGATGCGGCGGCGGGTCGCGGGACGATCTCGGGGCCCAGCCGAAGGCTCGCCCGTGGACACACAGGGCTGCCCTGAAGCCGGTGTTTACGTGGGGCCCCCTCTCAATCGGAGCAGAGAACCAAAGTTAAATAAACACTCGCTTCATCCTGTCCGCATTAAGGGCCTGCACACATGGCTTTGACGTCAGAGTGACATTAAATGGGGTGGGGTGGCCCAGCTGGCTGTGACAGACGTATGCGAACATGCTTCCCACCTCCTCCACAGCTTGGCTTCTCTGTCTTGTCTCCTCGGGTAGTTTGTATGTTTTTATTTCCTTCAGCATTTTAGCTTTATCAAACTACTTTCTTCCAACGATAAATCCTGCCAGTTTAAAACTGTATTCGACCAAGAAAGTCACAATTATCTTGGGGTTTTTAACATCTTTTTTCACCATTTGTCCTTCGCTGCTCTTTCACAATAAAACCTTATTTCACAGCGTTACACTTTCTTGCTGCTGCAGTAGGTTTTCTGTTTGGGTGCATGCCTGTCTGAATTTGCATCCGTGTTTGCCCTGCAGTCCCTCAACTGGTCCGTCAGCATACCGGCCTCAGCAACACGAGAACACGAGACGAGAGGGATCTTTGAAAGCTCGACGCACAGAGAAGTTGCTCCTTCTTTTTTTTTTTACCATTCCATTCAGGTCGTTCAGGTTTCAACAAATTTAGGAATGCGACTTCATTGGAAGCTTTTCTGACTGTTCCCTCCTCAAAAGACTTTCAGCTTTCAGTTGCGGTTTCGTCTAAATACTTATTATATAGTTAGACTATTCTTATTTTTCCATTCTTGCTTGGGATTTTGCCACCTATCAAGAAAAAAAGGTCAGGTTGACACCGACTGGTTCGGGACATGTTTGAATCTTGCGTCTGCCTCGCTGTCTGGCGTCGAGTTAGAGGCCAGCGGCATCATTGTTGTCCTCTGAAAGTGTTGGATCTGCATCATTTATGTAAATAATTTTATGAGCGACTGTGTACAAGGTAAACAACTAGGTTGGTCTAAATCACGTGATGTGGCCGACCTCCATGTTCTTCAGGGGGGGAAAACAGCAGGAAATGTGACCCGGTGACAACCCTCCCCCACTTGCTGCTGTCTGTAACTTGCTGAAGAAAGACAAATTCTGCTGTATGGAAACATTTCCAGTCAGACAATAAAGGAACGGAGGCTAAACAAGCACCTCCCATCAGTCTTATGTTAATGCCGGCCTTAAGCAACAAATGGCAAGCCAACAGCGATACCTCTACGCAGCTGAATGCTGACTGCATCCATGCAGATAGCCGGAATAATGAGCCAGACAGTATCGCTATGACTCACAGAACCATGAGTCTGTGTATCGGGAATCAAAATAAGCAATTCTGTAAGTTGAGTACAATACATTGCCTCCAGTTTGTCCGCGTTCTGTTGCTTTATGCTACCATCTAAAACTCATTCAGCAACACAGGACGTTGCATAAGAGCACAGAGAAGGCGGCCTCTGATAAGAAGGAACATCTTTCTTACGCGAATTTCCACGGCACATTAGTGAGATGTCAGATGGATGCAAAAGGAAACTAAGACGTTGTGTAGTTTAAACAAGGTTTTTCAGTGGTCTTGATCGTTTAGTGTACTCCAGCATTAAACAAATGTGAACTGTTGGCGACTCTTCAGCAAACCACACTCAGAAAGAGGTCATGCTGGACAAAATAGTCTGTTTCAGGGATTTTAACAGTGTAACGGGTTCTCTTTACTTAACTAATTAAAGTTTTTGTTTATTCCTCAGGACCGGACGACCTGTCCGGTCCTGAGGACCGGACAGGATCGTTTATCAAGCAGAAAACAAAGATGAACCGGTTTGTTGCTGAGAAACTTTGCGACTATAATTTTCACATGCTTTATGAAAAAGAAGATAAAAACATATTTTTCTGGTTGCCTTAATGTAAACAGAAACTTCCTAATAATCCATAGACACTTGTGGTTTCCTCGTCGGATTAATCCTCCCATTCAAGACCAAACGGCTACACCAGTCTCGCTCTGAAATGTTTTATTTTCTCATGTGAAACCTGGCCACCTTCACTTTCAGCGGGAAACCCAATAAACTATTCAAGAGATGGCATGTTTGATCCTATTAAACGCAAAATGTTAAAAAACTAATTTCTGTAAATATTGTGATGATCGTATAGAAATATATAGAAAAATGTGCGGTTAAGAGTTGCTGAAAAGAAAGACAATAGAGGAATGCTTCAATTGAACCAAAAGCAAATCTTTTCCTTATTGCCATACCGCAGAGTTTTGTTTAGTGTTTTACTGCTGTTTTTCCAAGTTCCCACCTAGTTTTTAGCTCAGAGGATCTTATTCAGTGCGGCCAGGAAAAACCATACTACTCTACACATTAACTTTGTCCCTTGAAGCTCCGTCCGAGGAGAACAACTGTAAACTCTGCACCTTGCTGGTCTGCTTCAGCATTTTCCTTCAACTTGTGTTGCACCTAAAACTAGGCTAAAGCTCGTAGGATGTCTTCCTTTTTTCAGATTTGTGTTAAAAACGATGGAGCAAGTTGCCTTTAGATATTAGAAAGGCTTCTTGTTTTGCTGCTTTAAAGTCTCACATCAAATCAAAATTACTTTATCCAAAAGGTAAGTTAAATGGTCTTGTTGTTGATGGTGATGGCTTTGGGAAGGAAAAGTCTTCTGTACAGGTCTGTTTTGCAACTAAGCTGAAGAAGCCTCTGACTGAAGAGACTCTGTTTTCCAGTAAAATAAAGAGGAGGATTTTTTTTTTGATTTTTATGTAAAATCCTTCTTTCCATCATCAACTCCAGATTCCACATTTGTCCCCGGCCTTCTTTATCAGATCTTTTTAGGTCCCTTGCTTGGACGCCCCAACAGATGATGTCAGAGGAGATGATCTGTTGGGGCAACAGCGTCAGAGCAAGGGGCCTGAAAACAAACACATTTAGATTTTGATGGCTTTTGACTGTGTAAGTTAGTTTTTTTTATTACATCCTTCATAATGTTGTACGATTATGTACTCATAATCATCATTTTGGTTTGATCTGTTGCAGAACTGTGCAGCACGTCACTTAAACGCTGTTTTACATTTTGATCTATAGTCATATTTATTTTAAAATGTTAACAGGATTGTGTATGTTTGTGTTTATGTTGAAACGTGTACGTATATTTACGCATGGCAAACCCTTGCTGTGTCGTTCAGCCTTCTTGTTATCTGCCAGAGGTCCCTGCTCTCTCTCGTTCTTTTAGTTTGGGTTATATTCTCGAATTTACACAGTGTCATTACTACCAAGAACGCTGTTGTCAGGACAGTGGGGGGTAGGGCTTGAGTACAGATGTGTTCACTGATCCAAAAAAAGCCCTGAGTTTTCAGCTTCCAGCCAGCCAGTCACTCGTGCTGCTGAAGCTGGAAATCGTCCACATCTGGTCAGCGGTTGATTTATTGACGCCTCTCTAAAGTTAACTTTTTCGGCGTAATTTATTTTGGCAATGATAGTTTGAAGAAAGAAAGAAAAAGGGAGATCATATCTCCCAATCTCAATTAATATACTAGACTCAAAGCATTAAATTTCTCTACATCTCTTGTAAGAAATTTTATTTCTATTTATTTGATATTTGTTATTTATTTTTACCGGGGATGTCAATGAATGTGAAGGACAGTGTTTTTTTAATATAAAACATAAAGCTTGAACACTGCACTTGTTGAGTTTTGCTTCAGTGAATTAATAACGCAAACAGATGGGTGTGGGTTTCTGATTCCACAGAAGTGCTTAGTTGCTGTTTTGTTTTAACCCCTTCGGGCGTCGGGGGTGGGATCAGTCCCAATGAAGACGCCGCTAAAGAAACGCGTCCTGCAACGGCTCTCCTCTCGACGGATTGATGTCTGTCCAGCTCTTAGGTCTTCGCTTGTTGTCTCTGGAGCGCATCAACTTTTACCTCTTTGTCCAGCCCTGCACTTTACCTTACCAACAGGATACCAATAGGACAGGAAGGCCTGATAAGCACAAGCAGTGTGGAAAAAAAGGGGTTGTGGCTTTTGTCGAACTTCAACAAGCAATTTAACTGAAACCAGAATTGGTTAAATGAGAAACTCTCCCAACCAAAGGTTTTACGACCTCTGAAAGCATACCTGCTAAAATAGATTCATTAGATGGGATCTCCTGACAGCAGCGTGTTTCAATCTGTCCTCTAAACACACAAAAAAACGTGCAGAACCTTAATGTTACTCTAGTTTAATAAACTTTCACTCTTTTCTGTTTCTGGCAGTTAGGATGCTGTTGGTTTCAGAGTATCCATGTGACATGTACGGTTGATAAATGTTTAATTCTGAAATGGGGAAAAGAAAAAGTAATTTTCAGCCCAACCTTGCACCCTCTCGCGGCTCCAGAGATGATAAGTACTTGCGATAAACCGCATTGTAGGTTGATGCAGGGGGAATGCAATAAAACGGTTATTTTGCTCTTTATAGCCAGATGTGAACAGGTGTCTGACATTTTCATATTTTTTTTTTAGACTTGATTAAGTAACTAGTAACCAGTGGGGTAAAAAAAAAACTTGGGGTTGATGTTTACCAAGAGCATTGTCCATTATTCTTAAAGCAAAAAAAAAAGACTCTTGCTCAGAAGTTGTCTTTTGGAGGCTTATCATAAGAAAAAGTCATGAAAGGATGTACTGTTTACTGCGCATAGTGTGCGACATTATAATTGTAACCTGCCTTGACTCCGTATAAGCATGTCTTGGTCGGCGCAAGTCAGGCGGAATTGTAGACGTAAAAGAAAAACTCTTTTTTTTCTCTAGATGCATATTGTTGGAGTTGCCTAGAACCGGCGGTCCTCTCTGGAGTTGCCTCACCCACCGCCCTGTAGAAACATCTGTACAAACACAAAGTTCATGCGTAGGTTTGTCCATGTGTGACCTTGGTAACGGGAACTCTTGGGCTGCAGTCCATTGATGGACTACTCATCTGAGTTGCAGCACCATGTTTTGAACACATTGGGAGCTTTAGCCACCACTTTGAACTGAACTGATGCCTGTCGCTGTTTTTGCCCTCTATAGCTGCCCATCATATAACAGTATATGTGCAAACTTGTGGGCTGTTCATTTTGGTTGCTTTTGCTTACAATAAGAACACTGTTTGGACACAAAGTGCACAGCAGCCACAGAGTCGGGTACGTATCACGAAGCGACTAGAAGTGCTTTCAGCCCAGCTTGGAGCCTTGAAGAGGTTGTGTGCTTGGCGCCGAGGCCGGTGTCGCCGGTCCCCTCTATTTTGTTGCTTGTGGCTCGCATGGCATGGATAAGGAAACTGCGTTCCTGGCAGACACGTACGTGCTCCTGATGCGCAGCTGTCATTATAAGCCGCAACGATCCTGCCGTAGTAACTTTGTACAAGCTCCAGGCCTCCTAGCAAGTCTCTGCTTGTAATGTGGAGGAAACGGGTTTCTCGATGCACTCCAGGAAAAACCTACAAGAATCCTCTGCGTTCTCCTGCATTTTTAATGTTTTAGTATAGCCTTAATCTGAATGCAAAAGCTACCCAACAGACTGTGCCTGAACAGCCCAAAATAGTTGAGGGTTGAGCGCCCGGGGGGCGTAAAGGAGCTGGGAAAGCGTCAGTATGTGTTAACCTATCATGATACACCATGCAGGCTACTGATAGAATGAGATGATTATTTCCTGTCATCTTAATCTGCATAGAAAAATAATACTCATATAATTACAAATAAAACCCAAGCTTAAAATGATGGATTAAGGAGGGCCATTTAATTTGATCTGGTGTCAGATCGACAAACGCATTACTAACTGCAAATATTAGTCTGTGTGTTGCTATTCTTCTGAGATTGTAGCTCGTCACCCTGATTCTTAAATTTCCAATAGACACCTAATATTTACAAATCCACATCGATCTAAAAGAGACAGAAGTTCGGAAGCTCATAAGAATACAATGGTAGGACGTTCAGGCTTCCTGACAGCTGCTGGAGTCAGTGGTGGTACATGATAGACGCAACTCGGCCTTCCCTTCAGGGCAGCATCGTCTGAGGTGAGCCCTGGTGGCTTTGTAGTACAAACATCAGGTTTACGACCTTTAAACTGTCTGGAGAGCACAAATGATGATGGTACAGCTTCAGTGAGCCTGTCAAGTCACAATGTTTGCATTAAATGGAAGCAGGCTTCTGGATGTGTGATAAGCCAACGCCTCTTAACACATCCACTTACTTGTGTGGCATCTTGCAAAAAATGGGTACAATTTCAAGTATTTCAAGGTGCCAGATTGAACTGTTCAAGCGACGAGACTCTCTAGTCACCATACTGTTCAGAAAGGAGACGGATTAAGCGTCATAGATTGTTTGATTGAGATGTTTTGGTGTAAACTTTGTTGCAACCCCAGAACAAAAGCCAAGATTGTCTCTAGATGGTTGCTGAAGCTGCTGAGACATCCACACTTTAAAAGTGGCAGCATCATGCATCTGTGGGTGCTTTTATTTTTTAGGAAGAAACGACGTGCTTCTCGAAATAAAGTGAGATGAGGGAAGAACAGTGAGTGGAAATATTGACGCGGCATCTGGAAACATCGGTCGGGCGTGTAAAACTCGAGCATAAATGGGTTTTTAAAATACGCAATGTGCTATGGTGTCTCGGCGTTTGGGGGTTGGTGGGGCTCTGCCCTTCCAGATGTTGCCCTGGACCTCTGTGGTCAGTTTAAAATGATCAGTGTAATTCTAACAATAAAGACATATTGTGCCAAGACTGATTCTGTTACCAAGAAGAAGCGCCAGAGTGCGAGGCCCTGAAATGGAGGCCGGCCCATTAATGTTTGATTAAACATTGGAACATCTGAAATCGCTCTCTGTAAACAGACGTGGGGCACAGATACTAGCACGCTAAGCTCGGATCAGCCAGTTAAAATGCAGGAAACCCAAGCGTTACATTTCCGTTCAGTCAGATAGTTGTCTAGTGTTGGAGCTTTTGTTTATAATTTCACGGGTAAAGAACGTTTTATTCTTTAATGACTTTCATAAACATGGACTTTCTAGTGTGTAATACTAGTGTGTGTAGTCTGGTTGCATGCGTCACAGAGAAACTATTTCCTTCTAGTAGGTGATCATTATCAAATCACCAGATTAGTTGCAAAGTTGTTGTTTTGCGTGAACATCACCAAGTCCAGATCTTTGTTTTTTGACAATCCTTCTTTTGAGCTAAAAGGAGGTCTTAAAACCCGGCTCAGTTCCACTTGTTCTGTTGGGAGAAATGGTTTGAAATTCCAGCAAACTCTTGTCTTGTCATTATGGTAGCAGACAGTGAGGGGAAGAAAAAAGCTTATGTGTATTTATAGTGTAGGTAAATATCTGGATGCTACTATAAATGCAAACACACATACACACACACACACACACACACACACACACACACACACACACCACAACTGCTGTTGAGTCTTTTAATAAGTTTCCAAAAAAAAAAAAATGTTCTGCTCATTGGAGCCTTAAATTAAAGTTTCCCAGGCTTTCTGGGAGTAATCCTCCCCACCTGTGCGCCTGTGATAGAGATAATCTGTGAATGGACGGTCCGGTTTGGCCAATGTTTGACTGGGATCCACTTGGTGTGTGTGAGAGACTGATGTTTGGAGCTGTCAGTGTTCGTCATCACATGCCCCTGTCGTTATTGCGCAGAGGCGACTGGTGAGACGAAGCAGCTGTCCCCGTCTCTGGTCACACCAAGGTCAGCGTGCTGGAAGACATGCATGCGAGAGCGAACATAAACATGCGCAAGCTAACTCACACTCGGCCGGATGCCTCCGTAGCTCCCGTGCTGGAAATGCTACTTTGTTGGATGCACTCACTGCCAATACATTAATCAGGTTTTTTTTTTGGTTTTTTTTTACTTTCAGGTGGAGGAGGCAAGAGGAACGGCCGCAGCAAGAAATGGAAGGAGATGCTTAAACTCCCGCACATCAGCCAATGCGAGGAGCTTCGCAGAACCATCGGTACGAGCCACGCCGTTGCGTTGGTTGGGGTGTGTCCGACTTCAGTTGGAGGGTGGGAGGCGAGAAGAGAAGTTCATATTCGGCTTCCTTCCTGTTTCTACCCGCCTCCACCCACTGTGTCAGGCAAGAGATGGAGGGTGGGAACTGGGCGTGTGCAAGTGTGAGCGCTTGGGGTGAGGAAACGGGCTGGTGAGACCACCGAGGTCGGGATTATCTCCCTTCCTGTTCACAACATCACAGGTGTATCAGGGGCCTTATTGGGCTGGATTACACTGCAAAACATAATCGTGGTTATGTGGATGCCACACTGTGTGTGTGTGTGTGTGTGTGTGTGTGTGTGTGTTTGTGTGTGCGTCACAGCTCCCTCTGCCAAAGATTGCAGGGCTACCCTCCCCCACATGCTCTCACACCCTCCCTGGTTTCTGTCTCTCGGTACGTTCCTCCACCTCTATCTACGTCTCTCTCTCCCTTTCTCCACCGTCTCTGTGCTTCAGAGAGAGGCCTGAGAGGAGAGTCTTGGTTCGAGAGATGTTTTAGTTTTTTACAGCAGCGTGACATTTCTTTCTTCTTTTCTTTTGAAGACAGGACAGATAAGAACGGGATGTAGGTGTATACACACACACTCCTCTGGGTGAAATCTGTTACTCAGCACCGATTGTGCTTCTTGTCAGCTTATCCACACATCCTTCCAAAAAAAACAAAACGATTAACTATCCCAACCCACCATCGAATATTTTACTGCTCTCCATTTAGGAAGGCGACTCCTGCGAAGGGATTCCAGGAACGGGGGCCCGAGAGCGTACGTGGCCCAGCTGTAGGAGTGTACGCACGTCAGCATTTCATACACGCTATTGTGTAATTTCCCCTATCGCGCAGGAGCACAAGATCAAAATAGTTCCTCCTTGCGTAATCGGACTGGCAGACGTGTGGCCACGTACATGTGTGCACACAAGGATACAGTAAAGCGACTGATAGCCGAGTCTTTGTTGTGTCTCGCTAGTCTCAGGCATCTGACCTTAGCCTTGACGAGCGACCGGTAGTTTTGGTAAACCCAGATTACGCTATACGTGCTGCTGCCGCTTTGTCTGCCCGGCCTCAAAGCTCAAAGCTCCGTTGTTAATCTCCATCCAACCCGCTATATTTTTTTTTTACTGTTTTATAGTTCAATCACATATATCATATATATATATATATATATATATATATATATATATATATATATATATATATATATATATATATATATATATATATATATATATATATATATATATATATATATATATATATATATATATATATATTAAATCAACCTTGAGTGGATGGAAATCCCCAAGCTGTTGAACAGAGTAACAGGTTAGGCAACTAAACAAGGATGGATGCGACCTTTGGAGGTTCACAATTCTCACAATGTTTAAGGTGCTTCCTTAAAATAACTCGGGAGCAGATGTGCCTCCGATTACTGCATGTTTACTCCATGTAACTAAGGAGACACTGGTTGATTGGCCCTTGTCTCCCTAACTTTGTGTACCCTGTTTCTGGCTGTAACATCCGATCATGTTCGCCGATCTTGTCTGGCTCTGCGGAGGTCTGAAAGTCGTCCTCTGTCCCGCTTTTGTTCTTCCATGAGAGATGGCTGATGACATACCCGCCCGGTAGGTCATGTCTGCACTTTAATCCACATCTAAATACTTTAAGTACATTGTGACCTTATTACACCTGAAAGTGGTAGATGGACGAGCCGCCAGAAAACTAAAATTGGTGCACTTCTAAATCTAAATAAAAAAGTTACTTAGTTAAATTATCATCTGCCATTTTCCAAATTATTTAAAGTCTAGAGTAATATTGGTTAATTAAAATCTTAGAATATAAAGAAATAATCTAATCTAATTGATCCAACCCCATTTTTGTCCCGAACAGAAAATATGAAGACTCATTCATATTTCATGCACTTCTTTCCCCATATGAGGCAATAAACCTGCTGCAGAAACGTTTCTCCAGTGTACTGACCCAACTAATTAATATCTGAGTGGTAATTATTTGGTTTCCAGCTGTCGTTGCTTTCCTGGCAGTGCAATCGGGAGAAACATACATCGGTCTTCCTTTCGGATAAACTGTTACCCCTGTTTTAAGCATGTAGTTGTGCAGAAGTGAGGGATTTTTTTGCAACAGTTATTTGCTCCGGTCCGAAGCATGTCGCCGCAAACTGCATGAAGACGCCCGTCTCGGAAACAACAGGCCGGATTTTGATTAAAGCCGGGATGAGAAGAAAAACCATCAACTATTTATGAACGCAAAATGCATCCCTCGTACCTCCGATGCCGTCTATTCACAACCGCAAATCTTACACGCTGTTTTGGGAATATTATCCTGTTGCAGGCAAACAAACTGACCATAAATAGCTCTTATTGCAGCCTATCTATTAGATGATCAGTTGTAAATGTCACACATAATTGTTCTTCAGGTGGACAGCTAGAGGAAGTACCACATTGTTTAAACAAATGGCCCCAATTTTTTTTTATTGTTTTGATTACTGTTTAAAGAAAAGCAGCAACACTTTCTTATTTAACTGTTTGCGAATGCTAGATTTCCTGTAGCGATGCAGTCTAAAGTGGCACTCTGAGCTGCAAGGAGGAGGTCTGGGTGCGTTTAAAATAAAAATAAAAAGAGACCTAAAGATAATTTCTTTTAAATAATTTGCGTCTAACGCTCGGACTCCTATTATTCCAAGCATCCGTCCTCCTGCCCCATTTTTCTACAAATATGTACATGTTTGTGTCCCGACTGTCTGCCGATGCTAGAGAGCGTCCTGACTCTCTTTCCTCGTTCGGCAAAAGAGGAAATATGAGTCAAATTAGTTGTAATAAGAAGCTGCACAGGGAAGAAAAAAACAGGCTCCATAACAATATGGATACAATCTGCTTGTTTTGTTTCTAAGGCACATTAGGGAAAAAATGCTAATTTGCATTTTCTTTCTTTTACTTTTTCTATCACCTTGCCAAAAAGTATTGGATCATCCGTCTAGAATAATTAAATCCAGCTCTTCTAACCACCTCCAAACACATAGGTGCATTAAATAATCATTCTAGGTACGCAGACAAAATCGCTTTTATGAGCTCCTTGATTTCCGGCATCGGATGAAAGAGTCCGACTTTAATAGCTAGGAGAAAAACGGCTATTTTCCAGTTGCATTGTTAGATGAGGAGTTTGTTTGAGGGTGGATAATGCTAAACAAGACATTTCCAAGCCCCCACATAAAGGAAACAGTTATTGGAATCGCCCCTTTATGCAACACCGCACATAGAAATGTTTATTAAGGCGTAGACGGGTGAGTTTGGTGGGGGAGAAGTTGACCAGCCTTGTCAAAGTCCGTAATTTGTTTTTAACACATTTTTTGGGCTTTGTAAAAATAAACCTTGTACCAGCCTTGATGCTGGTACAGCTCTCCATTTACTGCTTGACGATCCTTTCTCTGCGATCATGAGCGAAAGAAGCGGCCGAAGTAAACCGAGCCCACCCTTAGAGACGGGGTGACGAATATCTGAGTCAAGCTGCTGTTCCTCAAATCATAAAAGAATCCAGATGGTTTGGTCATCTGGATTCTGGGCTTTTCTAAAGCACGTCCTGAAGTAAAGAAGAGTACGTAGATGAAAACACTCAAAACCCCATGAAGGGGCTAGTTATCCCCTGTACGTTGTGAACTTCCCAGGATCAGAATAAACTTTGGGTTATCAATTAAAATGAGCATAATTACAATATGACGTTTGTAAATTCAGAATCTTCCATGTCTGATGCATCAAAAGCAGACATTTATCCATTATATACTGCGATAATTTCAATTTTCAAATCATTTTGTAAAACACTGTCATTACACTTTAGTCTTACATTGGGAGAGTGTCACCAAATTGTCCTTATTAAATATGCAAATTTTACCATTAGCCACGGTTAAGTTATTGGTTGCTGGAAGGTCTTAGGATGAGAGTAAGTTAGTGGTCAAACAGGGCAAAACTTTTACGTTTCATTTGAGAAAGCTCGGGTAAATTACTGCTCAAGGCTACTTTAGATGATTACATAAACGTCTGGCTCCTCAGACGACTGATGTGAAGTGAAAAGGCAGTTCAGCGCCGCTCTGCAACGCCGTACCATCGCGCAGGAACAGCAACTTGGTAACCCGCCAACAATAACAGGAGAACAAAAGCACAATGGCGGTTAAGGCGGCAGAAACGTAGTGATTTTTCGTTTCCTCTTCGGCCGTAAGCTGAACCGCCCGGGCTGCAGGACGGTCGTTACATTTCATTTCTCTTTGTGTTTCCCCCACAGACAGGGACTTCACCAGCCTATGGGAGAAGCAGCCCATCGGTCGGCTGTTGTTCCGACAGTACTGTGACACCAGGCCGGAGCTGAAGCGCTGCATCGAATTCATGGATGCTGTGGTACGAGTAAATATCCTTATGTACAAATGACACAGCCTGCAGCTGTCTCTTGCTTGTCTTTGTGTTGTTTTTTCCCCCCTCTTACACTGTTTGTCAGCTGGATCTCCCATGTTCTGGGCCTCGATCAGGCCTCTCGGAACAAGAGACGGGAGAGTCCAAAGCGGGGCTCTTTGCCTGCACGGGTGGGGGTTTAGCGACTCTGGTTGTTAAAAAGCAGACCCCTCCTCTTCCTCTTTGCACTCCTCCATGAGGTCGGTCCTACGTCAGAGGCAGTTCCCCTGGGTGAGCAAGCAAACACAGGCCTGAGCTTGTGTCTCGGCCCCTGGTGGTATGCAAGAAAGGAAACAGAGAGGAGGGGTGGGGAGGGAGGGTCATGCTTTTTTAATGACCATCTATGTTGGGGAGGTATCCAAACCAGCGCTAATATACAGGCTCTGGAAGATGCACCTATTCACCCTGATGGAGTTAAATGTAAAACAAATGAATAAATGTCTAGGGCTCTACTTGTCTTGACCCCCCCCCCCCCC
>JAVLVB010001002.1:1283623-1367661 GCA_032876305.1 Orestias chungarensis | reverse complement strand
TGAATGAAGTGCGAAAATTAACAAGGTTGCCATTTTTTTTGTTACTCTTTGCTTTCGTACTCTTCTCTCCTTTTATTTTTTTCTTTACCCATTATTTTCCTCTGGATTCAGGCCTTCCTCTCTCTGCCTCTCTCCTTATTTGGAGAGGTTTAAAAATGGCGCGGCCTAGCCTGGCGTCGCCGCTCACTCGTCTGCTTTTCCTCCGACAGGCCATGTACCAGCTAGCTCCCGATGAGAAGAGGAGGGACTGTGGACTGAATGTATTAGACACATACTTTAATAATGGGGTAAGACGTATGAAGACGACTCCGCAAATTCAGAACCAGCCGATTGTCATAACTTCAATAACTATAATATTTTATATCTTAAAATGTAAATCTGCCCTTCTGGCCTCAAGTCGCAAAGATGCAAGTTGTTTTTAAAGACATTGAATGTGTTCAAGCATCAAAAAAACAAACGGATCAAAATAACGTAGCTGTAGGAAATGAAGCTTTAAGTGGTTGTTCTTGCAGCATCCAAATGGACTTGACTGTCCTTTGTTCCTAAAGCTAATTGAGCGACGGAGATCCGAATGCTTACCAATGAGTGGTGGGGACGACGTGGATTATTTATAATATATATTGTCACCGCTATGCTCAATATTATTTCAGTTTCATGTATTTATGGTACAATTAACCTTTAGCTGTTTTTGTAAACTTTTCTAAGCATTATGTGTAGTTTTTACGTTTCCACTTCAAAACAAATTGCATGCATTTCATGCTAAGTGTATTACGAAATATGTAATTTTTCTAAATTCTTACTTACACAGTTGGTGATGTATCTACAAATAATTAAAAAAAAATTGTATTTTGGTTGTAATGTGACAAAAAAAAGGTAAATTATGGCAAGTAATTTCCTCGAACCACTGTTTATTATTCAAAAATAACTTAAAATACAGAGGAATTTCCAATCAACTTTCTGCTTTCATTTTTGCTTAGAAAATTATTCTTACTAATTAAAAATAATCTTTATTCTTTCTTTCTTTCCAGTATGTTTTTTTTTAGCTACAACGAATAAAGCTTATCCACATTAGTAGTTCACAGACACAACTTTTCTGTTTAATTTTAAAAATTGCTGCAAGCCTTGAAAAAGTCTTATATTATTACGAAAAATTGCAGAAACGTCTTAAATAGGTTACTAATATATAACTTTTATAAGTCCCTTGGTTTTCCCTCTTCCGTCTCATCTAATGTTTCTTTGTCTCTCTCACGCCTCAAGTCGGCGGCCCATCTACCCGACATTCCCCCGGACGTCATTGCTCGGTGCCGGGAGGGCCTGGAGCACAGTCCCTGTAAAGAGCTCCTTAATGACTGCACCAAGTAAGTTTTGCAGCATGATCTATTCTCTCCAGCTGTGATCAGACTGAAGGTGTATAGGAAACTCTCGGGTCATATCTGTCATCCAATATTGTCGCGGGCCCTCGCTGCCAGCAGCTCCAGTCTGGAACTACTCCTATGCTCGCGGAAACCTTCTCGTCTTTGGTAGTGACGGGATTGCCGGCACCTGTGGTTACGTAACACTCGTAAACGCTCACAGATGACAGAGCAGCGTGAAAAAACAGCCGCCTGGGTCTTCCTTCTACACGCACGTCAACAAACTTCCACGCCGATACACACGGGTTCTCTCCTCTGTACACCTGCTCTCAAATCCTGCTGTCTAACTTTGTTTTACCTCAATAACCGCTGACGCTTAAACCATGGCATTGGTGGTAAGTTCAACCTCTTACATGTTCGTGATACATGATTTTAATAAATCAGTACCTCATTTAAGGTTTACTACTTTTGTTTTCTAATATAATAACTAAAGAAAAGATTAGTTACTGGTTTGCATGTATAAAGCTGCAGAAATCCCGCACTAAAACTGGAAGATTTTGTTAAACCATAGTTAATTATAGAAATAGTAAATAGCCCCTACTGGCTCCCTGATTGGTTTGATTCCTGTCAGTGGGCATTCGCTGCATCTCTTCCTTTCCCATTTTTCCTAACCAGCTACTACTAAATAGTATAAATTTTAAGAAATGTATATGTAAAAAAATAAATACATTCTCTTTATTTTTTGAATTAAGATAAGATAAGATACGATAGACTTTAATGATCCCGGAGGAAATTGTTTTGCCAGGGTTACAGAATTCTCATTATTAGTACATATTTTTGCAAACTGTTGTAAGATGCTTAGAGTATTTTCTGGAAAGGCTCCACTTAGGAAGTATTGTAACATTTTGAACTAACTTAACTTTATTATTCAAAAGGAGAAATAAGGTTTGCACCAAGTTATGGAGTTCAAAGAAAATCCCTGCTTCACCATCAAGTCTTTAGAAATTGAGCTGTTTCCTTGTGCAGAACATGTGTAACATAACCTAGAAAGTGGAGGAAGCGAAAAACAAATAAAAATAAATAATGAGCTAACAGGGCTAACCCTGATAAAGGATTACCTTATACTTGGTGCCAATCAGCTTCCCACAACATCATACAGTAGCTGATAGTCACAACAACCTTAGTCTTGCATAATTTTGCCTTTTAAACAACGTCCCTCAAAAGCTAGATTTGGTTGGTTCAACACTAATAATAATTGAGACCTTCACAGAGCAACTTCATATATGCTGGGACTAAACATCAGATAGATTAACTTTAATTTAATATTGTAAATTGTAAAGGCATTTGGTTTCAGAACGATCCTTTCACCAAACTTTTTTATTTTTATAGCAGATTCACATGAAGTTAATCATAAAAAGAAAGTCACGATTGTGGATCGCTTGGGAGCTTCATATGTGTTTAAACAATATTGTGAATCCTAGATTGGACCTTTTGCACTTATTTTTCTATTGAAGGAGCACTGTAAGACATATTTTTTAAAAATATTTTATTTATATATTTCTGGCAGATTTATCTCTTTAAGGGTCATCGCAGCTGATTAGACACTCTAAAGAAACCACACCGGTTTTCCTGTTGCTCTAAAACGGGGTATTAGGACAGATGTTGCTAAAATGAATCAGATTTCCAGGTTAAGTTTCAATTTCCTGAAATGTAAAAGCACTTAAGGTCTATGTAAAACCTTGTGTAAAGGAATCTATAACTAACTCTGTTTCCAGAAAACATTAAGCAAATCAGTGCTTAAGGTATTAAGACAATTGCAAGGTTACTAAAAATAATCAGTTATAGCTGTAATAGATATACGTTTGTGTGTTTATGAATGAATGTTATCATACATGTTTGAGTAAATGGGTATAAATGACAAACTATTACTACACTTATATTACATAGGGAAAATCTAAAATATTTCCACGTTTTAAACAAATGAGTCTCTCTTTTAAGTAGTGAAAGAAGTATATTGTTATTTTAATACTTTATTTGCGTTAAGATTTCTGGTAAATGTAATCTTGTCTTGTTTTTATCTATGTAAACTGACCGCAGGAAGAGCAGTGGATGCGGCGCTGGTACTGCTTACTGGATCTCAATAAAACAAAATAAACAAAACAAACAGGTGGATCAACTCAGAGGGGAAACACCGGGATCTAACCCTGACCTTTTCACACCTGGAGTCTTTTCCGTTAATGTAATTACAAGTGGACCTTTCGTAGTGTCACTTTAACGCGTCTGTCTATGTGTTTTTCAAGCGACCGCTCGTCAGATGAGCTCAACTTTTACACCTCTGGTCACAAAGCTCAAATATGCTGTTGATCTTTTTATTTTTATTTTTCTTCTAACTAGTTTCCTGAAAGCACCCTATCATGTTTATACAGTTTAAGGATTTAGCTGAGCATCTGCTTGGGCTGACCCTATGTAGTCTAACATTTTCTATGTTTTGTTTACGTTGTTTAGGGTTTTTAGATTAAAATATATAAAAAGCTTCCTTCAGAAGTTAGAAAATGGATAACAGAGTCGACCTGTATTCTCGGTATTAATGCTGCTGTTCTGTGAAGACCTCAGAGGTTTGTTAGAACAAACGGCATCATGAGAGGCCAGCACTAGGGTTTAGAGAAAATAAAGCAAAGTTGGATTATAAAACCGAGCAACTTTTAATGAATCCTCTTAAAGTTGTGCAGTGATTGTTGGATTTTCAATCTACCAAGACGGGAACGACAACATTGAGATGACGGAGAGCGCAGAGGGGCTGAGGATTTCCCATTCCTTTTATAAAACATTGTACTGGTAGCCTGAAGAAAAGACTACAAAAAAAACCCCAAAAAACAATCAACGTTCAGCAGGACAGTGACTCTAAATGTTCAGCCAGAGATTGAGTGGATGTTTGTGATAATGGCCCTGTCAAAGTCCACAACTAAGCTTCAATAAGAATAAGCTGAGACTCATCATACTTGTGTGAGTTTTAGCTGTTTTGTTGAAGACGGGGCAGACCGTTTACAAACTATATAGTCAAAGACGGGAGAACCGGCGGTTTAAATCTGTAGCCGAGACGTTTTTAGTCACAAGGGCTTAACACGAACGCACACAGAAGCACTTCCCCCAGATTACAGAGTAATTTGTAAACCCGAAAATGACTCGAGTGCAACGGTGCTCTGAGGTGAAGATGTCTTCAGGTTTAGTCTCTGATGCATTCTTCTACGATCATTCAGATTATTTATTTTTTTCCAATGGGGCCTTTTGGATTTGGTCCTAGTTTATAAATTAAACCAATGTTCCTCGGTTGAAAGTCCGAAGGAAACGTGACTTTTGGCAGAACATTTGCGCACCCCTGGTTGTTCCCGTGTTTGCGGTCAAAACCCTTCGGTGCAGATTTTTCCCTCATCCTTTCGTTTCTTGTCTCACTACGTCACGGTGATCCAGCTCAGCCAGAACATTGCTTGGCAAACCTTTGGATTTTATAGAAAGCGAGACTGTTTTTCTGAAATACCGGTGAGAGAAATGTAGAGTATGTTCGTATACAGAGAGTTTGTGTTAAACAGAGACATGCCATAGGTCTCTCCCTCTCTATCTCAGCAGGGGGTTGGGGGGTTCCTTGGGGAAAATCTGAACGATTTTGGCAAAAGCAGTGAGTGGTGACCACAGGCAGCTTTGCTTCCCTTGCTTAGTGTTAAAGTATTTTCAAATTATGGTCAGGGAAAATGTTTTTGAGCCTAACACGAGCGTCACATCATCATTTTGGTTGTAGATTTTGGATTTTTGCTCCGGCTTTGGTTTCCATCTGCGAGGAGCGACCGACAAAAGCTCCTTGTTCAACCAACAAGAGCATTTTTGTTTCTTCTTCTCACATGTGTTGCGAACAAAGGAGCGTTGCGGATCCATGCTGCCTGCCGAAACTTGTCGGCCATTGATGAGCCGACAACAGTTCGAGTTTTACAACTGAGAAGTGCCTGACGTCATTTCAACGTCTCGATGCATCAAGATGCTCTTAAGCACCAGCTCTAAGCGACATGCAAAGATGTTAATTGAGAATAGATTATCTGAAGAGCAAAACAAATATGATAAAAATTATATTTCTCAATTTTAGTTTTTTTCTAAAAAAAACTTTTTGAACCACAAGTTCTGCACTGAGATTGCAGCTTTTTAAAAATATGTGTGTGCTTGCCAGGTACTCTTCTCTTACAGTGTTTAAACAAACATGCTGTGTAAGTGAATTTGCCCTCAAGTAACCAATGTTTTCACTGGTTTATCCGTTTTTACTTTATTTTTTTTGGTTAAATCTGATTTGGATTGCATCATTAAGTTGTCTTAAATACAATCGTATAATTTAAGCATAACAAAAAAGGTCTCACCTCGGGACACATTCGTTATTGTCTTTTTATTTCTGTCCGAAGAATTAATAATATTGCACGTTTGTCATCCATATTTCAGTGAAAGTTCTTAATCTACATGACATCATTGGTCGTGATCATGTTGACCTATTAACGTAGATCACTTGCATCGTTTTGGTGAAGCAATGCATCGGTAGAAAAAGGAGATTTCCGCTCTAATATAATTTTGTCTTTTTTTATCTGGGGTATTATAATGTTCACCTCAGACCTTGAGGTCACCGTCGAAGCTTTGTCTGAAACACACACAGCTCTTTTTTTAATTTATTAAGGGGGAAAGCACATCAAACAAAAGGACTATATTGTCTTAGCTGACACTCGTTTCAAAGTCATGTTCTGTGCTTACATTTTCCAGGAGATAGTTTCACTTTAAGTTCGTGTGTGCACGGAAATCCTCCAGTGCTTTATTCATTATTTGTTTCTGCTTGTAGGAGAAAAGTTTTTTGTTTTTTTCTTATTATTATTATTGCAAGTCCACTTTTTTTTGTTTGATATAATCAAATAACACCACCCACCTCCACATTGGCTGCTTGGTTAGTTTAGATTTACTGTTTGGTACCAAATCGTTGTGTGGCTCGGTTCAAAGGCATTCTGTGTTTTCCACAGTCGTGTTGTTGTTTCTTCATCTTTACAATAAAACTTGCTCTGAACGGGAGCTTTGCTCAAAATTACAGCAGCACACGCACACATGTTGGAGAGCGGATTGCGATTTAATGCTGCTCTGCCTGAATGTAGTCTGGGTGAGAAGTTCTTGATATCAGGAGTAATCACAACTTTCTTTCTCTCCTCTCCAGAATAGTTCGCGATTATCTGAGTGGAGCTCCATTTTCCTCCTACCAGGAATCCATCTACTTTTCTCGCTTCTTGCAGTGGAAATGGTTGGAAAGGTGGGTACACTCAGCACATTAAAAGTGTCTTCTGGGATCTTGTGTGTGGTAAAATCTTTTGGGCCGTCTCTAAAATGGTTGATAACAGGACCTATTAGTAGCAGCGGCAATGTTTGCTCTAATACATAAAGGTGGAGCTGCCAATCAGGCCGTCTCTGCGAGAGGTTAATAATTTATACTTTGCATAATGGTCGGAGAAACAGAGCAAGGTGAAAACAGCAGTCATCAGAGTGGATTAATAATAAATTAGGCCATTAATCTGTCTGCAACCTCACATGGTCTGTCGGAGATGACATCAGCTGGTATATGAAGCCTTTTTCTCTCCTGTTTTGATCCTTTTCTTGTTTGTTCTTATCCCTGCAGGCAACCCGTAACCAAAAATACTTTTAGACATTACAGAGTACTAGGAAAAGGTGGATTTGGCGAGGTAAGACCCCTGTTTTCTTTTTGTTTGTTTTTTGCATAATTGCATTGTACTTGTTATCACACAGTTACAGGGATTCACCCGAGCTTGTTTTTTTTTTTTGTCTCAGGTTTGTGCCTGCCAAGTACGTGCCACCGGTAAGATGTACGCCTGTAAAAAGCTGGAAAAGAAACGGGTGAAGAAAAGAAAAGGTGAAGCAATGGCACTAAACGAAAAACGCATTTTAGAAAAAGTTAACAGTAGTTTTGTAGTAAGTACGACTTTTTTTCTTATTCAACCATTTTTGCTCCGAATTGTGTCATAATCATGTGCGGCTGCAGGATGCTGCAAATTAAATAAAATTATGTGTTTTTTGTCACCTGTTGAGGTCAGAGGCAGCAACTGTATCTTCAAAATATGGTTTATGTTATACTTGGTACAACAGAACCATTAATATATGATATTGTATGCTTATGGTTGCTTTACCAATAATCTGACCAATTATGTTGCTTGCGTCCATTAAATCACAGTCAAATCCAGTATTTTATTTGGAGGATGGAATTGGCGTTTATTTGCAGCATACTGTCAGCCCTCAAATATTTCAATGTTTGCTTTGAACTGACTCAACTTCTATTGTTGCCGATTACATTGTCATACCTGAAAGTGCTTTACGTTATGGGGAAAACGCAGAGTTAAAACCAGATACACTCTCAGTGTTCATATTTAATAAGACCGTTTTCTGTTTTATGTCAGTCGGATTTAACAGAGTTATTTCTTGTCGCTAAAAAGCCAGAATAATGAGAGAAAGCGAGCCCGACTGATCTCTTGAAACAATTACACGCAAGCATAAACGTGACGATGTCCAGCCGTCATCCGGTTTAAGGAAGTAGACCGGTTCTTTGTTTTAGACATGAAACTGTTGCCTTGTATCAAGCACAGAAAGAAAATACCAGAAGATCCTGTTAAGATTCTGGCTAAAGCTGGTGTGGGTCTTGTTGTGATCTTCCACAGTGAAGTCCTGTCTTGACTCAGCCTAAAAGGTCACTCGGCAAGGAAGAATTAATTTCTCAAAAAGCAGAATAAAGAAGCCAGATTACCATTTAGATAGATAGATGAATAGGTAAATAGGTAGATATTACATATTTCTGGAGTATAGATTATGTTAATTTATTTATTTACATATTTATTTATCTATACCAGAGAGAAATGTATGGCATTCAGTAGCAAATGACAATGCACACACAAGTTAAGTATAAAAATAAACCAGAAATGTTTTAATTGGAGGTATTGTAAACCAAAGTATAACGTAAACCACTTCAGTGCAGAGGCAAAGATACAAATATGAAAATACACATGCTAGTAGGCAAAAAATGTTAGGGACAGCAGTATGTGATGTGTGCAAAAAAGGGATCTAAGAAATATAAATAGGTATATACTGTGAGAATGTGGGGGGGCTGCGGTTGACTATAAGGATGGGTGTTTAAAAATAAAAAGTCAGGTCTGTAAGAGTGTCTCGGAGGTGGCTTGCGAACCTCACAGCACCATCCCAGTTGTAAAGTACGGCGTTGTCAGCATCATGTTGTGGGGCCGTTTAGCTGTGTGATGTACTGGTTCACCTTAGAAAACAAACAAAGATGGCGTTAAAGAAATCTTTCAGCGTATTAGACAGGAAGTTGACCAACAACCTAGTAACAATGTGGCTTAAGGAGAACCGAGTGTCAATCGAAAAGTCCTGGTTTTGATTCTATAGAAAATGTGTTTGCATGAGATGGGGACATGCAAAGCTGACACTCTTCCACCGGTTCAGTTAAGAAAATTGAACAAAAATTACATCAAACTTTAGTAAGAAGCCTTTGAAAGCAAATATTTGGGTCTGGTAATGAATGACATATAAAGTTTTACCAGATACTAAAGGGATGTATGTACATTTCTGAATTTGAAGTAATACAATTGTGTTTCTCTTATTGTGTTATTTAGTGCATGTAAACAGTCTTTGCTAATCCTGACAACAAGTTTCTAGCCGGATTTTAATACCAGAAAAGTGTTGTTCTTCTTTTGTTCCCTGTATGCAAATATTTGGTTTCAGCTCCGTACGTTTAGGGGGAGAAAATCCAACACAGTCCATTTTCAGAATGCCCTCTTTTCTCTTTCTGTGTATGTACTCAAGTCAAAACACTTTTTTTTTTTTTTGTCTTATCAGGCGTCTTTTTTTATTTTTCTTTCCCCGTAAAATAGTCGATGAAGAAATAGAAACGTTGAAAGTTTTATTTTTCTTCCCTGCCGCATGTTGATATCAGTTCTGAAGCTCAAAGGCAAAATAAACACGGCGTGTTTCTTTTTCCCTTTTTTTTTGTTGCTCCGAGCGTTCACACACACATATATCATTGCCGGGAAGAAAGTGTGATTTCGCAAGATTTACTTTTAAATCAAACGGTAAACGTTAGAAGCCGGGCATGTTTATGATTCTTTCACATCTCAGACCAGCTGGGTTGACACACTGTTCTGAGGGACTGGGTGTGACGATTTCTGATTAGTAATAATGCAAAAAAAATAATATATCTGACCTAATTATTGTCCCTCCGTCTAATAAATTAGCTCGATCAGCCACCACTGAAAAGATATTAGCCTGACGCGAACGGCACCATAAACACCGGAACAACGGGACTTGCATTAGGAAAAACTGCCCTCATCAAAGAGTGATGCTGCAGAGGTCGTGGTGATAATGGCCTAAATAACAGCTAGTTATGTGTGCGGTTTCTGACATCATTGCTGTATTTGCCGTGTGGTCATATGTGTCAGTGTTAAACGACCTATTTCAGATTCATGCTCAGGAACGAGACTTCTGACGCAGCTCTTGTAAATTTTGCAGGTTATTTTGATGTGAAGGTTTAGTACTCCTGTAATGTGTTTACCACAAGAATTGTTTTGCTTTTTTTGCACTGCCTCCTGCAAAAACGCACAATATTGATGAGGATTTTTTTTTTATGCAAACCAACCCTGGACTGTGCTGCGCCTCGCAGCCTCTCCGTGCCCTCCTCTTGAAGCTAACGGCTGTGTTGTGGTTGTGCAGAGTGTTGGATTAGTCGATTTCTGATGCAGCGTGAGTTGTGTTGCGCGCCCTTGATTCGAGTGAGTCACGGTACAGGCATGCTCACAGAAACACACGCACACAGAGGTTGGAGTGGGCCTGTTGCCGAAGCTCAGACTTGCAGCTACTGTCACCTGGGATTGGTAGATGTGTTTTATTGTGTGTGTGTGTGTATGCTTGTTTTAGTTCTCGGCGCTGCAGGCGGAGCTGATGACTCTTGATGCGCCTCTCTACCTACGAGAGCAGCTGAGTTGCCTGGAAACGCTGACCAAACAGCAGCAGTGAGGAGAAGAGTCAAGTGCTCTCTCCAAAGTCCTCGTTCCTCGCCCTCAGTATTGTTCTGTACCTTTCTGTGATTGGTTCATACTGTTAGTCGTTGCGTACCATTAGCTTGCTGCATGATTATTATTATTTATTTTTTTAAATTAGCCATCCCTGTTCTTTCGAGGTGGGAGAATACATGGGAATTTGAGCCACAGGGGTGATTCTGCTCTGAAGTCACTAGCAGGAGAAGTGAGGTAGAGCTGCTGCATTCTGGTGCAGACTGGTATTTTTTATTTCTTTTTTTTTAAGTTTGTCTCCTCTCTAATATCTATATCAGTGTTGATAGATATACCTAGAAAAATGGATGGGGAATATACAGGAATTTAGCTTAATTGAATGCCTATGATAGAAGTTCAGGTTAATGCTTGTAGGTGTGGTTTTAGTTTATAAATTAGTAAATCTGATATCATCTTATTGAGTTTGTTCTCATATAGATATTTTCCACTCATCTTTACATTTCCATTTTAAACATCTAAAAAGCCGAGGATTTTTATTTTTATCTTATTTTATTGAATTCATATTGTTTGAAACAATTTCCCGGCTTTGTGTTATTCAACTGGTGTTGAATCGTGGCCCAGGCTTTGTCTGCAAGGAGATTGTTTGGTCTCCCTGGGGTTCTCACTGGGAACTCCAGCTTCCACTCATTGTCCAGAAAAAACGTGACTTTTAGTCTAAGTGGTCCCTTTAAGTTGTCCTTAGGGGTGAGAGTGTGGAGACTGGTGACCTGTCCAGGAGGAACACCAGCTTTCACCCAATCACAAATGTGTAAGATCTGTGTAAATCAAATCAAGATGTTGTTCAATCTTCTCTGCATTTGTTTGCAATGGTTGTTTTGTCTTGGTGACGTTACCTCTGCTTTGTTGTGCCAGGCCAGTGCCTTAAAAACCACATTTAAAGTATGAATCAAGAATGACCTTTTGACCTTGAGTAGCGTATTTGTGTTTGTTTAAGCGGCAGAACGGATAAATATGTAGTGCAGTTGTTTGTTTGTCACTTGGCCCGGGGGAGCATTTTCCCTGTCCCTATGGTGTTTTCTCTGTCTGCATGCTCTGTAGCAGATGGGATCCCTCCTAACTGCACACACACACACACACACACACACACACACACACACACACACACACACCCTCTCTATATGCAATTTGTGTCAATGACCCGCAGAAGGAACGCAAGAAGAAAGGGGGGGCTTACTTGAAAGATGGAAAAGTAGAGTGACTGACGATGGAATGAGAG
Source organism: Orestias chungarensis (assembly GCA_032876305.1). Taxonomy (NCBI): domain Eukaryota; kingdom Metazoa; phylum Chordata; class Actinopteri; order Cyprinodontiformes; family Cyprinodontidae; genus Orestias; species Orestias chungarensis. Next base: position 1,355,941 of record JAVLVB010001002.1, on the reverse strand, counting down.
TGAGAAGATGTGTTTTCCATCTCTGGGATGCATCTTATTTGGTTTTTACTCTGTGTACATTCCTGACAATCCATTTGGGATAATAGAGGATTATTTAGGGAGCATTATACGACTCGTACATTAGAGTTGCACTCGAGCCCTTCTGTGGCTTACCACGTCCGTCTCCCCTCATCCCCCAACTCTCTCCTTCACCTCCATTCCCAGACTCTGACCCCCCAGGTTAGTTACCTCCTCAATAATTTATTTTTTTATTTCCCCCTCCAGGTTAATTTAGCTTATGCCTACGAGACCAAGGACGCGTTGTGCCTGGTCTTGACCTTAATGAACGGTGGTGACTTAAAGTTCCACATCTACAACATGGGAAACTCTGGTTTTGATGAGCAAAGAGCCCTTTTTTACGCTGCTGAGATCTGCTGTGGCCTTGAGGATCTGCACCGCGAGAGGATAGTCTACAGGTGAGTCCACGTCATGGGCGGGCAGGTTACGCGCCGGGGCCTCGGATATTAGCCGGGACGTTCGGCTGACAGGTTCTGTTGTTTCAGAGAAAGGTATTCAGTGGCATAAAGAGCATTTTCAATTATGTGCAGATTCTTCGAATGCATAATGCTGCCTTCAAAATCAGTGAGGCCTCAGAAAAATGGAAAAATAAACACAGGTGTTTGCAGAAGAACAGCGGCTGCTGAATCGATGTTGCCTGAAACGGTTACAATCACAAAAACACGCTCATTGATCTCTGCATGTGTCTCAGGAAACGGCTGGTCTGCGGTTTCAGTTAACAGGGCTGTAGATCAGCCTTGACTCAAGAACTGTGTAGAGATGCAGCTCTCAGGTTCGTGGTTGATTTCCAACCTACGGTTCGTTCTGCCGAAAACCATTGTGGATGCTTCCGCTTTATTTTTAGTAACTTAGTTCTTTCTTATTTCACCTGACCTGAGTAGGAGCTTAAGGCAAAGTCATGATGTGGCGTAAAAGAGGAGTCGATGTAAATGTTGGGTTCATGAATTCATATAAATATGCAAAATTAAATTATGTTGACAGTTTATTACATTAGCAGTTAGAATAGTTAGCAATGTTGAGATAAATGTCTCCTTGGTTAACTTTCTTAAAGGCTTCCCACATTTCGAAATCCAACATAGAGCCAGACCTTTACCGATGTAGCAAAATTTCCACAAAGAAGGTAAAAATTGATCTCCTGCGTCTGACAACTTCATTTCATCCCCTAAATGTTTTTGTCATTAGGCACCTGTTAAAGTTTCGCCCCTTTACTGTAGCAGCCAGGTTAAACAGCTGACACGGCTGTTTAAAAGCACTGGTCTGGGCTTGCTATCGTCTCAGTCATGCTGCTTATAAACGGCCAACATTAGGTCTTCATCACTCAGCACTGACTACGGCACCAAAGAGTGTTGGTGTTAGCAGAACCTGGCAGCCTTTAATCCGCCACAACCTTGAAATTATGATCGTCATGGACAAATGTGTGAGTTCCTAACAGGCTGGTATCTGCTTAGAGCAAGTCAGAGAGGCGATGCAATTAATCAGAGATTCTCCATTTTGTTATTCTGAACGGGTTGTTTAAACTTGTTAGTTGTATACTTCGGCATTAAGATAGATTTTTATGTTAAATTTCCCATCGTCTCTCTCCACACTTATTTCCTCTTCTTAAGATCTAAACTGTAATTTCAGAGAAGAACGGATCATCTGTGCCTTTTTTTCTTCTTTGTGTACAACACTAAATTTTTAAGCAGCTCCTGATTTGTTGTTTATTTTTATTTTTTTGCAGAGATTTGAAGCCTGAAAACATCCTTCTGGATGATCGCGGTAAGTCCCCCTCTTTAAGTTTTTATGAAACCGATTTTTGGCACAAAATGTGCTTCCTTGTTTTCCTGTCATTTTTCATTTTAAAAAATTTGGCTGCGGTGTCCAAATCAAACAAGCCGCACAGTTTATGTCCCTGTTTTCATTGGCTGCAGAGGCACTGCTTTAAGTTCGCCCAACTCTCTCCCTTCAGTCGCTCTTACATTCTCATTAATTTGTTCATGTCCATGTGGAAGTTAAAGGACATTCTTTCAACTATTTTTTCAACATGTTTCATGCTTCAGTGTAACTTGATCAGATTCACGGGTGTGTGGAGAACGCATATATTTCAGTTAAATTATTGCTATCCAGATAATTCCTGGTAAACAGTCTGTTGTTTTTCTCTAGGGCACATTCGTATCTCAGACTTGGGCCTCGCTGTTCAAATCCCTGAAGGGGAGACGATACGAGGGAGAGTCGGAACAGTTGGATACATGGGTAAGAACTTCATCAAGTTGGTCCGTCAGCTCCTTTCTTCCACTTTCTCCCCCCTTTCTCTGCTCTATTGATATATTTTGTTTTTTTTACCTTTATTTTACCAGGAAATGGCTCATTAGGGTTTAAATCACGCGCTTTCTATTTAATATCTCAGTTTTCTTTACTGCCGCTGTCAAACCGCTCTAAGTTAAAGTTCACCCGCTGCTTCTCGTCCACTTCCAAGCTCCCGAGGTGATCCAGAACGAGAGCTACACCTTCAGCCCAGACTGGTGGGGTCTGGGCTGCCTTATCTTCGAGATGATCCAGGGACAATCGCCGTTCCGGAAACGCAAAGAACGAGTCAAACGGGAGGAGGTGGATAGACGGGTGCGAGAGGACCCGGAGGAGTACTCCGATAAGTTCTCGGAGGAGGCGAAGGACATCTGCAGACAGGTGAGGATTTGGAAACTGAGGGCATGGATTTCTCTTTCAGCCTTGGCTCCTTTTTAAACACTTTTCTGAAGCTCTAGAAACTGCATAAAGCTTAAAAGGAGGGGAAGTTATTCATTTATTGATATAAATATATATATATATATATATATATATATATATATATATATATATATATATATATATATATAAGTGCAAGGCGTTTTGGCTGAGTGCAAGAACTGGGGACATTTAATACGACCAATTAATCATCTACAAGTCAAATAATCATCATATAAAGGCTTACAACTAACATAAATCAGGATACAGAATTAAACAGAGCTCTGATAAGGAGAAAGAAATTCAGTACATTTAAACTTAACCTTTTCTCAGCAATACTTAAGCCACATAATAAAGTTATAAAAACGAACACTCTGGCATTTTCTTTAAGTAAACATCAACTATCTAGTTCTACACAAAGAAGAAAAAAGGCAGGAAGAAGGTGTCTATAATGTGAATACCAGTGACACATAGAGTTGCACAAAAACATAATACGTAATAAACTAAGCCTAAAATATTTGGTCTTCCTAACATGTAGAATATTCAAATTATTGCCACCCAGTGCTTAACAACAAGTGGGTAAATTTTTGTCATGCCTAATTTTATAAACTACTGTTTTTTTATTTTGGGTATATCACTTAATCAAGCTCTTTCTAACACTTCACACTACAAAAGTAATTAAAGTATCTATGATTCATGCTATTATCGTAACAGGTCAGTATCAGTAAAAGGCAAAACTGAGAACACAAATATCTGTTTCATATCTGAAATGAAAGAAGTTGTATTGGGAGATCCTTAATTTAGTAATTGTTAGTTTAAAGCAACACTAAGTAACTTTTTAAACTACAGAAAATATTTTAATAACCTTTGGGATTATGCGTCGACTTACAGATAATTGAATGAAATGCCTGAGGGGGTCTGCATTGGTTTAACCGGCACTTTGAAACTTTGAGGAGGGTGGCAGGAACCCTCCCACGCAAAACATCTAAAAATGCGCTGACTGCTTTACGGCATACGTCACATCCCCCATTTCTTATTTTCAACATCATCATATGACATTGTTTCGCCATAATTAGATTCATTACCTCATCGCTAATCATCCTTCACGCAGACAGAAATGTAGTTCAATCCAACTGCAAGCGACCGGGAGATCAGGATTTTACTACGCTATGCACTGGTACTAATGGGAAATGCAGTCTTCCTTCGGGCCCAACACTGCCGCTTCTGTACACATTGGCACCAAAATCAACCAAAAACTTAAACTTTTTTAGTGTTGCTGTAAAATATAGAATGATTGTTTGTACCTTTGTTGTTGAGGTTTTATTGCATGGCTAATGTTGTACGAGTGTAAAAGTAACTGATTTCATCAGTCAAACTGAAATATTTGTTATTGCTACTACTGTTGGGTAGTTATATATACTGTAATCTTTTGCCAAACTTATGAAGGCTACCAGCAAATCACCCAAAGAGCCACAAGTTGATGTAAAACTGCAGACTGCAAACCTCTGGATTATAGTATAAATGTTCAGAGCGCTGCAGCCTCCCTCAGAAATCAGGCATTCAGATGGATGTAAATTACATATTTATGTTAAAAACGGTCGGTGCTTTGTGTGATAAACCAGACCTAAGTCGGCTGTCACTCTTTTCCTCGTGCTTCATATGGCTGTATTATTTCTCTTTGCATTTCTGAAGAAAGAAAGAGAGGCATCCAATGTGTGTTTCTGAGAGCAGGCGGCAGTGGGACAGTTTTTATTTTATTTTATTTTACTTAGTGGAACATTGTGACCCGCGGTTCAGCATTTATTTTTTTTAAGTCTCCCCAGTGAGAAGACGAGTTGGGGAGACTCGGGGAAGACGGGTCGCTGAAAGAAATGGGTAGAAGGTCAATATGGAAGAGGGGATGTAGTGCAGCAGGCGAGGGAGGGTTTCGGTCCAGCCAGAGGGACGGCGACTTCTGCTACCAGAAATAGATGATTTAGACAAGTAGCTCCGAAACACCCATTTTTGGAAGTGCTGCATTTTCTCTAGTGTTGACTGTATATTGTTACAAAGGTTTAGGATATGTGCTACGGAATGGGCATGTTACTGATTTGAGATTAAACCTCCGTCAGAGGTCCAACAGAGAGACGCACAGAACAAACCGCCATCCACACACTCACATCCGAGGACTATGAGAGGAAGTTGGAGTATCTGTGGAGAACCCACATACCCATAAGATAATGTGCACACTTAAAGCAGAGAGCTTTCAAAAAGTTCCTGTCGTATCATTTCAGAAATATATGTTTCTCATCAGAGCCAAGGTGTAGATCAAATCCCTCCAGTTGTCTGCAGCTGCAGTATAACACACATCTCTGTAGAGCTTAACAGCTCTGCTTGCCCTTCTCCCTTATAGGGAACATGTTAGCAAACGCATCATTTGCCCACCTAACTATTATCAGTTATTGACGACTCAGATGTTTAAATCTGTTTTTCCTTCCTCCCTGCCGGGTTTCAGCTCCTGGCCAAGGACCCCAAGGAGAGGCTGGGCTGTCGGGGTTGCGGGGCCACCGAGGTCAAACAGCGCCCCATCTTCAGAAACATCAACTTCAAACGGCTGGAGGCCAACATCCAGGACCCTCCCTTCATACCAGATGTAAGCAGGCTGAGCCAGCACAGAACATCGAGGTGCAGTCCGTCCCCAGGAAATGCCATTGTTAGAAGGAAATGGGTTTATACGCTGGGCTTGTGTGATTCTGTTGAAGTTCTTGTTTTCAAGCTCGGTTTACCTAAAGCAGGGGTGCCCAACCTTTTTTATCCCAAGATCTACTTTTCAAGTAGCCAACCTCCTGAGATTTACCAGTCCAGTGTCAACACCGCAAACCCCCACAGATCGTTTCCAGCCTGCAGTAACTACCCTCACAACACGTTTTGTTGTTGTCATGCAACCATTAGACATAAAATCACAAACCCGCCCTTTCTCAAACACACACACACCAATCTGCATGATTTGCAATAACCATAACTGACCTTAATATGAACCAAACAGAAAAATAAACCAGATAAAAAACAGGTAGATCTCTGTTTGAAAAAAGGAAATCACTTCCTACCTTAGTGGGAGACCTGGCACTGGGAGGAGGAGGCTAGCTTTTGGTATCAAACCGATTACTGATTACTTCAGTTTTCACTCAATCAAAGCATTTTTTGGCAGCAGGGGAATTTAGAATCATAAATTTTGGAGGAAAACGAGATTGCTAACACATCATTAAATGATATAGGATACCGACCAAATTTGCTTACATAACATGAGAGATTGTCTACAGTGTTTCAGAACGAACAAAAACCTTAACAGCAGTAAAAGTACCTCTTATTATAAAAAGGAAAATATGTTGCTGTATATGTTTTGATTGAAGACATGGGAGGAATGCTTAACTTTTGTAGAAGACATAATTAATATATTTTCTGCTTTCATGCAATCTTAATTGATTGTGCTTGTAGTCTGAGAACTGTTATTTATAATTCACTGATTAAAATATTATTTATTTTCTCGTTGAAATCAGATTACATGACAAAATAACTCAATTTTGCAAAAATAAATGACCAAACGATTTATTGGTTAAATAAGTACAATGAAAAACAAGCTTTAGAAGGGAACCACTTTTACTATTTACTACGACTACTATACTATTTCTATACTAGAACTATTTACATATATATACATGGGCCCGCACTCACACACACACACACCCTCCCTGAAATAAAGACACACACGCACACACACACACACTCCCCGGCCAGCACGGGGTTCCACAGCTTCTCCGTGATGTCGTCCGTGTGCTGCGAGTTCTCCAGCGCAGATAGAACAGGTAGCTGCGCAGAAGGAGCGCCACGCTGACGCGCCTGCTACCAGTAGGTCGCGATTGACTGGTTGGGCAGTCCTGACCTAAAGTCACCAGTAGTCGGACCAGTAAACCAGTAAAAGGATGCGGTCATGTTTGCTGAGAAACTGCAGATCTGAGTGTGTTTGTAGATGAAGTCCAATCATTGTCTAATGTGCAGAGTCTCTGATTTGGTTTTTTGTATGTCAAAGTAATTTGAAAAATTTTCTGTATTCGGCCCGAATCAACACTTTGTAGAAACATTTTTTCAAGTGTCAATTCAGTTTCTGAATTTGATTTGGACTGATTTCTTGTTCCACATTAATATGAACCAAACGAATCCGCGTCAGCTCCAGCCTCACGCTTAGGATTGTTCCATCCTAAGTGTGTCCCACATTTAGCTCCATCCAGAGAAACCTCCTTGTCTCCCACACCATTATGCTGCCACCACTGTGTTTCATAAAGCGGTATGGTTTAATTAGGGTCACATCCAGTGTGAGTTTTCCAAAACACACGGCCTTTAATTTTAGTCTAATCTCCCAAGAGCCCCTAATATGTCCCAGTGGCTTGTAGCAAACTGCAGAGATCTCTCTTTTTGGCTTTCCTTCAATATTTGCTTCCTTTATTGCTCAAGACCGAAGGGATTTGAAAGATGTTTTACAATTTTTACTCTTCTGGTTGTTTTATTCCCACTACCAAGTTTCTTTTGTTGTTGTTTTTTTTTTGGCTTCTAACGTCTTTCTCTGTCATTCTCAGCCTCGAGCCGTGTACTGTAAAGATGTCCTGGACATCGAGCAGTTCTCCACCGTCAAAGGCGTTAACCTCGATCCCACGGACGACGACTTCTACTTCAAGTTTGTCACAGGCAGCGTCTCCATCCCATGGCAGAACGAGGTACTGCACCCTGAAATGATGTCATTGTGTAAAGTCCCACACCAATGACCTCACACAGGAATGTCTGATAGCCGCATGACAGCGCAATCAGCTTCACTGAGCTGTTTCGTTGCTCCTTGTTAGAAGACAAGTATTTAAAAAGTGGAAATCTCTTTCTCGTAGATGATTGAGATGGAGTGCTTCAAAGAAATCAACATCTATGAGACCGACGGGATGCTGTGCTCAGACCTGGACGTGAACCGGCCCAACCCTCCACCCAAGCGGGGCTTCTTTTACCGCCTGTTCAGAAGAGAGGCAAGTGCTAGCGCTCCAGCGACTGTCTGAGGGGGTGGGGGCTAAGGTACTTCCTCTTTTCCTGCTTTCCTGGCTTCCTTTTTTCCCCCATCCCATAGGCCTTGTCCAAACTCACCATGAAAAAGGACATTACTTCACATGGAATCTGAAGGTTTTGTGAGTTTGGAGGATTAAGGCCTTCCTGTCTTTTTCCTTTTTCTTTCTGGGGTCGACAGATTCTCACTACTTTGTAGATTCTTTTTAGTATTAATTTTAAACAAAATTATCTTCATTTAGGGAGCTAGAAAGAAAAGATGATGGGTTTTTATTTATTAGTAAATAAAACTAGATTGCAGTCCATCCTGTTGTCTTCACAATTAACTGGAAAATAAAGTCCAGCTGGTTTTCATATATAAATAAAAGCATCAAATTAAATGTTTTCATTAGTGCTGTTTTTGGTACAGATTTGATAGCAGACGCAGCTTTTTTATTGGCTTCATCCAAGATGAAAGTACGGGTAAACAGATAAGGTCTGAATTAATATATATATCCAGAACACATATTTATTTTTTACAATGATTCCAAGAACAAACCTACATCATACTGAGATACAAATTCTTTATCTTTACAGCTCTCCATCCAATCTGGCTGAGCTTGAGCTTTTGCCTGTGCATTGACGCAAGGATATGAAAATTGCGCAAATCCAGTCTTTGGTTTTCTTCTGCTTTTCCTAACTATCTGATCATCTAATGCTACTTTCTTCATGTATTTCATTAAAATCTTGGAGTATCCAAGTTAGATTTTCTCTTTCCATTCTTTTCAGGCTTCTTTTTTTCTTCTTAACGTTGCTGCAAAATCCCACTAAAACAATCTAGTTCCATGTTCTTTTTTGCAGCTCGAATAAAAGCCTTAATTGAAATAAACATAAAAGCTCACATGCATGTTCAGATTTAGTGAGGAAAACTTTACAGTCTTTTCGTCTGCTCCCAGGTCTGTCTCAGGAGCGGTTACAGTGACGACGAGACAGAAGAGCCTTCACGACTTTAAACCACTCCGTCCCGTGTCCCCCCTCCGCCCCGCCCACTTCCCTCCGCCGCAGAGCTTCACCACAATCTCCAACCGAGCGTGAGAATCTTAGGAACTCAGTGAATGTCGACCTATATTTATGAGCTGTATTAAACTTGTATTATAGCTAAAGAAAAACAAAAAACAAAACAAAAAGTATGACTTTAAAGATTTTGTACATTTGTACTTGAATTTATGTCTAGATGTATATTTTCACTAAAGGTTGTATTGTACAAAAAAGCCATAAAAGTACCACTTGAATGCATACATTACCTTTTTATTTCCTTTTGATTGTGTTTTATTTGGAATGAATATGAATAATGTTTGTTAGGCATTTTCTTTATGAAGCACATTTTAGTCCTATAAGTCTTTTAATTTTTCCACAATGTAGCATAAGGTCTTTTTTTTTCTTTTTTTCTTCTATGTGCCGTATGTTGGTCATTAACTTGATCTTTGTTAGTGCATTAGCTCCACTTCATACCAAAATGACTTTTGGCCGCTAAACGGCTCTCAAACTAGACCCGGGGATACAGTTAGAAGGTAAACCTGTTTTTTTTGTTTTTTTTTGTTTTGTTAACGCCCTGATGCTTGAGCTTTTCCCGGAAATGTAATATTTGCAGTAGTGGTGTGTTTTTTGAACCATGCATACGAATCCGTACAACAGGATAGGATGAACTGCACTGGCTCGTCCGGACAACAGTTTGTGCTACAAGCTGTTTCAAGATTGCATTTATTGCATGTAATTTATTTCGGGGAATCTGTGCCTCAGCTAGGTATCATTAAAACGAAGCAAAAACATCTAAATCCCAAATCACTGCTTGGGAATTTGTAAATTTTACCCTAAACTCAAGCTTCTAACTGGAAGTCACCCGCTAATTATATATCTGGTACAATTGTTTGGTTCACTCTGATTATTATTTGGATTATTATTATTATTGTTTTAATATTTTGAATCTGAGCTTTCACCTACCCTTCTGTGGTTTAGCTGAAACACAGTGGCAACTTTTTCCTTTTGAAATAGAAGTAAATGGTTGCCCTCATTTTGAGATCATCTCAAGGAAACATTATGTTAGTTCTGCTGTTAAAAGTTTCATTTAGAGCTCAAAAGATAACTTTGAATAAAGTGAACTTTATTTCATAAGTTCTTTTGCTTTTAGTGTTTCCATAAACGGTGAGTTCCAGCGTTTTTTCGCCCCTGGTTGATAGCACAATACTTCTACATAATGCTGAACGCTGTTTGTGAGAGAGAGATTTAACAGAAAACCCTTTCTTAAGTCGAACCGTTCCCATTCTTACCATGGGCTTCTAAACAATAGGAACTGCATAAGGAAGTCGCTTACAGAGGGCCAAATAAGTACTGAAATAGTTTCTTCAGCAAATGTATCTAATGAAACTATTTACATCAAAATTCATTCATGTCCGTAAAAAAAATAAGTCATCTGCACATACAAAGAAATCAATCAATTTAAAGCATAAATTGGAATTATGTTACAATGATTGTGAGTCTGATGGTTTCTTCTACTCCAACAAATCTTGAATATTTTGAGGTCAGATCTTTCCTTGATTTTCACATGGATTCAAATTGACTTGGATGTTCCTGCTGCTTTGTCCTAAACCTTTTTTGTTTCTCCTACTCACTCTTTGGGATCAGTGTCCTGCTGAAACATAAACCCTTTCTGCGTACATTCCATCAGTGACACGAGGTCTACTTTTAAAATATTCCTGAAATTTAGTCCCACATTAGGGATTTTTCTTCCTTTTTGTGCTATTTTTGATGATCTGCTGTGCCTCAGTTTAATCTCAGTTCTCTGACCAAGATTTTCAAAGTATTTTCTTGGTCTCTTAGTGGAGCCTGCATGTGTTTTTTTTCTTCAGCAGTGGAGTCTGGTGCGGTGGGTGCTGTTTAGTTACATAACCTATTTTTAATTGCAAAAAAAAAAAAAAAATCCAGGTCTGTCAGAAAACAATCTAAAAGCGGCTTTATTTTTCTAGTTATTTCTTTAATTCTGTCATAAATCTTGTGAGGGCAACTGGTTGGGACTGGTTTATGTAATGCTCCTCCCACTTTGGGCTTACAGTCCCCAGCATTGCTCACTGGGACGCTCAGAGGTTGAGAAATAAGTCTCCAACGATCAGTTTGTTTGGATAAATATGGACTCTACTCTCCAGTGTTGTGCTTCTGGTGTGATATCCCTGGTCAAGAGAAATCTTTTTATAGAAATCTAAACCAGATGATATAATCCGCTCTGGTAAGGGAGTATGATTCCTAATTTTTATGCCTGTTTTTCCAGGCTTTCTTCTCCACTTGTTCAAAGCAGATTCCTCGTTTCATTCCACTTTATGATGCTTTATTTAAATGAAGTTTTTTTGTTTTAATCTTCTGTATGTGTGGATTTTTTATTTTTTTTCCGTCACCCAAATCTGATTTACCACCTTATGTCAAAATCACAACACCAAAAAAAAAAAAAAAATGTGTTCATTAGTATTTTGCCCATTGTTGCTGCAGATTTTAGGAGTTTCTTTTCACGCTTCTCTTTCTTTTGAGGAACCCTCAGTTTTTTTTTCGTTTTACAGATTTTGCCCTAGATTCAGATGCTGTTTAGCCCCCCCCTCTCTCATTCAACACCTGTTTTTAATGCTGTGAATACCCCACCTCAACACGATAGCTGCGCGCTTGTGTATATTCCACCATCGGCTGACTCAGTTGTGCTTCACTCTTGTGAATTAGACTTTATTAGCTCTACTTTTGTACAGTTCAGCGACTTTTAAAGCGTCTGTAATTACTCTGTGCCGTTGTTAAAATCAGATTTTTATTTTTTTTTTACTTAAACATCTCCCAGCATACAATCAGACTTCAAGGCTGCACATGTTTGACATGAGGTACGCATCGATTTTGGCGTCTTTGGCCCAGAAATCTGACGTGAACCTCCGGTAGTTTCTCGCTTATCGTTTTACTGAATTTGTCTTTGCTTTCCTTTTTGTAAGAAAACCATAACTTGTTTAGCTCTCAGGCACATTTTTGAAGCTGAATTCATCGATGTAGATCTTAGCTGTTTAGCCTCAAATCGAATTTGTAAATTCTGTATTTTTAACATGAAACTAAAACTCACAAGGTGAAAACTGTACTGCGTCCCATCATCCATGCCTGTGTCTTTGTTTCCATAGAAACCCACACGGGAGTGAAGACGTTCACATTCATTGCACTATATATGTTTTCGACAATGTCTTTGTGAAGTGTCTTTAACTGTTGTGACAATGATACCAAACGCAAATCTCCGGATTAAGATTTTTTTGTTCCTGTTCGTTGAACGAATCGTTCGAGGAAAATCAACAGCCTTTTACTAAACGTGCCAATTACCAAGTTAGTTTCGGACATCCTGCCTTCGTTTATTATTGTTCTTTTTCCACCTTGTTTACTTCCCTTCCACTGAAATCTCTTCATATACATATAAAAAATAAACATAAAAAGCTCAACTGTTTTGAATGTCCGCACTAAGTGCATTGTAATGCCTGTTTAAAAAAAAGAAGACATGTTTTATTACTCAAGCATGTATCGATTTGTAATACTTCAGGATCCTTGTACATGTGAGTGATGACCTTCTTGTGCCAACGTATGTCGCTGGTTGATCAGAGGACGACCGGCCGGCGCGGTCGGCCCCATTGCTTAACAAACGTTCCTGGTTTGTTCCCCCGTTTCTGTTGAGAGTGCCGATGACTAGTCTGGGACGAGGCTCACTAGCAAACGCCTGGAATGCAGAAAATGGCTAGAGTTCGTTTGTAGGTAAACGGACCTGTACAAATTCAGATCTTCTGCAGTTTCGCTTCTTTTGGTGAAAAATACATGGGCCGATAGTTTTATTTACAGTGAAAGGAGGAGGAACGAATGGATTTTTTGGTATTCAAACAGGGAGTTTTTTTAATTTTATTTTTTTCCATGTTCAGTCTGTACAGTCATGTCATTCAACCACTGCACTCATTGTTAATTCTTGTACAAGTTGTATCACTGGTTGTTGTACCATATCTGACATTTGTAATTATGAAATAATATACTGCCATTTGTATTAAAAGAGGTGTCTTAACTTGGTTTAATTTTTCCTTTTGATTTGTTTGAATGAACAGCAGAGGAAGTGGAAACTCTTTCTTCACAGTTATTGCTAACTGTAAATTAAAGGTAAAGATTATGTTCCTGTCAGCTGATTGTCTACTGGTTTCTTCATTTTCTCCAAGAGATTAACAATAATGTTTAAGCACTTAATCAACCCAGATCCTCGATCTGTTGTGGGCTGTTGGGTAGCACCAATATCAATATTATGATACTATTTCTTAAAGTTATTTAGCTGATTGTGAGATGGACACTGACTGTGGCACGTGTCTCAGAGGAACGGGACTGGGAGGTGCAATCATGTCTCCAACCTTAAATTGTGTTTTTAGTTGGAATAGTGTAGTATTTTGCAAACACTAAAGTATCCCCTTTGTTCAGGTGAGGAGACAACACTGCACCCCTAAAGCAACATAGAAAGCTAAATAAGCACTAATCAAAGCAATTGCAATCTTCAACTATCTGTCAATCTATCTAATCTAATCCATCTATCTAAAATATTTATCTTCTCGATAACTGCCGTTGTGAGAAATTGCTTTTCAGCCAAGCCTAATAAATAATTAAAAATAGTTTTGGTTTTAAGTTATAATATTTTTTTAACAGATATGTGTCTATATACATTAGAAACAGCATCCAGGTTAAATAAAACATAGTAATTAGAAACAAAACCTCCGACATGGTCATCACTGTCATTTCTCTTTTCAGGTTGCACAAGTTACCTCCAATAACCACTATGGATATAAGTAAAATTGTATAAATATGTAATTTTTACTTCCCCTATGCCTCTGCAGTTCAAATTTACTTTCCATTCATGAAAAACAAATTGCTCAAATGCAGCAAGAATTTTGCTTGGACGGTTGATGTCCACAAAAAAAACATGTTTACTTGCAGACTGCTAAGTGACCTATATATCCTTCAGCTTGAGTAATTTAGACCCCATTTGATTTAGATAGAAATCCATAATAAACCTAAATCTAAGAAACTAATTTGTTGCTTTTATTCCTGAGTTCTTTTTTCAGTATCACCCTGATAAGATAATAGTAATGATAAGTATACATATAAACATCTTACTGCTGTATTTACATGTCCATATAGACATATATCTGTCATATTTGAATCTATAATTTAAATGAGTAATATAAAGTCTAAAATTATTGATAAAATAATATATAAAAATTTAACAATAATGATTGAATAATTCAAATATTAAATAGTTAAATATTTAAATGAAATAGAACTAAATAAAAGCAGGGTTGACAATGAAAACACTTGGAAAGAAGAAGAAAGGATATCTCTGAAGTAGTTCATAATACACCGTTTAAAAGTGAATAGAAATACAGCATGATTTAGGGAAAAATCACAGTTTATTCTTCCATCTGGGTTGTGTTAGACCCTGTATGGCAAGCCATTTTAACATAAATGCGGTTTAGTCAGACCATCCGTAATTACATTCAAGATATCTAAAAATGCATTTTGACTATCCGGAATGGTAATTTAAGATATTTGTATTTCAATTTTGACTAGTAAGAATAATAATTCAAGATATCTTCAATTACTTGTTGACTAGCCAGTAATTCATTGTAGATATCTTGAATTGAAGTCTCAATACAACTCAGTGGTAAATCTGACGTAATTTCGACCTGTCAGAATGTAATAAAGATATCTCAAATAGGTATTTTGTGTAGTCAAAATATAATTAGAGGAATCTTAAATCGCTAAAACGTCTCGTCATAAAACAATTTGAGATATCTAGAATGTAAGGGCGGCAAAACCGAATTTATTTTAAAATGGCTTGCCACAGACCCTGATTTTAACGGTCCCATGACAGCAGCAACAACAACAACGTGACGATCACAAATGCAACGTCTCATTGGCTCTCCGACAAATCAGTCAAAGTCACCGTGCACTCTGATTGGCTCGCTCACTTTTACGTCCCACCTCTCAGGCTGCAACTTGTCGCCACTTCCTGGTGTGACTGTTGAGAGGAACGCAGCCGTGCATGAAAAACATGGCATATTCTCGACACACGCTTGGTTCCCTTTGGGGTTAACGCTGTGAAAATAAATAAGCGACACGTTGGCACAAGCGAGAGCGTGGCGGTGGCTGCCGCGGGCAGGGTTCCTCCTCGTCGGGCGCTTGACTCATCTCCATCTCCACGGTGCTAGCCTGTTAGCGCGCTTGCGTATAGTAAACATTAGCTTCTCTGGCGAGCTTGCTCGCTTTGGATTGCTAAAATGGCCACCATGGAGAAGCTCATGAAGGCCTTCGAGTCTCTGAAGTCTTTCCAGCAGCAGCAGGGTCCGCCGACAGCAGAGGAACTCGCTCAGAGACAGTAAGTCTGTTCAACGGCTAAAAACTGCCGCCGCTGCGTTGCTATTAGCTTAGCTTGGCTGTAGCTAGCGCCGTCAATTTACTTCCTTGTCTCCCCACACAGTTCAACGTTGTTGTGGATCACGACATAATCTGAACTTCTTATTAACCTCACTAAGCATTTCCTGCACATCGTTTAAGTTGAGTTGTTTTCATTATGGTCACAGGAAGCTGACGCGTGTTGTGGGCAACGCTTAAGCCGATTCACTGACAGGGTCAGGGAGACGCATCCTGAGCATCTTGTCTTGTGTTGCGAGCTATCTTAGCATATTCTGCTTAAACTGTACAACAGTCTGCTAACTACAGCTGCAGACCCACGAAGCTTCAGGTTCAGTCGCTGGAGTGATGCAATGGTGCCGTGATGATGGATGAATAGTTAACTTTTATTTCTGGTGGCACTTAAAACGGAGAAAATTACTGGATTTAACAGGATATGGATGTCTACTGTCTCGTAAACGCCTTTATATCATACAGAGTTACATATTACCTTTTTAGTGTAAAATGTTATTAGGAATATATCAGGATATATTACTCAAATAGAGAACATTAGTTTAAAACAATAAAAACGTAGCTCTGCATGCTGGATACAAGCTGCTAGAACAGACTGGTTGAATAGGACAGTCAATACCTGAGATTTTAAATGCAGTCTGGTTTAATCCGATATTTTATTTGCTGATATTGTACCCCAACTGAAATCAGTGAAAAGTTTCAGTGACACTAAAACACAAAGCCACTATAATCCAGACAAATATTTAGATATTGTAATAAAAAGCTGAGTACATTTTCTTCAAATAGGTTTTTAATATAAATATTATTTGAACAAAAAAAAAAAAAACAGACTAAAAGTCATATTTGTTTTGATTAAAAATATTGTCATAAAATGTTCCTGATTTGTAACAAATGAAAGTTGTTCCCTTTACACTGTGTGTCAGTCTGTTGAGATAAATACAGATGAAAAGTCATTAGTTTAGATTTTTAAACTAAACCTTTTTTATCTAGTAAAATTTAAAAAAGGGGGTAGAAGTTAAGCTTTTGGCAACTCTAGAAATGTTTTATTTTTTTATAGCTCATTTGCTCTGTGCAGCTGTTATGATTACAAACAGAAATTATGATACCAATATTTCAGTCTTCTGAATGCCCCGATACCGATATCAACATCAATCTTACAGACTTTGATTGCTTTTGTATTATATATTACTTAGAGAATAATAGTTGAGAAAATTAGTTATGAGGAAAAAGTGATCAATTTATTATTAATCAAGGGTTGCATAAATATTAAACTTTATTCAATGAAGGTTCCATATTTAATGAAATGAATCAAACGTTTTGCAAATCAAACACTGGAACAGACTGCTTGGTTGATATTGAAGATATTAGATGTAGGCTGATATGACCCGATAGATTTTTTTGCTGATATCTGCACTGTCTCACTGATGTGAGCAGACGAACCCAGAGGTGTCCAGAATAAGAAATCCTCAGCCCCTCCAAAAGAAAGGTGTTCAGCTAAGATGTTAGGAGAAAGATAAACTGAAATTCTTCCAGTTCACGTGAACGGAAGCAGTGAGGAAAGGTTGTGCTCTGATGGAGCTGCACAAAACATACTGGGAAATCCAACTGAGCAAACCTAAATGCTTCCCATGAGAAACTGACAGCATATGTTTGGTTTTTGTCCTTTCATATGCTTATTGTCATCTGAACACATATTTAAAACACTATTTTGTGTTAGTTAAGTTTTCGTCAGCCATGAAAGATATACATAGTTGATTTTGATAAAATATCGGGTTGCAAGCAAATTAAGTTTTAAGAAATGTCTTTAATTTCTGTGTTTTTTCTTCTTTGTTTCCTTCTTTGCTCATCTTTAACACGCTGATTTTGTAATGCTGTCACAGAAAAAAGGAGCAAGCTGCAACAAAAAAGGACAGAGTGACGCACTGCCTGACCATCTGTGAGAACATTGTGGCTCAGTCTCTCAGGTAAAGTATAAAGTTGATCCGCATCCTATTTACGTGACATGATTGTATTATGGCTGCGGCTTAAGATTACTATAATAATCAATTTATTCTTGCGTTTATTTGTTCAACATTTAATTTCCCTTTGGAATAAATAAAAGTATTTCTGATTTGATTTTGATTGATTCAATTAATCAAGGAATTGGCCACAAAAAAACAAATTTTATTTCCCTTTATTCTTGAAGAGAGCATTTGGACTCGCATAGCAAATTACATAAATAAACAGCGTACTTTGACCCTTTAAAATTAAATAGTAAACAAATACCTTATAATAATCAATAGCTTTACTAAAAAGCCACACACCTACAAATGGGTCTTCATGTTAAATGCATTGTGTATATATTTGAAACTTTTTTTTGTTTTTTGTTTTGCTTACTTATTTTTTTAAATATGTTTTTTTTGCACAAATAGCATATTGTTAAAGTCTGAATTGTTCAATTACTAAATTAGCTGATGCATGTTTAAATAATCGATTGAGCATGATTAATGGTTTAGCCCTAGATTTTATTCATTTATACTGTTTGTTTACAGACAAGTTGGCCACCAAACAGTGTTTTGTTGATGTTGTTTTTATTTTTGTTTGCTTAAAGCAATGATCAGGACTTCAGTTTTAATTCCTGTTCCTGAACTGTTTGGTTTTGGACTTGTCTTTAAGATTTCTTTTTTTTAAATCAGAAGCAGAAAAGAGTGCTAATGCTAGGAATTGTGGTTTTTTTGACTGCAAAACTGCTTTATTTAAAAATATATATATATATATCTTTGGTAATATGTAATCTTTTTTAAGAGTAAAGTGGCTCAAACTTTAGCGAGAGCAAAAATCAGTGTTAACAGGTAGTAATATAAAGTTTTGAGAATAAACACAGGGTTATTTAATCATGGCAGCAGAAATCTGAAGGCCTTTTTAGTCCCAGCTTTGTGCATCAGGAAGACGACACTTTGTGTTCCCTTTTTTTCATATGCAGTATATATATACACCTACATTTACCGTCTTTGACATGGCAAAAATATCCTTGTTGAATATTGGGCAAAATTATGATCTTGTGAAGTTACTAGTTGAGCAGTGAGAGGACTGGAGGCATTTTCGAGTAATCGGTTAAGTTATTGGTAAACGTCTCAATAGCTGCTCAATAACTGACTGTTTATGTAATTGGAAACAGAACATCTCCCGAGTTTCAGAAACTGCTTGGGATCGCAATGGAGATGTTTTTGCTCTGCAGTGATGACAGCGAATCAGATGTCCGCATGGTGGCAGATGAGTGCCTGAACAAAATCATCAAGGTTAGTAAAAATATGTGCGTTTTTATACTGGATTTTGTTTTTTGGTCTTAGCTTTGAACTAGTTTATGTTTGGTATCAATCAGATAACAATTTTTTGGAGGGGGAAAATCTACAGAAACTTGTATACTGAACGTTTATTAGATAATATGTAGGAATTATTGCACGAGGCTCACGTGTTTTAACACCAACGTAAGCAAGCTTGTTTTCGAAGAACAGAGTTTGACAGAGCAGCTGTGTTTACACAAAAATGTGAAGCAAAAGAATGTAAATATAATGTTATTAAAAACAAACCAACCAGTTATTTCTACTACTAATGAAAAAAAATTGGTGCATATCTAAAATATCTAAATTATATTGTTACTTTGATACATGCGAAAAAGTAGATAAAATCTGATTTATTTACTATTCATTAGGTGCTTATGCCTATTTATAAATGTTTTTGTTTCTTAGTTAGCCTATGAATGCCTTGGGAGAGAGATGTCTGGGCTTTTCTGCTTAGGCTGCTGCGTCTGTGCCTCAGCCACGGCGGAAGATGAAGGGGGAAAATGGAAATAAATAGTTTGGCTATTGGCTCACATAACCAGTCTTATATCGGCTGCCTAATTGACAAGACGGATCATAGCCGGCTGTGGATTTAAACAGCATTAACTTAGAAAGGATGATGGATGTGGGCTGCACAATGTGTCGTGAATAATGGTGTTGCTTTGAAGCGCTAAAGATCACAGCATAAGAGGAGCATGTGTGAAAAGGGAGAGGAGACGAAAGCAGGAATGTGTCATAACTTAAGGATTTGTACTCCAGAATAGATTTAAAGCCATACCTCTCCAATCTGCTCCGGCCTTGCTTTCTACTATATTCTCAATAGTATTTTCCTATTTATCCCACTTAATGAATTCATGTTTTAAAATCACTATTATGGCCTCATGTGAATAAAATCCAGTACCTATGCATGACGCCACTACTATGCATACTCCATCTAAAAAATACAAATGTACTAATACTGAGTGTCTTTATAAATAGTTTTATTAAATCACTCTCTTCACTCTTTTACATCCCAGGCACTGATGGACTCCAACTTGCCTAGACTGCAGCTGGAGCTGTACAAAGAAATAAAAAAGGTACGGTAATAATTAAGGTTAGGTTTTGTTGTTTATGTTATAATTATTGAATATATATCCAAGAGAGTTAAAGAGGTGTAGTTTGATTCCTTGCGTAATGTTTTTTCATACGCCAACAGAACGGCGCCTCGCGGAGTCTGAGGGCAGCGTTGTGGAGGTTCGCTGAGCTCTCCCACCTCATCCGTCCACAGAAGTGCAGGTACACAGCGTAATTATTTAAAAGGCTTTTTATCTTTATTTAAATACTTATTTTCAACTCTAATAATTGGTTATGGCGCCACTATTTTAGGAATAAAATATATAATTTGTATATAGCTGGTAATTGTCACATCTTTAACCCACATGTTTCTCCCTCTTGTTTATGTTTTGCATCATCCGCATTTACTCTCGCGAGTTAAACGATGATTTCAAGCTTAATTTTCAAGGAGAGTAAAGGTGTATCCTTGTGGTCCAACAAACGACTTGCAGTCAAAAATTCAATATCTGTCGTTTCACGGTAACCTGCCAGGTATTGCAGATAAGCTATGGCAGTACCGGATGCATTAATATGATTATGATTTGTTACAGTATGCAGCTATAATATGGATTATGATGTAGTAGGAGATGGAACAAAATAAATTATACATGCATCTTCATTTTTTTTAAAGAGGGGGACATTTATTAATGCCACTATCAACAAAAAAAAAAAGTGTCTCCGTTCTTCTTTTTCTATTTTTCATATCAAATGCATTAGAGCAACTGTTAGAATATTGACTTGTACATTAAATATCAGTATGAATGATCCATAACAACTGAATATAACCTGATTCTCATACAACATACACTGAAACGTTTACATCCTTCTTTCACCAGCAATTAAATGTTATAGTTAATTATTTTGAGTATATTGGGTTTACAAGTGTACAAAAAAAAATTATTTAGGGCACATTGCGAAGCTGGATGAACTGCTCTTTTCAATGGTGTCACGCTTGTTCCGCTTGCTTTCATGTCTGTCCTCTGCGCTGCAGACCTTATTTGGTCAACCTGCTGCCATGCCTCCCTCGGATTGCCAAGCGGCAGGAGGAGACCGTGCAGGAGACGCTGGCAGCGGCAATACCCAAGATCATGTCGGCCTTGGGAAACTTTGCAAATGACGGGGAGATCAAGGTATCCTCATCAGCCGTCTGTCAGGATGACTCCTCCTTTTCTGGACACCATTGAAACATGTGTTCTTGGGACCTTGTTCTCTGTAGGTGCTGCTCAAGTCGTTTGTTGCTAACCTGAAGTCCAGGTCCGCAACCATCCGACGGACGGCGGCCGCCGCTGCTGTCAGCGTATGCCAACACTCAAGACGCACGAGTTACTTCTACACGTGGCTGCTTAATGTGCTGCTTGGTAGGTTACACATAAAGAATGAAGAAACACTAAAGGTTAACACAAGCTGTTTTTCAATTATCACACAAACCGCTTAAGAGCGTGTTCTCTTGTTCTGCTTCTGCAGGCCTGGTGCTTCCAGTAGACGACGAACACCCGAGCCATCTTATTCTGGGGGTGCTGTTAACCTTTCGCTACCTGATGCCGCTGCTGCAGCATCAAGTCAACACTAGCAGCCTCAAAGGCAGCTTCGGAGTGATGAGGAAAGAGGCTGACATACAGCCGACACCTGAGCAACTCCTGCAGGTGAGGCCGACTGCGTTTGTATGGTAAGATCAGTTTTTGTTTCTGTGTTACCTGAACAGCGCCCGTGTGTTTGTAGGTGTACGAGCTGACGCTACACTACACGCAGCATTGGGATCACAACGTGGTCACAGCCGCCCTGGAGCTCCTGCAGCAGACGTTCAGGACTCCCCCACCGGAGCTTCTGCACATGCTCATCACAGCGGGCAGCATTCCTCGTGCCACAGTGTTCCGGCAGGACGCCGAGAGCCGCACTCGCTCGGGCAGCATCCTGGAGCTCATCGGTAATCTCATCAACCAATTGAGGCGGATGGTTTATCCCTCTAAGGCTTAACAAATATTTACTCAGTCAACTACCACTTAGTGTACCATTGTGTCCGTCGCAGGTGGCCTTGAATTCATCCAAGCACGACAATCTAGTCAATCTGTTGTTGCTCTATTCTAACTTTTGCTTTATGCCATTGTCTTTGCTCCCTAACTCACCTCCGTTTGTCTGCTTTGAAATATTGTGGTTTCCTGCAAGGCTCCATCGGCTTTTGCTGCTTTTTTTTTCTCTTTCCTCTTACGTCTTGTTTCTGTTTCCTGTTTTCCCGCCTTATGCAGCGGGGGGAGGGTCTTCCTGCAGTCCACTTCTTCTCAGGAAACCGAGAGGTGACTTGTTTATATTTGTTGTGCTCACCTCGACCTGCACACTGTAATTCAATTCGGGTTCCCAGGAAACTGTACCATCAATCAGGTCTCTTTAAGACTGTAGTGTTTTTTATACGTTCTATGATCTTCCCGCACTTATTTTAATTCTGCTTGCTAAGAATAATTTTAAACTTTCCAGGTAAGATTCTGTCTGGAGAAGAGGATGGATTGGATGATGACCCTGATAGAGCAGAAGTCAACGCTGGAGCGTTCACCGGTGAGATGTCCCCACTGTCCGTAATAAATGAAATCCACTACATAGAAGGATGTGATCTAGGAAATAAAAAAATATGGAACTTTTTTTTTAAAAGTTTTATTCTTATCATCACTTGTTGTTAACTGTTTTTAATGTGGAATAAAATTTTATCGTAAAACATAATGTTAAATTACCATGTTCTCTGAACTATAAGGCGCACTGCATATTTTTTAGAAACTTTAAGGCTTTTAAGTGCGCCATATACTCCTAAAAGGCGGTAAAATGCTGAAGGTAAATAAAAAAGAAGATCTGGTACATCTTAAGGTGTCAGATGTTATAGAACTGCCAACAAGTGAACATAGGGGATATTATCATGTGGCAGCATATTGCTTTTCTCTTTTTTTCAGTCTAAAAAGTCTCTTTTGTGACATATGATCTGTTTGGATAGTTTTACACTTCATGTCTTCTTTTTGCCAGACGGATCCTCTGCTGCCCAGGTGGACATCATCACGGAGCAGCCACGTTCTTCCCAACACGCACTACAGCCCGGTGACTCTGTGGATCTCAGCGCGTCCTCCGAGCAAGGTGGCGGAGCCGGGACATCTGCGTCAGGCACGCCCGAATCGCCTAACGAAAATGAGGAGGAAATGTTGAGTCGAAGTTCCAGCGGTGCCAACGTTACGCCAGAGACAGCCGACTACGCAACGCCAGAAAACGCGACTCCTGAAGGCGGGGGGCCGCTCGGCGATGTTGGGACAGCTCTGGGTAATATCGATCGGTCACTTCCACCAAGCGATTCCTCTCAGACGACCACAGAGGGGCCGGACTCGGCGGTGACCCCTTCAGATGTGGCAGAACTGGTCAGTATGATGGTTAAAGAGAGCTTCACCGTAAATGCTTTTTCATCTGTTCGCTTGATTGTTTTACACCATCATCCTTTGTTTAACTTGTTCGGTGGTGAAATCCGAATTCAGATTTTTTGAAAATTTTTCCTACAACAAAACATTTTTATTAAGTAAAAACAACAAAATACATTTCTGAACAAATCTGAATCGATATGCACCATTTTGCTAACTTGTTTAAAGGTATAGGAGAGGATCTTCAGCTCATTCTCATTTTTGCAACACTGCGCATGCGCCACCTCATCTCCAGTAACGACCCCTGATATCGGGAGCAGCACGTCCTCAGCACATGCAGTCTGTTTACATCTGCGGGACCACAGCCTCTGGCAACGCATCGGACTTTATTTCTTTTACAGCAATGAATTAGCTGCCAAAAGGTTATTTGTTTAGGAAAACGCTTGTACAAGAACATTTGACAGTAATTAATGATTATCAGTGATAAATAATCACGCCATTGGGTAGTAAATCCACATAAAGGCTGCACAGCTAGCTTTTCTGACGGACCCTGTGTAGCGATTACAACATTTGTGTCAAATCAACACAAATCCTTCTAAATGAGCAGGTATAAGCACATTACCTGTCTAGCAGAAACTCCTCGACAAGTTGATCGGTTTTGAATCCCTTTTCGGCTTTCAATGCCCGCCAGCGCACAAAGCAGGAATCTCCGAGACAAACTGGTGTTTTGTTCATCTCTGCAACCGTCTTTCTTTTTTTCTCAGCGACTTTGAACACGGTTTTTCTCTTGCCAGCTTCCACTTTCACTGCCGTACGTGGAGAACCTCTCTTCAATGGTGAATAATGCGTCTTGTCCATCCCGTTTTACTTCCTAAACAACAATCTGCGCATGTGCGAATTCAAACATGAGCGAGCGTTGTACGGGTCGGGTGGGTGGGGAGATTAGTGATATACGTCGTTGCGTACATTTTATTTCCGCATTGACAGCCAGTTATTTTTCACCACCGGTCGTTTTTGATTGGCTGTCATTTTCTATGGGATTTTCCATTGAAATTTTCTACTGAAAAGATCCTCTCCTATACTTTTAAGTGACATTAAAGAAGTTCTTGCCTTGAAATTGAAACACACTCCGTCCCAGACAGTTTTTGTTTTGCTCTAATAATTTGAAAAAAATAAAATAAATAATAACACTCAGGTAAGTACGCTTTTGCATTTTAGGTCATAAGAATTTCATAGTGAAATGAATAAATGTAAGTAATACAGGTAAACAGTTTGCATTTTATTTTTTTTAATCATCTATACCAATAGCTGAGGGAAAGCAAAATGCAGTTTCTCTCAAAATGGGACTAAATTAGACAAGGATTACAAATCAAATTAAAAAGCAGGTGTGTGTGGGATGTGGATTTAAAATTGTATTATTTACTATTGTACTAATGATAAAAGTACAGATGACAAACCACAATAATGCTCTTGAAAATCGTGCCAATTTGAATTATGCTTGATTAGTGACTCGGTTACAGAAAGGAGTTCAATTTCTGTCATTGAGCTGCGAACACTAACTACATTTATTCATATTTATTTGAAATATACATTTTCTAAAAGAATAAACTGGTCAACGTAACAATAAGTAGTAAATGACAATTAACACATTTATTTTAGGTGTAATTCACTATGGCGAAAAAAATCAGTTTTTTATCGTAATCAGAAAGTTATCACCTTAACCATAAACCAATTGAAAAGTAGTAAAAAACCTTGAGTAGACTAAAATATTTGAGTTTACTGTCATTTTTCCTTGTTCAAAATGTGAGAATCTTAAATTAAGAGTAAAATGAGTTATAAAAATAGAGTACGCCTTAAGGCATGTGGAAGAGTCTGTTGTTATGTGGGACATGAGAACAAAATCAGGCTATCAGGAAGGATCATATGTTTAGCTGATACCATTCACTGCATTTCACCACAAACCCAAGACCCCTGTTGTGAAGCATGGCGGTGGCAGCATGATGCTGTGGAGATGCTGCCTGCCAGCATGAATCTTTTAAAATCAGAAGGTGAAATAAATGCAGCGATTTGTTGGAGCAGTTTGTTTATGTCTTCAAGAGAAATTACGGCTTGAGAACGAGCCGAAGCGTTAAGCTAAAGCTACTTTAGACATGCTTTAATACAACAAAGCGAATGTTCTGGACTTGCAATCAGAGCCAAGACTTCCATGTGGTGAAGTATTTGTGGCGGGATCTGCTAAGGGATGTTAATCTGTGATCCCTGATTTATCCAGAATAACGGAGGGAAACTGCTGTGTCCTGATGTGCAAACCTGGTTGAGACGGATGCTCATATAGACAACCAAAGGTGTCTCTGAGAATAAGTCTAATTACTAAATACAAACTTGAGGGGGTAAATACTTTTGCTCTCAGTTCATTTTTTTTGTGATTTATTTCTCATTATTTTGTATAAATCATTTTTTGGTGTTAAACTACATCTGCAGAAATCAGAAATTTGGCGAAGAATCTAAAGAATCTAGAATTATGCAGGTTTGGGGAAACCTGCATAATTCTGCAAAGTTTCTTAATCTAAACTTTTCGTTGCATATCTTTTTGACTGGAATTAGCATTTCAGCAAATTGCTCAAAATAGATCTTGCAATCTAAGATTATTTTGTTTTTCTCTTTTTTTCCCCCTAGAAAAAAAGAGGAAAGGTTTCTCTCATTTTCATGTTAAATTCAGTCATCCTTGAGGTGTATGACTAGCGACACTTTCTTCCTACAAGAGGAGACCCAAAACCAACTCTTTCTAATGAGTCTGCCTTCATGACTTTGCCCTCTCCCCCTCTTTATCCCTGTCCTCGCATTGCTGCAGTCGCGCCCCTCCTCACAGCAGGTGAACGAGCCACCGCCACCCTCGCCAACTCCCACCGAGGGTCCCGACCCGCCAGCCAGCGACTCCTCGGTCTACACGGCTTCTTTTTCGTCATCGTCTTCTCTATCCGTTTCCTCTTCTTCCTCCTTCTATGCCACCTCCTCCTCTAGCACTAGTGACAAGGTCAGGTGATTTGACGTCTAGAACCAATCCGAGAGAGATGTGCCTGCTTGTCCTGAAACCTTTGGCTTTCCTCATTCTTCCTTCCTTCGTTCGCTTGTTTGTTTCAGCCCCTGCACTCAGTTCCCTGGTTTGTGGTGGCATCTTTTCCACTATATAGTCTTGGATTGTAGGTTATGCCTAATTTCTTTCCCCAGTGAATTTGAGCTCTCTTAAAACGCAGCTACTTTTATAAGACAGAAGCAGCCGATTTGTACCAAGATTTTAAATGGCCTGCCATGAGTTGTCGAAGTTCAAGGATGAAGAGTTGCTTTTCCGAATTTGTTCTCCTTTAGATTATGTTATTTTTTTCTAGTTAAAGCAGCAAAGTAGAATAACATGTATTTGAAAACCAAACATAAATTTGTACGTAATTGTCAATGAAGTTAAAAGGCTTGAGTTGTTTTTACAATGAAGCTTGGCTTAAAATATTCTAATGGGAGCTGGTTTCTGTTAGAATGAAAGCAAAAGCTTGCTCTTTCCCCGTGTTATTGGAGTCGCATTTGGTTTGAAACACCAGCCTGTTTCGTGCTTCCTGCGGTTGATTTGCTGTAAATTGTGTCTTCAAGCATGATTTGGTAAACTTTGAACGCCAAAATGTCAGTTTCATACCCTTTTATACCCTTCAGCAAATCGGATTCAGTAATTTTGTGCGTTTATTTTTTGCATGCTTGTGCTTTTCCTATTGGAAGGATCTTTGACATATTTTGCATTTATTGGAATTTTGTTTGTAAATGAAAGTTTTATTTGCTCTTGTTCATTTCTTTTGTGTAACAAAATAAAAAATAAAGGTCCTCGACGGCAGCGAAAGCCAGTATTCTGGCATGCAGATAGGAACACTACAGGATGAAGAAGACGAAGGAGCGCCGTCTTCCTCCCAAGACGAACCGTCGGAGCCGTTCTTGCAGTCAGCTCTTGGTATGTTTGTGAACGCCACCACAGCTGGAGACAGTTGCAGATCTCTATTACCCTGATAAAAAGTTTTTTTTTTTTTTTTTTTTTTTTTTTGCATACAGCCCTGAGTAAGCCTCACTTGTTCGAGAGCCGAGGTCACAACCGTCAGGGTTCAGACGGCAGCGTGGACCGCTTCATACCAAAGGATGAACCTGCGGAAACGGAGCCTGTTAATAAAGTAAAAGCACCAACACAGAGTTTTTATGACAGTGTCGAGTACTATCAAAAAAGAAGGATTAGTGGTTTCTGATTATTATTTTAAATCTCCTGCAGCCTTCACGGATAAAGGGTCCCATTGGACACTACACAGACCAGGGGGCGGAGCCTCTTGTGCACTGTGTGCGACTTCTAGCTGCTTCCTTTCTTCTCACAGGCCACAAGGATGGTGAGTAGCTACTTCAAGCTAACAGCTTGAAATGGAGCATGCATTAATTTGCAAAGTTAAGTTGGATATCAACTTTATCCCTTCTAATATGTTTTGTTTTTTCTAACATCAATATAACTCAGCATAAAAAAACAGCATAATTGTGTCTGCTTTAGATTTAAACTAAACGAAAGCTGTGTTTTTATTCATGTTATTTTTATTGCACATTAAATAATCATTTTGAATGACATTTTTTTTAAGTTCGTTTAGGTAAATTGATTAAAAAGGAAACGGAAATATATTTGCTAAAATGGTCCTGATCTATCTATTACTTACTGTTCATCATTGGGATTCATAAGGAACTTAGCGTAGCCTGGTTGATTTGCTCCAAACTTGTAAATTGAAAGACATCTAATTAGTAGTACTCGTTTTTTACCACAAAATTTTAAAAGTTAAGTCAAATTTCGCATGGCATTTAAATGGAAGCATAGCTATAGCCTGCACATAGTGTGTATTTCAAGTGTATGGATCTTGCTAAATGTGAAAAAGAGAGTATTAAAATCTAACACTTTATGTGCAGCTCATGTAAATGTTTCTTTTTCTGCAGGGTTGATCCCTGACAAAGAAGTGAGAGTGAGCGTGAAGGCCTTGGCCGTCAGCTGCGTCGGAGCAGCGGCAGCGCTGCATCCAGAAGCATTCTTTAATTCTCTGTACCTGGAGCCACTGGATGGCGTCCCAGTTGCAGGTATGCTAGCAAATCCAGTCATCCAGACTGTTTTGACCTGACAACCAGGTTAATAACAAAAGTATTCTGTATTCCTAATCACATATTGGGGTAAAAGTAGAGTCTTGTTAAGCTCTGTTTCTTATGTTATTTTCTTAAATCCAAAGTAAGTGTTAGATGAGAAAAGACCAAAATGAAATGTGAAAGAACTTTCTATCATAAGATAAAGATGCTTTAATCAAGATTAATTATCTTATTTTAACACAGTGAGTTAACTCATTTTAAATTTCATGAAAAATAATGTCGGTCCTGGATTTTTTTTTTAAAGCTATTAAGTAAAGGACAGGAGTGGTGTTTAGAATCATTATGGACGTAAGTTACGTACATTAATATATTCCTAGATAAGACATTTTTTCTTAAACCCTTAATGACCTGCAATTCTTAAGGAACTTCTGTGTTTAATTTATGACAGTTTTCAAACTAATTCTCATGTTTGTATCAAAGTTTGTTTTGAAACAGACCAAATTTAAGAAATCATTGCTTCAACCCGAAACTGTATTTTGGTAATTATCAAAACTATTTGGTTTAGAAACAAAGTAATAAATGTTTGGTCTGTGTCGCTGCAGAGCAGCAATATATCAGGGATGTTCTGGGCCTCGTCGAACACGGCGACCCCCAGATCAGAGGAGCCATAGCCATTCTCTGTGGAGCCATCATCCAAGCTGCGCTCACCAAAACGCGTTACAACATTCACGCCTGGCTGGCTGGGGTGCAGAGCGCAACAGGTTTTTTTTTTTTTTTTTGTTGTGTGTGTCAAACTTTATTACTAACATGATGCCGGATATCATTAATTGACTTTCCGCTCCTCAGGTAACCTTCTGTCGCTTGTAGATTTGGTGCCTTTGCTTCAGAAGACTTTAAAAGATGAATCCTCTGTCACCTGCAAGATGGCGTGTGCTGCAGTCAGGGTAGGATGCGCATCTGGGAGGCGTGGTTGTTTGTCTCCGGTGTTTGTGTTACTGAATCTGTGCGTGTGGCATTTTTTATTTTCTTCAGCACTGCATCATGACATTGTGCAGCAGTACTCTAAGTGAGCTCGGCTTGCAGCTGGTCATAAACCTCTTCGCTCTGAGGGATTCTTCGTACTGGCTGGTTCGAACTGAGCTCCTGGAAACACTCTCAGAGTTAGACTTCAGGTAAGATCAGTTTCCTTTAAACATTGCGAGTGTCTTAGCCACCACTCCATCTGTTTTTGTTTCTTCTTGTTTTAGGTTAGTCAATTTTTTGGAGAGAAAAACTGAAACTTTACACAAAGGAGATCATCACTTCACTGGGGTAAGTAAGCGGTCACATCTAACTTTCTGGTTAATCTTTGTTTAAAAGCAAAAACATATTTCATTGCTGTGAAGAAACGTTTCAGTCTTAAGTTTGTTGGGATTTCTTTAGCGACTGCGGATCCAGGACAGGGTTCTGAACGACGTGGTCATTCATCTGTTGGGAGACGACGATCCAAGAGTGCGACATGTTGCGGCCTCAGCCGTTAGCAAGTATGCTAGCTCTTCTTAGTGCAATGCATGTGTGAACCATACAAAAGATCCTTACAATTTTGGTTTATTTTAGGATAACGTTACCTTAAACAGAGTTCTGCACCTCTTTCTTCCAGGCTCGTTCCAAGGTTGTTCTTTGACTGCGACCAAGGCCAGGTGGACCCAGTGGTAGCGATTGCCCGGGAACAGAGCTCAGTCTACCTGCAGCTACTCATGCACGAGACGCAACTTCCGTCCCAGTTCACAGTCAGCACAATCACAAGGTATGTTTTAAGAAAACTAGTGTAAGGCGTTCTGATGGAGTTTAAGCAACACGCTAAACCAAAGAAATTCACTCACAAAGCTAACCTTCCCTGACTCTCGATCCCGTTTCCATTGGAATCAATATTTGTATAGTATCGTAAGAATACCAAAGCTAAACGTATAAGTTCTTTATTAGTTCCAACTAGAACGTAAATATTTGGTCAAAACACTTTGGTTATGGATTTAAACAGATTTTCTTGCACCTTGGTGAAAAGCCCGCACAGCAAACTAAGTGTTTGTGTGCGACTCAACCTTTTCTGTTTTTCCTAAGGACGTACCGAGGCTACAACCTTTCTAACTGTGTGTCTGACGTCTCGTTGGAAAACAACCTGTCCAGGGTCGTTACTGCCGTCTCCCACGCTTTCACGTCCTCTACCTCCAAAGCACTTACTGTAAGTCCTCATAGGAACGTTCAGTCATTTAGTTTCCGGTTACGTTGTTTTTTTCTTAAGAGCGTCCTCTCTCTCAGTTCGGCTGCTGTGAGGCTTTGTGTCTCCTGGCGTCGAATTTTCCCGTTGCTACCTGGAGCACAGGCTGGCACTGTGGCTACGTCAGCTCCAGCAGCAGCTCTTCTTCTCGTTCTAGTCTCAACCGCAGCAGAGGCAGGACGCTCAGGTTTGAACGTCTTTTCAACACAAACTAGTCATTTTTTTCTCTTCATCAATAAATTACGAATCTTAACCATTTATCGTCTTGTTTTTGCAGTTTGTCTCAGAGCAGCAACGCTCCAGCCTCTTCATCCTCGTCGTCCTCCTCCGCACTGGACCCCGAGCGGAAGACGCTGACTGTAATAACGGCCAACATCGTGCTCTCCTTACTGTCTTCTGCATGGTTTCCTCTGGATCTCTCCGCACACCAAGATGCACTTTTGCTCTGTGGCAACCTGCTTGCTGGTGAGAAATTCATCTTAACTTTCTTTTTTCAGTTTTGTGGGATTTGTTTGTTTTATTTGTTTCACGCAATCTTTCAAATTAGGAGAAAGTTGTTGGTTTAAGTAGTTTTAATATCCATGTCTTCAGCTGTGGCTCCTAAATGCTTACGCAACCCCTGGACGGGAGAGGAGGAAGGGAGCTCTGGGAACGCCGGTGCAGGCCCATATAAAACAGAGGAGCCCTGGGCAGCGCTGTCAGAGCGCTCCCTGGTGGCCATGGTGGAACAGCTGTTTTCCCATCTGCTGAAGGTTCTCAACATCTGTGCGCACGTGCTGGACGACATGCCACCAGGACCAGCAGCCAAGGCAAGCCTGACAAAGAACAACTAAGATATTGGGTTTGATTTTACTCACGTTTACCTGGCAGCATTCTGCAGGAAACCCCCCGGAAAATATCAAATCTGATCTGTATTCAAAATTAACATGGGCTAAATTGAATGTAAAATATAAATATAGAACAAAGAAAATCAGTTTTATAGTTTGATGATGGTCTTTAGATTTCATTTACCACATCTTTACTTATGCTTTTCCTTTTGTTTTTGTGTCTGATTAATTAAAAAAAAAAACATATATTAAAGAATAACAATAATAAAAGGATATTTTATTTCTTTTGGCCCTTAAGCTCCTCTCACATTATTGATTTAAACCCTAAATTTTATTGTTATTTTCTTTTTTCTTAATTTTATGCTTTTTGATTGTAACTTTTTTTTGTCCCTTGATTTAAACAAAAGTCTGTTTCAGAATGACTTTTTTTTTTTTTTTTTTTGTATTTCAAAAAGAAAGAAGAATCCAAATCTCCACAGATTAAACATTGTAGTTGAAGGAAACTATTCTTAATTCAGGATTTTCCTATCCAACCTTTTTGAATCTTACAGATTTTAAAAAAATAAAGCGAACTAAGCTGGTCGAGATTCCAACAAGCTGTGAAATGGCCTTTTACCCACAATACAGGAACCAACTACAGCATGATTTGTGCATTTTACAGTTATATTATAAAGTGTATTAAATATTTTTACTTTTTAAATGGTATAACGGTTTGAGAACACATTCTACCTCTTTACAATTTATTTTTGTATTATTATTCTAGGCTGCTCTTCCATCCTTGAGCAACACCCCATCCCTCAGTCCGATCCGTAGGAAAGGAAAGGAGAAAGACACGACTGAGGCAAACACTGCTCCAATGAGCCCAAAGAAAAGCATTGAAATCAACACAGGTCCGCCCCCTATGTCATATTAACGTGCATAAAATAAATGTTTTGTTAATGTTTCAAAAATATATATTTTATGTTGTTTCAAAACAGGCAGGCAAGGAGACGGCACCGCATCAGCAGCCGTGAACAAATCCATCACCCTGGGTAGCTTCTACCACCTGCCTCCCTACCTCAAGCTCTACGATGTCCTGAAAGCTACACACGCCAACTATAAGGTCAGAACTCTGGGCGTGTTTTAGCCAAGCTCTGAACATTTGTTGCGAGGGTTATTAAAGTTTTGTTTTTGTGTTACCTCCTAGGTGACGTTGGATCTCTACAGTAGCCAGGAGAAGTTTGGAGGTTTTTTGCACGCTGCCCTGGATGTTCTGTCTCAGCTGCTGGAGCTGGCCACGCTTCATGACATTGGAAAGGTGCAGTCTGATGCTTCAGCTAGAAAGTTTAACAGTTGGTTGAAAAAAAAAAGTTACAGATGTGCTTCTGTTAACTAAATGTAGGCGGTATATCAGAATATCTGTATTTCCCTAAAGCGGTAATCTGATTCTTTGCAGTGTGTAGAGGAGATTCTGGGCTACCTGAAGTCCTGTTTCTCCAGAGAACCAACCATGGCCACCGTCTGTGTGCAGCAGGTTTGTAATCCAGGTTTCCACTGAGTTTACTCACACTGACTGTGTGTGGAAGTCCTCATGTTTGTAGTGCTGAGCAGTGCGCTACATCCGGGACGGCTCCACGCAGAGCGAGGCTGGTTCCTGCCGACAGGGGCTGTAAAGGCGTTGGTTTCCCTGTGCGATGGTTCCATACACTGTTTTACTGGAGCAGAATCACGTTCTCCTTGATCGTGACTAATCCAGATGAGGGTTAAAGTGCTAAAATACGTTCCAGTTTTGGTTGAAGTGCAGTTTTTACTTTTTCGTGCTCTAAAAGTTTAGGATTTGTCTCTTCAGTTGTTGAAGACACTGTTTGCGACCAACCTGGCTTCTCAGTATGAAAGTGTGCTGAGTGGACCGAGGCGCTCCCAGGGCAAAGCCCTCCGCCTCAGCTCGTCCAGCCTGCGCCTGGGCCTCTACCACTACTGCTTTATGGCTCCGTACACACATTTCACACAGGCTCTGGCTGATGCCAGCCTGCGTAACATGGTACAGGCTGAACATGAGCAGGATACCTCCGGGTTAGTAGTCACCGTCATCTCACTCATATCAGACATACAATTAAAAGTACAACAAATCAAGATGGGTTCCACAGTTTTTAAATACAAACCATTACCAGCCCTTAAACTTTTTAGTATTTTGTCATGTTACAACCACATTAGAAAATTAATGTTAAGTTGTCTTAATTTTTCCATGGACTCACACAAAACTAGTGCATGATTGTGCACTGAAAAAAACAAAAGATCTGCAAAACGTTGTAAAAACATTTTCCTAAACTGTGCAGCTGCACTTCCATTGAGTTGATTGAGCTAAAACTAAAATGTATTAAATCTATAGGGCATAACGTAAATGTATGTTATTCTTTGTAATTATGTTCTGCTTTCTGTTGTTCTACCACATGAAATCTATGAAAGATTGTCAGTATTTAGCAGAATTTGAAAAAGTTACGAGTATATTTTTGGCACAAAATACTCTTAAGTTCACTTATTTTCATCTCTTGCACGTTTAGATGGTTTGACGTAATGCAGAAAGCATCCAGTCAGCTGAGGTCCAACATCGCAAATGCTACCCGTCACAGGGGAGACAAGGTGCACCGAATATAAGTGTATGATGTATATTTTCCCTACTTCTTCCCTGATATTAAATAAATACCTAATTTTCTCCTCAGAATGCCATTCACAACCACATACGTCTGTTTGAGCCGCTTGTGATAAAAGCTTTGAAGCAGTACACCACCAGCACCTCGGTGGCCCTCCAGAGACAAGTTCTGGACCTGCTGGCTCAGCTTGTGCAGCTCAGAGTCAACTACTGCCTGCTGGACTCTGATCAGGTTAAAAACAGATGCAGTGTTTCTGTTTCAATCTTCATGCATGTGCCTTTTTACATTGTAGAATTCCCCCCCCCCCCCAAAACAACTTTATTTCCTATGTTGCAGGTGTTCATCGGCTTTGTTCTGAAGCAGTTTGAATATATTGAAGTGGGCCAGTTCAGGTATTTGTTAGATTGTGTTTTTTTTTTTTTTTTGTGTATGTTTTTTTTTTTGTGTGAAACCCAAAATGTGATTGAACTGAGTCAAGGTAACCATTACTGCTCCTGTGCAGGGATTCTGAAGCCATCATTCCAAACATCTTTTTCTTCCTGGTGCTGCTGTCGTACGAACGTTATCACTCCAAGCAGATAATCAGCATTCCCAAGATCATCCAGCTGTGCGATGGCATCATGGCAAGCGGCCGGAAAGCTGTCACTCATGGTGAGAGGACGCATCGTTTCCCCAAATTGGGAATTATGTTTTGCTTTTGTATTATATATTAAAACATTTTTTCATTTTTTTTACAGCAATTCCTGCCTTGCAGCCGATAGTTTATGACCTTTTTGTGTTGAGGGGCTCAAACAAAGCAGATGCAGGCAAAGAACTGGATACCCAGAAAGAAGTGGTTGTGTCCATGCTTCTCAGACTCGTGCAGTATCACCAGGTCTGGATGGAGACTCGCAACATCACCAAGTTAATCTTGCTCCGTATTCTAAGTTCTTTTGTTTTCACATGTAAATATGCCCGTGTCTCTTGTTATAGGTGCTGGAGATGTTCATCCTCGTTCTGCAGCAGTGTCACAAAGAGAACGAGGACAAGTGGAAGAGACTGTCCAGGCAGATCGCGGATGTCATTCTTCCAATGCTTGCAAAGCAGCAGGTTGTTGAAGAAATACCCATTTGAAATTATTATTATTGTTTTTTTATGTTTTAGTGTAGCAAGATTAATCATACAAACATCCTCTGTCCTTTTTATTTATGTTCTCCCAGATGCTACTGGACTCTCCGGAGGCATTAGGAGTGTTGAACACTCTGTTTGAGACTGTGGCACCCTCCTCTCTCAGACCTGTGGACATGCTGCTGAAGAGCATGTTTACCGTTCCCGTCACCATGGTGCGACACTTGTTCCCACCGCTTGCACCATATTACCTGAAAATATTCCACGTTTCGTTCAAATGATTTGATTCAGGTGGAGGCTAGAATCTAGCGAAGTCATGCAGAAAGCTTTTACAAACATGTCTGGGTGAATTGTTTGCTTTTAGAAATTCCGGCGTGGTAAAGTGCTCAGAGACCACGTTGGCGATGAATTTTGTTAAGAAATTTCCTCTAAATACTGATAAACCACATAAGAAATCGCAGATTTGAAAGGCAAACGGCCAAATCTATTCACTCTTTAACATTGGAGGCGCCTTCTTCTTTCTATGCGTGAGTTCGGGTTTGACAGTTGCCACGACAGCAGTCTCACCGCATTGTCTTAAGTGTGTATTTTTGTTGCTAGTGGATTATCGAATTGTAAATAACTTCTTGTTTTGCAGTAAACCGAGACATTTGCGCTATTTAATACTACCAACAAAGTGTGTAGATTAAACCCTCCTGTTTCAACATAACTAATCTTATGTGGACAAATAAATGTCCGCAAAGACATGCGTGTGTCTGTTTGGTGTAGTAGAACTTGACTAGCCTGAACATAATCTTTACTTCAACCCCATTAAGTTCAGTATGCGGGGTTTCTAGTCTTACATCAGTGCCTCCCCTGACAAATTACCTTCTGAAAGAATAGGATAAACGTCCTAAACTTTGTGCAACACTTATGTAGAAGAGTTGAAACTATTTGCTGGCAATGGCTAAGATAATTTTATAGGTTATTTTGAGCTCATGTAACAAATCCAGACTTAACCTGTTTAGTTTAAATAAAGATCTTTTTTTTTAATGTTCGCACCTCTAGGCTTCTGTCGCTACGGTCCAGCTGTGGGTGTCTGGAATCCTGGCGATCCTTAGAGTATTGGTGTCCCAGTCCACCGAAGACATTGTCCTGTCGAGGGTCCTAGAGCTGTCCCTCTCCCCGCATCTCCTCTCCTGCTACACTATTCACCGCCTGCAGCAGCAGAACCCCTCCCCCGGTGAGCCGCCTGCTGCCGATGCGAGTTGTGACCTGGCGGCGAGCGAAGATGCACAGAAGGTTCCACCAGAAGAAACTTTTGCAAGGTTCGGTGAGACTAAAACATTAGCGGAAGTCCATGAAGAATGAGCTGCTCCAGTAGCTTTATGTTTAAGAAGTCAGAATCAGAAAACACTTTTTGCACATATAATGAAATTGTTTTTGGAGATATTTTCATGACAAATATCCCCAGATATGAAATATATAAGGAGCAACTGTAATCTTAATTGTAAATTATAATATATATATATATATATATATATATGTATATGTATGTATATGTGCTTATTTTAGTTTTTGTATGTATCCTCATTTTTTCTTTTTTGTGATCGACTTTCCTCATCTCTCCAGGTTCCTCCTACAGCTGGTTGGAGTCTTGCTCGATGATATTTCCAGCAGACGGGTTAAAGTGGACATTACGGAGCAACAGCACACCTTCTACTGCCAGCAGCTCGGCACACTGCTCATGTGTTTCATACACATCTTCAAAAGCGGTGAGCACACGTCCGTTTAGTTTATAATAAACTGTTATTATACTTTTTGTTTTTGGTCAAAAGTGTGTCTCGTGTTTTGCAAAAAAACCCAACAATTCTAACTTTTGTGTTTGCAGGAATGTTTCGCAGGATCACGGCTGCAGCCACTCGACTCCTGAAGGGGGAGAGCGGCAGCGGGCAGAACTGTCCCGAGGCCGGACTCTTCTACGCTTTGGAAGGATTGAATAGCATGGTGCAGAGTCTCGTCACCACCCACCCGCCTTTGGTGCTGCTGTGGTGCCAGGTCCTCCTCATAATCAACTACACCAACTATTCATGGTGGACTGAGGTTCATCAGACACCCAGGTGAGGTGAAACTAATTGGGATCCTTTTAAATGTTCAGTAAATGGGCGAAAAAGGATTTAAAAAAAGTTATGACATATTTTAGTTTATGAATTTATTAAAGATGCCCCTGAAGCCAGCCTCTTTCTATCCCTTTTTGTCTCCTGCTTGGTAGAGGGCATAGCCTCTCGTGCACCAAGCTGCTTAGTCCACACTCCTCTGGTGAAGGAGAAGAAGAAAAGCCAGAGTCTCGGTTAGCGATGGTGAACAGGGAGATCGTACGCAGGGGAGCCCTGATTCTCTTCTGTGACTATGTGGTACGAATAGGACTCCTAATATTAAACGTTTTGAGGTTACACTGATGAAGTTACTTGATAATAGTTCTGCTGAAGATCCATCCAATCTAATGTTTGAACTTTTCTTTTTTTTAAACGTTTCCACTGTGAAAATATATTCCTTGAATGTTTGGTCATAATTTTCCTTCAAGCTTTTAAATGGTTAAAACAATCTAGGAGAAAAAGTGAAATTTTATGATTTTTAACTGAGGATCTCTTCTGGAACTTATAAGAACCTGTCTGTAAATTGCATTTACTTCTCAGTGTCAGAATCTCCACGACTCGGAGCATTTGACCTGGCTGATTGTCAACCACGTGCGTGACCTCATCAGCCTTTCCCACGAGCCTCCAGTGCAAGATTTCATCAGTGCCGTCCACCGCAACTCTGCTGCCAGCGGTCTTTTCATTCAAGCGATCCAGTCTCGATGTGACAATCTCACCACTGTAGGATGAAAAATTCTGTTTCACTCTCCTTCAAAGTTTTAAAATTTTTTATCCACTCCTTCCTCTTTTCTGACTTCTAGTCCTTTTTTTTTTTTTTTACCTATCGGAAATTTGCAGCCCACCATGCTAAAGAAGACCTTGCAGTGCTTGGAAGGCATCCATCTGAGTCAGTCTGGATCTCTTCTAATGCTTTACGTTGACAAGCTGCTCAACACGCCATTCAGAGTTTTGGCCCGCATGGTTGACACGCTGGCGTGCCGCAGGGTTGAAATGTTGCTGGCCGAGACGCTACAGGTAAGATTCAGAGCAGTGGGAAACGTGTTGAGTAAAGTGCAATGAAAAAACCCCAGATGTTGATGTGAAGGCGTGGGCAAAACAATTGTCTTCATATTCAAAAAAGATTTTGAAGTCGATTGTTCTTTCATGTAAACAACACTACAGAACAGCATAGCCCAGCTCCCAGTGGAGGAACTGGAGCGAATTCAGGAATACCTTCAAACCAGTGGACTCGCTCAAAGGTGAATTCCTTCAGAGGTGCTTCAGTTTCGTAATCTGTGAATGAGGAAGCGACTGAATCACAAATATAACTGACGTTTCTTCCGCTTTCCTGCGGCAGGCATCAGAGGTTCTACTCCCTGCTGGACAGGTTCAGAGCCACGATCGCCGACTCCAGTAGTCCAACACCTCCAGTTACATCCCACCCACTGGATGGGGATCCACCAATAGCCCCTGAAAAGGTTGTCCCAGACAAGGTAATGACTCGAACATATCGAAAGTAAATGTAAACACATGGGCTTTTGTAAAAAACAATTCTGTGGTCCTGTTTCACTGTTGGAGGAAATTAAAAAAGTAAATCTGCTTGGGTTCTTTTTTTTTTTCTAGGATTGGTACGTTGCTCTTGTGAAGTCCCAGTGTTCCCTTCATGGGGACGTTTCCCTGCTGGAGGCGACAGAACTTCTCACTAAATTACCTCTTGCTGATCTGTTTAGTCTCATGAGCTGCAAGGTAAAAAATAATATTTAGTTTGCACAAAACCTCCGCTCAAAACACCCCGTTTCCAATCTTAAGCATGACTGTGGATTGTAGTTTTGCAGAAGTGATTTTAAGTTTTTTTCTCAATATGGGATTTAGTGTTTTTCTTCTTTTTTAGTTTTTTTCTTCTTTTTTTTGTTGTTGCAGGATTTCAATCTAAGCCTGTTGTACCCATGCCTGACTTTGGGTTTGCAGAGGCTAACCCGGGGTCAGGGGTCTCTTTTGTTGGAGACGACCATGAAGGTCATACTCGAGCAGCTGGCAGAGGTCACGGGGTCACTTCCTGTCCCACATCAGTCCTTCCTGCCCCCACCTGAACCCCAGCCTTACTGGAACCAGCTGGCTGATGTGTACAGTGAGATCCCGACCCAGAATACAACACTGGGTTTTAATATTATCATTATTAGTAATAATATTAATAATTATGATACCGACTTTTATAATAGTAATGATAAGAGTAGTAATCATGATCAATGATCATTATGAGCATTGTTAGTAATGTTAATACTGGTAATATATAATGGTATGATAATAATGATACTGTTTCTTTAATGTAGTAACTGTAATAGTTGATGTTGGTAATTATTACAAAAGAAAAGTACTAATTATTTTGATACTTGGTACTGGTGATGATTAGAATAGTAAAAGCTAAACAGATAATAATGTGATAATTTAAATTAACTTGATAATCAGATTCTAATGATAGCTGAAGATAAATATAATGTTGTATTTATATAAAGAAAGTAACGATGTTGGAGTACAGCTGTAATATTAAAATGTGAAAACTTTTTCTATTTTCCCTTCAACTGTAATGGTAAAAAAACAAAAATAAAATACAGTCCTTGTCCTCTGAAGTTTGTATGTTGTCGTATTTTCCAGACGAGCCTGGTTGTTACACCAAGGTTCTGGCCCTGTGCCGAGCGATGGCCCAGTACCTGCTGAGTGTGAATCAGCTGCCTTCATCGCTACGGATTCAATCCGACAAGGAGCACCTCATCACCTCTTTTACCTGCATGGCTGCTGAGGTAAACGGAAAATGGTATTCGGAGGCGTTTCGGAAACCTTGAAGGACACTTTAGATTTGATAAATTATACGCAGATATAGTTTCATATTGACTGAATCATTTTTGAATGCTATGTTATTGAACTCAGAAGAATATTTTGTAATGACAGCACGTTCTTAATACAGACTGTTATCTGGTTTTGCATGAATCTCTCTGTGCAGGTGGTTGTGTGGCGGCTGCTTCGGGACCACCTGCCCCTGAGTGTGGACCTACAGTGGGCTCTGTGCTGCCTGTGCTTGGCCCTGCAGCAGCCCTGCGTGTGGAACAGGCTCGCTACCTTTGAGTACAAGACATACACCTGTTCCCTCATCTACTGCCTGCGCCTCGTTATCGACGCTGGTAATGAAACGTCTCATAAGGCCTGGTGAATTGTCGCCTTTATCTTCTTATTTCAAGTGTGTCCATCTTTGGCTTTGCTTCCTAGTGGCTGTGCATCCTGGTGACCAGCTGCTGCATCCAGAGAAGAAAAAGGTTCAAGGAGAAAGAGACGCTGAAGATCAGTTGGACTCGGCCATTCTTAACAGTAATAATTGTTTCAGAAAAATAACTATTTTATTGTTCTAGGGATTTTTAAAATTTTATTATAGTAAACATTTTGTGTTATAGATAAGTGTGAGTGGCAAGCATGCGAGATCATGGGCGAGCTGGTGGAAGGACTGCAGAGCATCTTGTCCCTGGGTCACCCGAGAAACCGCGCGTTTCCTGCTTTCCTCACGCCAACGTTGCGAAACATTATCATCAGTATTTCTCGTCTGCCTCTTGTCAACAGCTACACAAGAGTACCTCCACTGGTTAGTATTTCAAACAGAAAAAGTTGTTTTTGCAGTTCAAATAGATAAGTGGGTTTAATGACGATTGCACGTGTTCAGGTGTGGAAACTGGGCTGGTCCCCTCAGCCAGGTGGAGAATTTGGCACCACGCTGCCTGAGATCCCCGTGGACTTCCTGCAGGAAAAGGACGTCTTCAGGGAATTCCTTTACCGCATCAACACATTGGGTACGGATTTACATATCGGCAATTAGAAAATCTTTATTTCATTTTCTTAAATCGCTTTTTAAAGTACATTTTCCATTAATGTGATTCTGTGGTTGCTCTTTCTTCAGGCTGGAGCAGCAGGACGCAGTTTGAAGAAACGTGGGCCACTCTGTTGGGGGTGCTGGTCACCCAACCAATCACAATGGACCAGGAAGAAGAGACGCAGCAAGAGGTATCTACCTTGTAATTCCCTTAACGTATTCACGTTTTAACAATCGCATTGGGAAAGATGAGCAGAAAGCTGATCGTTAGCCTAATGCGGAAGAAAACAAAAGTCACTAATCAAATTTAGCTGGATCTTTATTTTGCCTTTTTTCCCCACAATTTTAAAATATTAGCCCATTTATGTAACGTTTCATCCAGCTCAGTTGGATTAATGGAGTGCATATGTAAACATAAAAATATTTTCTGTTGGTTTATTTAATAAAGTTAGTGACACAAACACTTTGCCAGATTACCCTACAAGAAGCTATTTGTTGATGTTGTAATTCAAGAGTGAGGTCACATTATCCTCGATGCTGTTAAAAACCGCATATTTTTGTCTCCGTATGTCCTCCTTGATTCTTTTGTAGGAGGACCTGGAGCGTACCCAGTTAAACGTGTTAGCAGTGCAGGCTATCACCAGCCTGGTGCTGAGTGCGATGACCCTGCCCACTGCTGGTAACCCGGCCGTCAGCTGTCTGGAACAGCAGCCCCGAAACAAAAGCCTTAAAGCCCTGGAAACACGGTAGCTATGCCGCTATTTTTTTTCTATGTGTCCACAGACAGAC
Source organism: Orestias chungarensis (assembly GCA_032876305.1). NCBI lineage: Eukaryota > Metazoa > Chordata > Actinopteri > Cyprinodontiformes > Cyprinodontidae > Orestias > Orestias chungarensis. Next base: position 1,314,115 of record JAVLVB010001002.1, on the reverse strand, counting down.
AGTCCAAGAATTAGACATGTTATAGATGGAGTTTATTATTTTTTTCCTGTGTTTAGGTTTGGAAGGAAACTCGCCGTTATTCGGGGTGAAGTGGAGCGAGAAATTCAGGCTCTGGTGTCAAAGAGGGACAACGTCAGTACATACCATCCTTACCACGCCTGGGACCCTGTGCCCTCTCTCTCAGCCTCCTCTGCAGGTGACCCACCTTCTGGAGTGGCACTGTCCTGCCCTAATAAATGCCAGAATACTTTTTAGACCTTACTTGTTTCAGCAGGTACCCTGATCAGCCACGAGAAGCTGCTGCTCCAGATCAACACAGAGCGGGAGTTGGGCAACATGGATTACAAACTGGGGCAGGTACGAGGATGACGTAGTCGGACGGTAATCCCTGAGGAATATCAGCCGCTTATGTGTGTTTTTATTTGGCGTATGTGTCTCAGGTCTCCATCCATTCAGTCTGGCTGGGTAATAACATCACTCCTCTTAGGGAGGAAGAATGGGGCGAAGATGAAGAAGATGAAGCAGACGCTCCGGTGTCCACCTCCCCACCTGTATCGCCTATAAATTCAAGGTCAGAGAAAACACTGCTACTCATTTCAGTTTGCAAGGGCATCCGTGTATGTCAAGGTCGGAAAAAAAATAAATTGAGAAGTATGGTTAGATTCGTAAAGTCCCTTTCTTTATGTTTAGTGATTTGAGACAGATGTTTCTATCCACACTCCTGTTCTGTGCTTTCAGGAAGCACCGTGCAGGCGTGGATATTCATTCCTGTTCGCAGTTTCTTCTGGAGCTCTACAGCCAGTGGCTGATCCCGGGCTCTGCCAGTAACAGGAGGACGCCGACCATCCTCATCAGCGAAGTGGTCCGATCGGTAAGCTGGAAACGACGTAGATATCTCCTCGGTATGTCAGATGAAGATGCGTTCACCTCAATTAAAGAGTAGTGAACATAATAAAATAAAGTTTTACTCAGTTTTGAAAACAAAAGCCTACGGTTGATAAAAAATTTGAAAAAAGTTTTATCTACACATCATTCAGAAATCTGTTACTCCATTCATAACGTGAAACTCTTATAGATTCATACACAGAGTACAATGTATGAATTGTACAGCAATCAAAACCCAAAAATCTGTTTCTAAGGGAATTATAGGATAAATAAAGAAACAGATTCAATTTAGATATTTTTATTTCACGCTATGGGAAACACAGCAATGCACAAAAGGTCCTTGCTAAAGAAGTGAGAATTTAAAGCGGTTTAGCTTAGTATTGAGAATTTAAGTGGACGGAGAAGGCAGGGAAAAGATGGACAAGTGACGGCTTGTAAATTATTGCAAATCAAGCTTAATTCAAGACCTTTTGGGAGATTTAGAAGTTCATTGCTTTAAACCGACCCTAAACAAGGGACAAAGCTAAAAAACTTCCTACTTGGGCTTGAAACAAGACTAGATTTTTGCTCAGCAGTTTAAAGTCTCATCAGATGAAGGTAAATTTCAGAGTTCAAGAAGTCTTTTTTTTCCCAGCACAACCTCAACTGTTTGAATTTTTACATATTGTTTTTAGTTTTACATACTATTATTAGCAATTTGACAGCTAGTCACAGAAAAACACAGACTTGGAAGAATGTTTTCAAACAAGAAAGCCACAAATGTGTATAATGAACAGCAATACATGCTGTACATTTCTAAAATGTATGTGCAAATATAGCAGTTTTCTAAAATCATTAACTCATCATCTGTTTGTGTATGACCGTTTCCAAAATATGTGTGAACAGAATATATCAATATTTGTGTCCCAAAATTGCAATTTCAACCTTTCCTCATCAATATTTCTATTACCACAATTTAGTATTAAAACCCAAATCCTGGGTTAAACCAACTCGTTTTTCATATTTTATATATTTAACGTTTCTATTCGTCCATTTACTTTAATGTGTCGTGTTTTTCTCTGTAGCTGCTGGCGGTATCGGACCTGTTCACAGAGAGGAACCAGTTCGACATGATGTTCTCCACTCTGATGGAGCTCCAGAAGGTTCACCCGACCGAAGATGAGATCCTGAACCAGTACCTCGTGCCGGCCATCTGCAAGGCCGCCGCCGTGCTCGGCATGGTGAGCTCGGCGGAGACCGTTCAAACTCACGTCGACTGCTTCTCGATTCTAACAACCGCGCCGACATTCCTAGGATAAGGCGATAGCCGAGCCCGTGTGCCGCCTGCTGGAGACGACCCTGCGCAGCACCCACCTGCCCAGCCGCATGGGGGCGCTGCACGGCGTGCTCTACGTGTTGGAGTGTGATCTGCTGGACGACACGGCTAAACAGCTCATCCCCACCGTCTCCGAGTACCTTCTGTCAAACCTCAGGGCTATTGCTCAGTGAGTATTACTCGCAGACACTGACCTCAGTTCATCTCTAATGAGTCTAAGCTTTGATGAGAACCACCGGTTTTAATGTCACGGTGATAATCCTCCTCCCCCTGCAATGTAAGAGGATCTATCCCTCAAATTAGTATTAGTATTTTTTCTTTTAATTCAGCTTAATAAGATAATGGAAGCAAGAAAGCTGTGTTGCTGTTAACATTGCACACATATCAGCTGTGATCTATGTCTCCCTGCTTCGTGTCTCCACGCTGAAGCTGCGTGAACCTGCATAACCAGCAGCACGTGTTGGTGATGTGTGCGGTGGCCTTCTACATGATGGAGAACTATCCTCTGGATGTCGGAGCCGAGTTTATGGCTGCAATTATACAAGTAAGACATGAGATGAGTGAACTGAGGATTTTGCAGAATTATTTGTAAACCTCCAACTTTCCCTCATTTTCTCCAAATATTTTTAATTTGCTTTAATGGGGATTTTATGAGAAGACCAAACGTACAGAAGTTCAAAATACGGAGCTGGAAAGGAAACTCTCCTCACTCTAATGCCCCTAAATGAAATCCTGTAAGGAAGTCACTTAATCAATAAATACAGCCAATTTGTGTTGGTCGATCTATGCAGAAGTTAAAGATGCACGACTTTTTAAATTGTCTTTGTCTTTATAATAACTGAATCTGCTTCATCACAAAGGTCTGCTTGCATGTAATTTCCAGAATAGAGCCGGTCAACGTTGCGGCATGTTGGACTAGCTCTCTTGCTGCTTTTATAGAAATGTTACTTTAATGAAAAAAGTATTTGGACGCTGTGAAGCTGGAAGACTTTTGGCTGATATTTTCTCACTTTTGGACATTTGTTACAATGCATAACCATGACAATAAGTCTGTTTACAACTAGATAAGCCGATTAACATCACACAACCTGAAGTAATACCCTCACTGTGACCACAGTTTTCCAAACGGGTAAAAAACAAGGCGCTTTAGATTTGGATTAGGGTTTCACAAAAGCCCAATCCCTGCAACAATCTCACGCTACTGTCCTCCGTAGCTATGCGGCGTGATGGTGTCAGCCAGCGAGGACGCCACCCCCTCCATCATCTACCACTCCGTCCTGCGCGGGCTGGAGCGCCTGCTGCTGTCGGAGCAGCTATCCCGCGTCGACGGAGAAGCTTTGGTGAAACTCAGCGTGGATCGGGTGAACATGCCGTCGCCTCACCGAGCAATGGCCGCCCTGGGTCTCATGCTCACCTGCATGTACACCGGTAAGGCTTTGAAATGAAGCCCAGCGCGCTCATCATGACTGGTGCTAGCTTTACTCTTGTGTTAACAAAAAAACAAAAAAATAACGGCCAAAGCAACAAACCAGTTTGCTAACTTATCTGTACTGGTGAGCCTCTTCACACGTTTCTGCTTCACCACTATGAGGTCATTCCACCAATTTCATTTCTTATTCATTCCTGATCCAATCCGTACTATTGGCATGCAGATCTAACGCATAACACTGCTTATTGTGAGTTAAAGATATGAATATAAAGGGAGGTAATCCAGCACAGGAATAAAACCCTTCATTTAGTTTCCCCTCTCTGCTAAATAAGAGATAAAAGAGCTCCTGGTGAAGTTGCAGCTGTTCTTGTTCTTGTTTTATATTAATAAAGTATAAAACATATGTATAATAAAACCAGCCAACCTTTGCAGAAAATGTCTGTTTAAGTTAATAAGCCTTAAAAAGGAGATTTTAGAAGAGCAAATATTGAGGCTCTACATTTTCTCACCATCAGCATTATCTCTCCAGCTCTTTATAAACAATCTTTTGTCATCTTAAGCATTAAAAGGGATTATAACCAGTAGTAATTATCATCGTCATCGTAGACTGTTCGCTACACCTGCTTGCTCCGTGCATGTATTTCCGATTGTACATCTGAAATATAACCTACCTCTAACCCCTACTACAACTTTTTTTTTTACTGCTATATTTTTGTGCCATTTTATTTATGACACAACCCGGATTTGCTCTCTCTCGCTTTTGCAAACTCAATTCTCGCCAAGTTCCTTTGTGCTTTACGCTGCGCCGCAAAAGTATTCATGTCCTTTTTTCACATTTTGTAACATTGCAATCACTCACATATTGGATTTTTTATCAGGATTCATGTGATCCTTCAACTTAGGCTTCTCCAAATATGAAAATGTTTGACTTTTTTGTTTTGATGCTTAGTAAAAAATGAAGCTTTTAGGCCATTAGAGGACAAACAGCATAATGAGGAAGAAGAAGAAGAAATAAACCAGACGGAATAGTGAAAAACTTTTAGAGAAGATTTATAAACTGACAACTTACCATTGTCTTCAACTTTAAACTCATTAGGCCAAGGAAGGAGAGCGCTTTTAAGAGAACCAGCCTAGGGGCCACGTTAAAGAAAACAACCTTTGGGAATAAAACGTTCTTATGAGAAAAATTAACTATCTGGCTTACATTCAAAAAGCTATATTCTGTAATAAAGATATCATGGGATCCCCCTACACACAGCATCCCTGCCTGGAAACATGTCAGTGGTAGCATCATGCTGTGGGGAAGTTTTTCTTCAGCAGCAAAGCTGATGGGCGAAGCTAAATAAAGAAGCTATCCAGGAGAAAACCTGTAAGCTGTAGAGGAACGGTTTGGATGCAAGCACCGTCATTGGTGTGGACAGGATGTCCCAGTTAAAGTCCAAACATAAATCCAGTGTATAAAAAAAACATTTTCCAGTCTGACCTTCAGCTGCCAGTTAAGAACTTTCCCAAAAGACAGACCGCTGCAAATTGCAGCCAAAACGGCTTCAAAAAAAGCAAACCTGAAAAGAAATTCATCAAATAAAAACATGTATCGTTTACCCTACCCACAATTTACACAATATCTGAATAAAACCCACTAAAATGTTGTTGTAATGTTACAAAGTGTTAAGAAAGTCGGCGATAAAACCGTTTCTGTACGTTAAGTACATTTCGAGGCGTCACTTATCGAGATGCCAGACATGAATATTTCAGCACCGAAACACTCCAGATATCGACACTCCCAGAAATTTGCATTTGTTTTGGTCTTTGCTGTTCAAGATTCTGAGTCGTGTGATGACTGTCGCCCCACTCTAACCTGTCAACACCTCCCCCCACTCCCTCATCCGTGCCACCCATCCCTCTCGCCCTCCCAGCGGTGCTCGCGTCGGGTTCAGACGCGACCGGGGTTAGAGGTCAGGTTGACTCTGTTGCGGAGGCGGTTGGCGTCACGGCGGGTCATGTTGGTTTCTCTTCAGGCAAGGAGAAAACCAGCCCTGCCAGCCGCCCCGCTCAGTCTGACCCACAGGCCCCGGACAGCGAGTCCGTCATTGTTGCCATGGAGAGGGTCTCTGTACTCTTCGACAGGTAAAACCTTTTAACTTATTCATTATCTTAAAAAACAAATACAAAATAAAAGTAGTTTATTTTATTTAAGTAAGACCCCCCCCCCCCCGACCGAAGCATGGAAATCGTAAATATGGGGAACCTTTTCGTTTTTAACACGCCGTCTATCCGTCTCCCATTCCTGCAGGATCAGGAAGGGTTTACCCAGCGAGGCGCGAGTCGTGTCCAGGATTCTTCCCCAGTTTCTGGACGACTTCTTCCCAACGCAGGACGTCATGAACAAAGTCATCGGAGAGTTTCTGTCCAATCAGCAGCCGTACCCACAATTCATGGCCACCGTTGTCTACAAGGTCAGCAGCGGGTCATAGCGGCCTAGAGACCAATCACAACCATTGTTATCTTCTTTTTTTCTGTTGAAGGTCTGTGTTTTTCAGGGGATATTTTAGAATTAAAATATATTTGTAATCCTCTAAAATTGAGCCGTTTCTTTAAGTGTCTTCAAGGTGATGCTAAAACCAATAAAGCTGTTGGACTCTTACTTTCTACCATTTATATATTTTGTTGTTTTATTTTTATCCCGTCACCACTCTGCCCAGGTTTTCCAGACCCTCCATGCAACAGGTCAGTCTTCGATGGTACGCGACTGGGTGCTCCTGTCTTTGTCCAACTTCACACAGCGGACGCCTGTAGCCATGGCCATATGGAGTCTGTCCTGCTTCTTCGTCTCTGCCTCCACCTCTCAGTGGATTTCTGCCCTGTATCCTTACATGACGTAACAGAAACATTTGTGGCTACTGGCCAGAAATGCATGCCTGGAAACTAGGAAAACATGGCCATCATTATAATCTTTATCTTATATCAGGATAAACTATGTATGGCACTGAAACCACATGAGTTCCTCATTCAGCCATTAATTTGTTGATTCCATTACTAGGGAAAATGGTCGGTTTACCAGCTGTAAGTTCTTCCGGGATGCTCATCATTTAGTCAATGCACACTACTTCCTAATTCCATTAGGAATTTAACTATTGTCTCCAAGATTTATGTTGGACCCGTTAAGTAGCCCGGTGTGACCCTCTCTGAGATTTTGTCGCACATACCACGCGATTTTGTTTTCCTCAACTCCTGTCTCTGTCAACCAGACTTCCCCATGTGATCAGCCGGATGGGGTCCAGCGAAACGGTGGACGTCAGCCTCTTCTGCCTGGTTGCCATGGATTTCTATCGACACCAGATCGACGAGGAGCTGGACCGCAGGGCTTTTCAGTCGGTCTTTGAGACCGTGGCCGTGCCGGGGAGTCCCTATCATCAGCTGCTGGGCTGCTTGCAGTCGATCCACCGGGAAGCTTCGCTCTGAAGGCGGCACGCTGAGGCAGGCAGGCAGTCAGGCGCAGGGCGAAGTCCGGAAAGGCCAAGTGAATTAGTGGGGATGAGAAACTCCATCTGCGTTTTTTCGGCTCCCTGATAAATTGTAATAGAGGGAGCAAATAGGATGTTTATTAAAAAAAAAGCCGCTGACGCCACGTTTCTCTCTCTCGCTGCTTTCAACTTTGGGGGAAAAAAAGTAAACTACTCAGTGCCAGGAGCATAACAACAAAATGAAGAATGAGATTTCAGATCCGTTAAACCTATAAGAGGCTGAATTTGTGAAGGACGCTGGTTTGAAAAAAACTCGCAGATTCTTGCTCCACCTTCAACACAGCACCTTTTTCTCTCAAAAAGCGAGACAAGACGATGTTCATCGAATACAAAACGACTTTGTTCGCTGTTAGAAGTATTGTGATGTCAGTAAAGTGATAATAGAGACTAAGTATTTGCTATATTTAAAGGTTTAATGCATCTATTTTTCAGTGGATTTTGTTAAAAGTGCTTAGATGGGAGGCTGACTCTCCCGGGGGGGTCACAGATGCCTGCTCAACGTTGTTAAACACTATATTTAAATTGTGCGTACGGGTGTTTATTTGGACCTGCCGATGGTAAGAGAGGCAACCGAGTGTTAATCGTTACGGCCAGCGCAGCCAATTTTCAATCGAACCGGGGGGGATTTGAAACGTACACGGTACTGTAGAACGTTTATCTCGTTTCGACAAGATGCTTCGTCTACTCTGGTGGTTTATGATGAGGGGAAAAAAGTAGAACGGGTAAAAGCTGGGCACAATTTCACGTCAGATTTCCCCTCTTTTCTGTGACAGTTGTATCATTTTAAGAGTTGAAACCCCTTCCATTTTTCATACTTTCAATATTACCAAAATTATTCTTTTTTTTGCCTTTTTAATCCAGTAGGTGGATGAAACAAATGTTTTGCTGATTGTTTTAAGAATTAAATTAGTCCAGCCTATTTTTTTTTTGTATTAACTGCAAACCTGCCCATTGATTCCATTGCTTTTTAGTCTCAGGATGTTAGATGTGACTTTATTATTGTTGTCATTCGACTGGAAGTAGTTTACAGTCTTACATGGAACTACCTTCCTGTTGTGTAAAAGAAAAAAAAATCAACTGTACAGTAATCTAAAAGCCATGGTGCATGATGAAAAATAGGAACTGTGTAAAGAAGCGAGTGTCCACACTGTGTCGACCCCTAATGCGCTCAAAAATGTAACGTAAAAGTTGGTGAATGCAGTTAGAAACCACGTGAGCTTCTAAAGACTGAGCTGAGCTGAGCTGAGCTGCCTGTGAGCGTGCCCTGCAGACGAAGATGTCCTGTAACACCGACCGCATGCTAACCTTACCGCTGTGTTTAATATTGTTCTCCTTACGGCTACTGTTGGGACGAAGAGATGAAACACAATCCAAAGGTCGTCTTTGAAGGAGCGACAGCGGCTTTGACAAATCAACAGAAATGTGTAGCAATGTACACACATTTTCTTTCTTTCTCTTTTTTTTTCCCAGCTTTAAATATAATGTCTATCAACCACACTCGGCACTTGCAGTAAAAAACTTGAAATTCTGTACATGTTGTTCAGTGCTTTCTTTCTTTTCTGCACTTAATAAAACATCCTAGCTATTTCCTACATTGACAGCGGTGACCGGTGTCCTCTGCTCGAGATCTGATCATACATCCGGACAATAAAGACGTCGGCTGCTGCAGCTGTTGTGTAAATTCCAGCGTGAGGCCTCAAGTAAGGACTTTAAGCAGTCTACGTTCTCTTTACAGCGTCCTTTTTAGTCTCTTAGGTTATACTGTAAGAATGCAAATTGTTCCTCGGCGCTAATTCCATCCAAAGAAATTATTAGGAAAAACTTCTAAATGTTTTTTAATGACTTGACGAAAAACCAGACCAGCTGTTTGAGGCCAGTTAACATCAACACATTCTCAGTGTAAAATGATCTTCAAATTTAGTGACCGTCAATAACGAATCGGAAGAATTACCGTATTAACTGCACAACGTCTTGGTTTGAGTTATTTCCACATACATTCAAACACTTTGCAGGATTTTGGGCCCAGTACTTCTCAAACTAATGTAACTGGGTCTGGCTTACACACAAATACACAGGTCAGTGCTTTAAGACGGCTGTTGCAAAACATTAACCTGGTTGTCCTTGTAATTATTTTTGAATGTATACCTTTAAATCTATAATGTTTTTTTTTCTTTTTTAATGCCATATATTTGTTAATGGTACAAGTCCCTCTAGCATTAAAGCACATCATGCCCTCACCCCCGTCCTTCCCATTTGGGATGGTGTTCTCAAGCTTGTAAAAATAGCTATAATGACCAAAAATTCACATTTTGATTTTTCTTGTTGATTTTTGAAATGAGTCTTTGTACAGTTTAAGTTACTATATTGTGAGACAGTGAGCGGAAAAACAAGATTTTAATGTTTTCTTTACTAAATCGTTGAAACTGTATAAGGATTTTAAAAGATCCTGACTGTATGATTCCAAATATGGTTTCTTTTGGGCCTTAAATAAAACCCCATCCCCCATCATAAATCTATAAATTCCCATCAGTTCCTGTTAAAACTAATACACTGTTTTACAGGTTCACTATTTTACGTGGTGTGGGGAAATAAGTTAAAGAAGTTATGCTCTTGTGGAATTGGATTTCCAAGGACTACCAGAGATTAGAGCTGTTTAAACACATCTAATAGGGGGGCAACATTTATATAAGAGGAACTTATTTTTTATTTACCCCACTTTAGATTTTATTTAAAATGTACTAAAAGATATAAAATAAAATAAAAGTAAAACAAATCCTCTGGCTAACTGAACTACATACGAAAGCATGAAAACATGACAACGATCCCATGTTCAGCCTGTTCCATCTGTTCATCTCTTAAAAAGGATTTGCTCTGAACAGCAGAGTTAAAGTCTGTTTGTTTGAAGCAATGTTTAGCTAATGTGAAAAGTATAATCTTTTAGGATTTGGGGGTTTAACAAGCTCCTCCCAACCAAAGGATTCAAGCAGAAGTCATGAATTATATCATTTTGAATAAAATTGTGGCCTTTAAAAATCTGAATCCAACCTGGAGAAGGTGAAAGACTTGCACCCCTAATATATAATCAAATTTTTACTGTTAACTGATGATGTCAAAATCATTAATTATTTCATGTTAAAGAACAAATACTTGGTAGAAAAGTAAATTTGCTCACTTTGGTATTCAGCATTAAAATCTAGAGTTGCATTTATTTTTTTTAAGTATTTAGTACACTTTCCTGCAACTCCGACAAAAACACAGCACAGTATGGAAACGCGCTCCGTTTTTACAGCCTCCATTAAAATGGGTGGTTGGATTAAAAAGTTTTAGCCGGATTACCAGGAAACTGCCATATGGTCCATGAACCTCTGACATGGTGAAAGCAGGAGATCCCCTTACTTTGCCAGTTTGTCGTGTCTTGGTGAATTTAGCAGACTACAAGTTTTTTAGGCCAAACACAGAAGGACTAAACCGGGCCTTTAATGGAGCGTGACACAAAATCCGACATATAATTTCAGTTAGTACTGGTCAACATGCATGGCCATTCGTTAAACTAGTGGCGCTTGGTTGTCTGGGTCCGCGATGCTGATTGCAAGGATGAAAAATCTGAAATCTTTTTCAGTAATCATATACATTTTTTTTTATAATGAATAAAGACTAATTATTAAATGAGATATTTAATTTTTAATACCATTAAATACTTTTGATACAGAAAAAAAGAGTCTACTGAAAAGTCCATGTACTTGAAACTATGTAAACCGTCCAGATTCTGGTACTTTTTTACTCATTTCAGAGAAGGACGTCCTTGTAGGGCAGTGATTTATCCTTCTCCATGTTTGCACAACTCTTTTTTTGTCCTCCAAACTACCTTAAACCTGCTTGGACACAAGATTATTACCATCCAGATTGTCATGTGAAGGGGTTTAGCTCGCCGACTCCTGGATGCAATGCTGTAGATCCTGCCTTAAAATGTTTGGATGGACAACTACTTTTCTCACATGTATTTGTTTGTGGTTTTTTTTAACTCCATGAATAGGGAACACCCAGAATAAACACATAGGCATGTATCAAATGCAAAACGTTTTTCTTTCCAGAATAAAGCGGGTACATCCACCACCTCCCATTTCAATGAAATCTCGCAGAAAGGCCCAATGAGCACTATTTAACACTTTTGAACTGGTAAAAACAAACACAAATATGTTATTTTTTTTTCTGTAGTTATGAAGTTTGATCCAAAAAGTCTGCAGTGAATTATTGTTGTGTTTAAAGACTCTATTAAAGTCCTGTAACACGGTTGAACTCTGGTTTTCTTGCTGTGGTGAGTCGGGGTCTGCACGCCCTTTTCTCTGCTGCCCAGTCTAAACACACCTCCTCCCGGGCCTTCCTCCTCCTCCTCCTCCTCCTCGGAGGCTACTTCGCCAGATGGTGCAGTCTTTTTTGTGCTTTTGTTTACCCATCGCCTCAGAGTTTACCTAACAAACCTTAGCGACAGAAATATGGGATATCTCAGAGCAGCGTGGCCGCTGGACTCACACACGTAAGTCGCGCCTTTGAAACCCTCCGCACGACTGAACCCGTTATTTGTCAGGACATTAAGAGAAGAAGAAAAAACTAACTAACCATCTCTTTAACTTGGCCCCCGCAACTAAGACGTCTTATGTATTTGTTTAATTTTTAGCCTAATTTGTTTTCGTTATCGTACGAGTTAATTTTCTCCCTTCCGCCCACTCTGCTCTTCAGCATAAATGTGGGGGAACGGTTTTTCGACACCTGCGGAATCCGTTACACCGTTAGAAGTTTTACTTGTGATTTCTCAAGCTAACTTGTTGGTTGGTGTTATCGGCAGCAGCGCCCATTGGAGGGACAGCCAGGAACAGCCAATCGCGGCGCAGGAGAGAATCTGTGTACTGTTCGGTTGCCACAGCAACTGACCGACATTCCAAAGATGTGGAACAAAATGAAAAGAAAAGAGGCGGGACGTCCAGTTCCAGCACGGTTGGCTGTAGAGCGTCCGTTAGACTGCAGACAGTCGAACAGAAAGGAGGAAACGTTCGCAAACTAATCTGAACAGCTTTAAAAAGCCACAATTAAAGTCTCAGTTAGGCGTGAACAAACGAAGCTAACTAAAAGTTAAAGAGAAATAAAAATTGTCGGTACAGAGCTCCTTTTCTTCTTCTCCCCATCACCTCCGTATCCAAACAGGTGAACATGGATGGTCTGTACATGGATGTCTGCAGGTGCATGAACCTGAATGGGGCATAAACGTTTGGGAGATTCTGAAACTCAATGTGAGGTTGCGTCTCTTTATGGCCCACCATTAGGACGGGACTTATCCCTGTTTAGTTGGTCAATTCTTGCTTACAACTGATGGGGATCTGTAAAGGAGCAGCTTTCAAATCGGCTGGTTTGGCGTTGATGATCAGCCTGTGGCTCAAAAGTTCAGGAGAAAGAATTTGCTTTAATAGCAACGTTGAGGCCGTCTGTGCCGTTCGATCCGGTTGATCCCCTTGATAATGCTCCTTCAAGCAAACACAGCGATGCCGTGGACTTTCAAACAGCCCTTTGGTACCAAGTCCTGCTGACTTTTCACTGCATGAAACTGTGTGGAGCAGAAAGCAGATCATAACCGACTGAGGAAACTTACTATACTTCCATTCCCTAACACCCTTTTTGTAAATTACATGCAAGATGGACTTTTACATGTAAAGAGGACTTTTGACCACTAAGCAAAAGTCTAGTCCTGTCTGTTGACATGTCCTGGAACATCTTTATATGGTGCTTCTCTTCTGGTCTGTCCGTTTCCAATCCCCTGTTGTTATTCCTGTTGATGTCCACCTTTTTGATTTCTTCCAGTTATGTTTCAATTCTGTGCTTTTTAGGCGTGTCAATGACTCAACTGCTAACGAACTGACAAGTAAACGAGTCACAATTTTAGCTTCACGATCGGAAGATGCAATTTGCAACACCAAAAACATGCAAAAAGTATATATATGTCTAATAAAAATAGATTTATCAGCGTGTGACTTCAGTGAAAGCTTGTATTATCAGGAAAAACAACCAAAAAAATGATCTAATGACTGCGTTCCTTGTTGTACTGCCAGGAGGAAGGACTGACGCAATGATGGGACCACTCACAAAGTTGTGCGAGAGCTTGCAGCCTGCTTCTCACCTATGTGCTGCATTCTAAGGGGCTGCTTTACGAAGCAGCCCGTCTGTTAAGAAACTGAACTGACGATCAATGATGATGATGATCAACTGATATCCTTCCGACCAATGGACAGGAGAAGGTTTCCTGGCGCAATGTCCAGGCAGATTGATCCGTCGTCCAAGAGACGTCCCGGTGTTGGATGTGGGCTGACATTCCCTCAGCTTCCCCCGCTCGCTTCCACCGTCCAGTATGGCCGCATTCAGGCCGTGGAGGTGGCGAGAGGAAGAACGGGGTACGGCTTCACGCTGACGGGCCAGAGCCCTTGTGTCCTCAGCTGCATCCTCAAAGGAAGTCCTGCCGATTACGTGGGGCTGCGCTCGGGAGACTGCATCCTGTCGGTCAATGACATAAATGTCTCCAATGCGTTGCACGAAGACGTGGTGAAGCTGATCGGACGTTGCACCGGCATTCTGAAGTTGGTGATTGCTGAGGGCGAGCGTCGCAGGCGCCACCCTCCACGCGCGGCTGGCGGCCGCCACCACAGCAGCAACACGACGATGGCGGCGGCGGCCTACTTGGATTCCTGCTCCAGCGACGACGAGCTGGATGTGTTCTACAACAACGGCGGCAGCACCAACAACGACAGCAGGTCTGGCTGCGCAGCGAAGGGAGGCTGGTACAAACCCAAACTGGACTCCAAGCAGCTCGGCATCAACAGGGCGGAGAAGGTGGTGGCAGAGCTGCAGTCCGGCGGGATCTTCAACATGATCTTTGAAAACTCCAGCCACTCCTCCAGCAGCTCGGACAAGGACAAGCCCGGCGTGAGTGTGTCCTCCAAGCAGCCTCACCTCTCTGAGCCGGAGTTTAATCCGTACCGGAGCGCCTCGCGCTCCCAGAGCAACCCCAACCTCCTCTCTGAGGAGGAGATGGCCCAGGTGCTAAATGATGATTCGGTCTTCCTGGAGTCCGACTTCCGTCACCTCCACCTTCACCACCATGAAGAGCAAGATATGGACGTAGGAGAGGGTGCCGACTTTACCTTAGAGCCCAGCGAGGGAATCCTGAACGTGGGGATGATTGTGGGGTACCTGGGCTCCATCGAGCTGGCCTCAGCGGGCGCCAACCTGGAGAATGACAGTCTGCAGGCCATCAGAGGGAGCATGAGGCGCCTCAGGGCCGAGCAAAAAATTCATTCATTCATCCTGATGAAGGTACACCTGAGTCTTCTACTCACGACTTACCAGGTTACTGCTGCGTACAATCTTAGTTACCTTGAAATGGTCACATTTATTATTTTATTGTAGTTTTTTCTGAGTTTAGAACCAGCTTAAACATACACATACCAACATATACATGGCACGTTGGCACATTGTAGTAAAACCAACATTTTTTGGTACGGTCATCTAGCTTCTTGCATAATTTGACCAATATATTTGGTAGAAACATTACAGCTAGTTTGACTTTCCTGAATCCGGCTCAGCTTGTAAGCCTTTTCAGCCTGTTTTGATTTATTCCCCAAATCGGTTTTAAGGAAGGCTTAATTAACAAACAGCCAGCTGTGTCAAAAGTTTTCAACCATCTGAACCGAGCTTTTCACCCTCATATGACAGGAATTCCCAGAAACATCTCACCCTCCGAGTCCGCTCAAACATCAGCATCTGCAAGCTTATTTAACTGCGTTGATTTGCGGCTGCCTAAATGAACGAGCCATAAGGTCTGCGGCGAAACCCTCTTGTAACCAAGAACGACCAAGAATGTTTGAGCCACAGTAGAATGCTAGTCGATGTGAGGATTTCATTCCTGATAACACTTTCCTGTCAAACATAGAGGCGGTAGGGTAAGGCTGAGGGACCGTTTGGTGCCTGTTGTACTAACGCCACGTACAAGGTGAACAGAATATGAGAAAGCAGTGCTACCCGTGATTGTTTTCTTTACTTCACCTCAAATCCACTTTATGATGTACTCACTAAGAAAAAGACTTAAAATTTACATCAAGAATTGACATCAATTACCTGACAACAGCTTTACAAACTGCCCCCGACAATTATCTTATCACACAGTTACTTCCATCGTATCAAAGCGGAATACCTAACCGTGCTGTGAACTTTAAAACGCATCGATTGCATCCTTGCAGGTCATGCATGACAGCGTGCTCCTGTGCAGCGACAGGGGTCACATCCTGGCCACCTACCCCGCGGAAAAACTGGCCTTCAGTGCATGTTGCCCCGACGATCACCGATTCTTCGGACTGGTAACCATGCAAGCCACGGACGACCACGACGACCGTCGCTACAGCAACGGGCGGGACGACGAGGGGACGTTGAGGACCTCGTGTCACGTGTTCATCGTGGATCCAGAACTGTGTCACCACCAGGCAAGTTACTGAGACAGGAGCACATTTAAACGGTGACATTTGGATACCAAAGAAAGTTCAGTACAAAAGAACCCCCTCCCCATCTTTAACCATAGATAAGATGAACATAGATAATAACAATTTAATTAAATAGACTATTTAATTCAAGCTCATTTAGCATATTATTTTTTAAGTCATGACACTCATTTGGATTACTGACCGAGAGTGGCTGAACAAAAATGAACACAACATGTTTGTTTTATTTTTTATTTTATTAAATAATCCTTCCACTGCTGCAGCTCCAGTCCTTGAGTGTTGCGGCATCCCTGTTCCAATGAATGTTTTACGAACAGGCAAGACTCACTGACATGACACGGGCTAATTTAGCCGTTTGATTCAGGCGTTTTGCATCGGCGATGGATTGAAAAGTTGGGGAACAGTAGCACTAAACGACTAGAGATACAAACCCCTGAAATAAAGTAATAATTTATTGATATAATGAACTAAACTCAGTTTTAGAAAATAAAAGTTTGCATACAAGTTTTGAGATAAAATCCGGTTTGTGACCCATAAAGTTTGAGTTGTTTTTGCCTGTACATGAAAAGGAAACCTGGAGGTAGTGAGCCTGGTCTGTGTTGTTCCGACAGGTCCATTTGGGGGTGGCCAGGAGGTTCGGCTTCGAGTGCACCCCCGATCCAGATACGGGGGGCTGCCTGGAGTTCCCGTCCAGCTCCCAGCCTCTGCTCCAGTTCGTTTCCGTCCTCTACCGAGACATGGGGGATAACATCGAGGGGGTTCGGGCCCGCGCCTTCCACTATCCAGATAATGACGCCCAGCAGAACCACAGCACTAGCAGCAACAGCGACAGCGGGATAGGTAACTTTTTGCCCGAAGAGAAGAGCAACCGAGTCCTCCTGGTGGACCTCGGAGGCCCTCCCGGTCACAGCCACATGTCCGGGGCGCGCCAGTGGGACAGCCCTCCTTCATCCCAGCAGGCCTGGAGCCCCATCCTGGGAGCTGCTGCCTCTCACCCCTCCCCTCCTCCCCCTCCTCCTCCGATGCTGCGTAACGGCCACTACGTTCACGATCCACACCTCGCCGAACTCCCTCACCCTCTCCCCCTGGCTCACCCTGACCTGCCAGGAAGACTCTCGCGGGGGCTCAACCCGCCCCACTACCAGGCAGCAAAACTGGGAGGAGCTATCGGGGGAGGAGACAGGAGAGCCACTGTAGGGGCGGAGACTCAGAGGTGGCTGCCAGTCCATGTGCTGAGAGACTGGCGTCAGCAGCACCACCACTTCCAGGGCCTGAGCAGCGATCAGGAGTCCTACGCCGAGTCCACGGACGGATGGTCGTCGGCCAACTGCAGCACCCTGCCCCCACCCATGAGTAAGATCCCCGCCGACCGCTACCGGGCCCCACAGGCCCCGGGGGACCACATGCAACCACCTGGCGTAGGTCATCCTCCTCCCCCTCCTCCTCCTCCTCTTCCTCCTCCATCACACAGCCACAGGCTGGCGGCTCAGAAAGATGAGTGGGCCAGGAAGCTGTTCGGTGCGGTGGACCGGGAGCGTAACGGGCCACGGAAAGCTGAGAAGGAGAAAAAACGAGATGCGAACTCCAAGGACGGAGACAAAAAGGTACGTTCTGGGTAAAGTTTAGCACTTCTGCTGCTCTGGGGTTTGTATTCACAAGATTAAACTCCTGACAGCTTCTCCATGAACAGAAGAGTCCCGCACCGTGTCAGTCTGAGGACTGTGAGAACGTTGTGTCAAAAGTGGCTGTGAGTTGAGAAAGCCCCCACACCCCCGCATCACACGTTCCTGTCGTTGAAATTTACTATGACTAGAGAGCGTTCAAGGCTACGGATTATTGAGACTATAAATTCATGCGTCTCACCCTGTTTTTTTTTTTGGTCCTCTCTCTTAAGGTGTAACATTTACAGCACGCAGCCCCTAGATCACAAATTAAGCTCTCGTTTAATTTGAAAATATCCCCAGCAACCAACCTCATAATATTTTATAACGCAGACTTAATAAGATGAAGACGATATTTATCCTCTCTGCTCCTGTATCAGATCATGTTTTATGCATTAAGCAGACATCTGTGGTCACCAGAAAACCACCTGTCTTCTGCCATGGAGCAGATTCCTCATTCAGTATCGGTGGAAAGTCAATTTGTTGTGTTAGAAATCCTAGGATAAAGTTTTCTCCAGTATTTCTACACACGTTAGAACTGTTTTTATGCAAAAGGACCAAGAACTGTTTACATATCCATGTTCCCACCTCATGATTGTAGAGATGCTTAGGCAGAATGTCTGCTGTTTTGTTAAAAAGTACTTTTATTTAGAGTATAAAGTGTCTTCAAATGTAATCAGATCCCTTGAAACCTTTTAAAAATTCTGTCTAGACATGAAGGTCAATGTGTTTTATGTGACGGATGAAAACATAGCAGCAGAAACATTGACGACTTATTCTTATTAGACAAATAGCTATTGGATTTACATCTGGGAGCATTCTGGACACTGAAGGTTTCGTCAAAGTCCTGTTTATGCTTTTATCTTAACCAGTTTATTACAGCTCTAATTTTATTTATTTTTTATTCTTTGTCCTTGTTGAATAAACACGTAGCCTCTAAAATGTTTTCCTGCTGTATGGACTTGCGAGGAGCTCCATGCCCACGCCGCCGTGTTTTTGACATGGAGATGAAATGTAGCTCCATGTGTTGGCGAGCTGCTTCACAGTTCTGTGCTACTCCGTGTAGATATATCGGCTGGAATCCAATTATAATAGACTGAAACTTTTTATTAATGACGGTGTACGAGAACATGTATGTGTCACCTGAAGCTTTTTGAGGTTTCATGGCCGACAGCGCTGTACTAGCATTAGCGCAGCTGTGTTTCGGGAGCGTTGTTTCCTCTTTCATGACACAATTATGTTTAACCTTCAGCTTTGGCACAGTCAAACACTGACTTCTGTATCAGTTTGATACGCTCCGGCGTTCATGGACAACTCCAAAAGAAGCTTTGTCCCAGCTCTGAGCTGCCATTTTGTGGGTTAAGGCTCTTTTCTACACGACATCCATGTGAACGTTCAACATGTCGCATGCTGTTGTGGACCTGAACCTTCCTAAAAAACATACAAGGTTGCTGCAATAAAATCGTTTCTGCAACACTTATTTTGAGTTTTATTCAATACACAAGCCGAATTACTCATAGCGATAGAAAAATGTAGGAACCTTTATCAGCCAGCTGATAAAGAGCTGCGAAAAAACATTGTTTATGGCTTCTTAATAAATTGTTGTCAAAAATAAATAAAAAAATAAGATTGATTGATTGCAACAGGGTGCACTTATTTTATCAGACATGCAAGGCAGAGGACTTTCCATTGATCGGTCTCATCTTTGTGTCGACAGGTAACAATTTAGAAGCCGAGTTAAAATTAAAGGACATGAAGATGATTAAACCTCTTCATCTCAGCTATTGGTTGTTAACTTAGCAGGATTTATCACACTTCTGTATTAAATCCTAGAGAACATTTAGTTGTAGGCGTCTGTCCATTCGTTCTTTAACACATGGTGGTGCTGTCTCTCCCTCTCTGTTGGCTTCATGCACACCCGGCAACATGCCTGCTGGTCTCACAAGGTTTTTCCATCACGGTTAGTTTCACTTGCGACAAAGTTTGTTGTCACAAACGTGACGTGATTTAAGGAGAATTTCACATCCGGCTGCTCAAACTTCCTGAATGTGACTTTAGACAGACAGGAAAGAAAATTGGTCTGAATGTTTCTGAAGAGAAAAGAAGACCCAGAAATAAACTGAACCAATCTAGTTATTTCAAAGTTTTTGGACGATTCTTAGTCATAAGGAAAACGGATAATGACGGATAATGTTTATGTGGTAGTTATTAACCCAACTTTCTGTTTTTATCTTTGTGTGTGTATGTGGAGAGTTTTTTTAATTTGATGATATTCACATGTGTTTGTGTGTTTTAAGGGCTTTCTCCATGTTGCACCTGAAATCACCCCGGCCCTTCATCACTTTTCTCTTTAATCCCACTTTGTGCTTCTCCTTAACACCTCCTTGAAATTCCTTTTCTTGTACTCACCTAAAACTAATTGAGTGAAAAAAACAAAAGGTCACGTCTGAGTGTTTGTGCCCACGCGTGTAATCAAGCGTTCGAATCTTCATTATCTGAATGTACGCGGAGACGCACACATGCACAGATCCAGGGTTGACTGGGTTTCCTGGCAACACCGCTGCCGCTGCCTAATGAAATGCAGCGACCGCCTCCGAAACAGGCGGCCTGATGCAGCTCCCGTCTGTCCTCGTATAAACCTGTCGGCGCTTTTAATTACGTGTCTCCTGCTGTCACCCAAGGGTCCACCCCGGTTATGCTGTCTGCTAGGGGCCGAGGAGAAAACGCAGATGTTACTCGTGGAAGTTCAGAGAGAGAACTGGTTGTGTCTGTCTTCAAAAAGCAACAGTTGTCAGTGCGACACTTGAATAATCAACGTCTCCTCTGGATTACAGCGGCCCTCGGCGAGATGACGCCACGTTAAAAGGCTCCGGATAGTAAATGTTCTTGTTTTCCCTTGTGACCGAGGCTTTTAGGTGAGGCGGCGTTTGTCCTGCAGGGATGCTGGAACCTTGATTCCCATTAGCTGTTTTCCAGGATGGTTCTTCTGCAAACATCATTTTCGCCTGCTTAACTTCGTCATTAGCTGGGTGTCCTCGAACATCGTCAAACAACAGGACGGACTGCTCAAAGACGAACGGGTTTTCATCTGTTTATGTGCACAGATGTGCACAGAAAATTGATACATTCAAAACTCACTGAAGCAATGCTCAATTTCTCCTGAAAGTAGAAAAAGACTGTTGTATAATCCCAGTGAGCCAAATCTGACCATCTATTTTAGTGTTATCAGGGGGGTAAACATGAATGAAATGACTGCGATGAGCTCGAAAGGAACAACGGACAAAAAGTTCAGTTCAGATTCACCGAACTTTGTTTTTTCCTAAACGTTTCCAAAAACAAAATGAAGTTAAAAGGTTAATTTTCCTTGTATGAATAAAAGCAGACAAGTCATCCGTGAGTGACGTGGAATACTTCTTGGATTAGTTAATTGATAATCTGAAGTGAAAACGATCTTTTTTAATGAACTTATTTCCACGAATGCAAGGCAGCTAAGGTGAGGATCTTCAGACTGTCCGAGACCAAAACAATGGTGATTTCGTTGAAATGTATTTCAAAAACACTTCCTTTGTCTAAATGGGTAGCGTTTTTACTGATCGGATATCGATACCTGAAATCGGCAAACAAATTAATATCGGAGTATATCGGCCTGCATGTCAAATTGTCGGCAATCTAGGCACTGCAACACAAGCGCTCTGTTCCACCTGCTTGTATCCCGCATGCAAATATCAGTGATCACTACAAAAGTGTTTGCTAATTTGTTGGAAAGTGCTGTTCTCCTTTAGAGTAATATCTAATGGGGGTTTCCTTTAAAAAGAGATTTATTGAGCGACATATTTGATTCTCTGTGCAATCAGAGCTGGTGGACTCTCAGAGTAGTTGGGAAAAACTGTGCTGGAGGCCACGTAAGAACGTATATTCTTCAGGGTCACTGATATGTAACTCAGGAAATTCCTGTCCATGTGTGAAGAGACTTCTCAAACAAAAAGTGAGGGAACCCAAAAAGGAGTGTCAGGAGGCGTAGCTACAAACTCTGACCAGCGAGAATGAAACAGAGGAAACTAATGACAGAATATATTCTGTCTAAACTTTAAAGTATTGCTTTAAGATTTTGATCGTACATTTTAGGTTTTTCTTTGCTCTTTGGTTTGCCCTGCATCCAAGATTGCTGTGGAATCCTACTATATTAGACGTGCTATCTTTTTCTGTCCATGTTAGTTTCGTGTCTTTAATTTTATGACATAAATGACATTCAATGGCCTTTTTTTTTACTGAAATGATACTCAGAAGTTCGTCCTCGTGTGACAGATGAAATATCTGAGAGAAGTTGAGCAAACCTCCCACCTCTCATGTAAAAAAAGTCCTTTTGTCATCTTTTGTTTATCTTTTACTTTACTTAAATAGATAATAAGGGCAACTTTGTAACAAACCACACTAAGCCTCATTCTTTATTAAAATTAGCAAAGCTTTTAAAAAGCCAAATAAACATATTTAACTAGCCAGTTGCCTCACAGTTCTGATTCGTAATCATCAAATTGAACAATAATTGAAAACATTTCCCTCTAGTATGTCAGATAAAGTGAGACTTTCTGAAGGTCGACTTAAAAACAAAAACAAAAAAAGAACAACAAAAACATATTTTACCAAAAACTTCAAGGAAATATCCACTTGATACCATGTCCCTGTATAACTTAAGCGACATACATTGTCAAAAGGCATCCAGGAAATAATCACATTTAAGTTTTTATTTGTTTGTTGCTTTTTAATTTCTAAGCAGAGAAGATCAAGATGAAGGTTTTTCCTAGGATGCAGTCTACGCCGGGTTCTGGTTATTCACCCTACTGTGACCTACCGCGGTTTCTCGTCATTTGACAAACGGTCGTCTATTAAGTCCCTCTGCTGCAACACGCAAACTGAACTTTGCTATCTCGGCCCCAGGGTGGTCGGTTTCGTGGCTTGACGATGAGATACCCTCCCCTGCCGCAGCGCTCTTCAGCCAGACGCTCCTTTGGGCGCTCCAAACGCCTCAGCATGGCTCGCTCCCTGGACAACTTGGAGGTGAGCAACATTCAAACCTTATTTTTTGTTTCTTGCTGAATGTTAAAGGAAATGTATGCAACTCATCACTACCTCACCTACAATCTGATTATATATCTGTGAAAGAAAAGGGGGGTTGATCACTTCTAGAAACAAATCCTTCGAGTAACTTTGATTATAGTTTTCATTTCCTGTGATTCAGTTTGTTTTTTTACATTATAAAGGTCTGTCTTTTATACTCTTGGAGCACAAAAAGATTTTCTCAATTTTTCCTACTCCTATTCAGTATATTAACACTAATAGTTGATTTATCAAATCACATGTCAACTACTCAATGCATTAGTGGCGAACTAGACTTGCTGAATTTCCAACAGAGCATCGTTTTTAGGAACAAATGGTGCTAATCGGACTTTGAACATGGCCTGGTTGGTGGAGTTTTTCGGGAAAATGCTGATATGCTGGGAGTTTCATATTAGGTGTTGCCATATGTTGCTTCAAAGACACAGAAAATGTCATGTGAGCTCCTGCCGTGCGGGGTGAGGATGGTACGTTGATGTCAAAGGGGCATATTGGTTTGAGATAATAGAAGCCAAAGATAGGAAAAATAGCTAATTTTACAACTAAATCCCAACACATTGGCTACAGCAGCCACACCATGTCGCCTAGGAAGAGAAATCTTTGGCAGAGGCACACCAAACAGGACAATAATACTTTTGAAGGGGATGAGTCCTGAATTTGACTCAGACAGATTGAAAGTTAGATCCATCTTGCCTTGTATCAATGTTCTACAAGATTTATCTGGTATTCCGCCTTTGGGATGTGTTAGAGCTAGAAAATCCCACAAGTGTGGCGCTACTTTGTAATACTGCCATTCTTATATGAAGTAAAAACTCTGAATAATGTTTCTGTACCTAATAGTTAAGTCTTATAATGATAAGTATCCTCTAAAGTTTCATTTACTTTCATCTACTGTCCATTTATTTGCCCATGTGTGCAAGAAAAGGCCTAAATGTGTCTCCACATGGCTTCGTAACAAATTTTTTGGTGTACCGCATTACCTGAATCGAACTGAAGGTACTGGATCACATGTACAACTTGACTTGGTGTGATATGACTCCACTGTCACAGGAATTATTCTTTTCTGTTTTTAGCTTCGAGAAATGACCGGGAGTAAAGTCATTTGAGAAACATGAGTTTTCCAAACAATATGCCTATTTAGATGTTCTTTCATAAAGTCTTGGTCTGTGTACTCCAGTGTTGCATGGAGACAGGCTGTGCTGCTATGCGATTCATCTGTTTTTTTAGGTACATTATTTTCCACAGAGTTTACGTAAGGTTTTGTCCGTGTGTTTATGTCTGAAGTAGACTCTTGCCGTCAGAAGCTCTCTTTATAACAGGAGCTTCAACTCTGAGATAGAAATCAGAGCAGAGTTAAATGTTTCCGCTGTTTAGTGGTGCACCGCTGGGGCACCGCTGGGAGCAGACAAACCCAACCACCAATGTTGCTTCAATAGTGACATTTTTTCTTTTCTTTTTTCTATAAATTTTTGTCATTTTTCCTTTGGTTGACTGCAACAGGAAGCCAAGTAAGAAACCAAGGGCCAAAATCTGCTTTCGGGCAAACTTGGAGGTTGTATGTCACATTGTGGATGGTCGAGGTTTGACAATCCTTTTTTATAGCTTTTACTAAACCCTGGAATTGACCCGTTGACAGTTTTATGAGAGACTGCATCTCCTTAAGCTTTTAGTTATTTCTGTTCAAAATAAAACATGAAAGGTCCCTTGACAGGTTTTTGTATAAGGGTGTAAGAGAGATTAGTGCAGAGTGGTGTTAAACAGCAACCTTACTTGTCTTGTGTGTTGTTACCAAACTTTATATTATTGTACTCCCTTGTTTTGTTGTCACCAGCTTTGGGGAAACCTTGCAATTCTGCAGAGTTAAACTGCACCAGTGTTAAAGAACTTGGAGTCCCATCGTCACACTGTCCCACGTCAAGTTTTTTGTTTTTTTTCCTCTTTAGCCCCTCCTCCCTCCTCTATTCTACCTCTTTTCTTCCAGTTGTTAGGCCTTTTTCAATTGCCGCCCATGCTGTAATATTCCCAGACAGAGAGAGCTTTGTGTTGTGTATCTGGGGGGTGTAATTGGGCTCTGAGTGTTGGCTTGCTTTTCTAATGAGCTCCGATGAGCAACAAGCTGACATTCAACTCATTAGTGAGGAGCTGACCCAAAAGCACAAAGCAGCATGTGAATTTGCATGTATGTACTTGTATCCACACATTTAGAAGCTTTCACTCTGAAGCTGAAATATGTTTTACGGTTGAATACTTAGAACTGTATGTGGATGCAAGACAGACCTAGAGCCTTTCTCTTTCCCTAGTGAGTTCGGCTATTTCATAACCATTGGACTCTAAAAACCTACTCTCCAAAATGTTTTTTGGGAAAGTGCTCTGTAAAATTTTGGATAAAAGTGGGATGGGAAGTTTAGCATTCAGTTATATTATCAAATGTTTAAATATTCTCAGGTTTTTGTTTCCTTTTTATTGTGTATTTAACCATTTTATACTATATTTAATTTAGTCTTGAATCAACCAAACTATGCCTTAATATTGTTATTCCATGTGAAAAATAACGACAATAAAGAAATCTTGTCTTGTGTGATCTGGTCTCATTAAACACGGTCGTAGGAGTGTGATGTTCTGGGGCTGCTTTTATTACTTCAGCAACTTAATGTGTTGCAGTGGTTGATTGAACTATGAATTGTTCTATCTACCATAAAAATCTCTGAACATTAGTTAATGAGTTTAATCTGTAGTCCACTGGCGTCATGCAGTAGAATCGTCTGTAACAACTCGGATTGAGGATCCAAAATTCATCACTGTGGGGCGAGGAATTGTTGATAGAAGTCATCGGGAGGGTTAACAGGCGAGGGTTTCATAATAAGAAGCCGAAATGCGCTTACAGATCTGTGGGCTTTGTAGGGTTCGACGGTCATGAGTCAGAAAAGTGTAGGCAAAATTGTCTCTGCTTTAACACACCAGAGTCAAATAATCTGGTCATTAAAAGGACTCCGGAAAACTTGACTGATAATGAGGAGGTGATTCAGCAATTTGATTCAGGTTTGTTGGACCAGGGAGAAATGTAAAAGTTGTAAGACACTGGGCGTCGAGAAGCCCAACCCTAGATTAGGGTAAGGCCAGACAGAAAATCTAATGAACAACTACCTGATCAAGATCAGGCATGGAAACACGCAAGGAATGAAGTCTGGAAATTTACTGACAAATTGCGGTCAGGAGAGCTGTTCATGAATGCTAAAAAATCATGGGCGGTCCTCAACTTTATTGTGCTGCAAAAGAGCAGTGAGCAGGTGTATCAGATGAGTGTGACTGCCTGCAACGTTGCAGGCCTGCCAAAAATCATCCTATTCACAATAGAACAACAGCAAGGCGGGCATTTATTGGGGTAAAAAAACCAAAATGATAGTTTAGGAGTTACCAAGTCAAAGTGCGGACGTTTATCCAAAGAACTTGCTGTGAAAAACTTTAGACGGGCTGTTCTCGTAGAAACCTCCAGTTTTATTGAAGTGAATAAAGCAGAGGATGGCCAGCAAGTTTAACACTCTCTGAGAAGTCTAGAAGATAAAAAAATTTCCACAAGTGGCCGTGGACATCTATTTATCTATCTCCCTGGTGGGTTAGGTGGCCTTTTTCCCCCAAAGTAAATAAAATAATAATTTAAAAACTACAATCCTTAGTTATCTTTATGTAATATTTCAAAAATACTTTTAAAATAGCTTGAAAAAGCAAAGAAGTCAGTTGGAGGGTAAATACAAAACTTAACTGATGAAAAATGTCTCCTCTGCACACAGCTTAATAAATAATCTGTCTTAAAGGGCAGCATTGCAGATAAATAAAACAAAAAAAAACATTCTTGTGCTTGATATAAAGCTTGGGCTGAATTGGTCCCCACGTGTTCAGTATTCGCACAAGTACGACTGGCTAATAACATTAAGCATAACTAATCATTTAGAGGCCAAATGCTGAAGTATAACTGGTAAGAAATTCATACAATTGGCGTATTGTGTGGCTGGTTGCTGTTCAAATGAGGTCATTATTAAACAAAAGTACATTTGGTTTCCAGTGGAGCGCAAATGATATTCCGATAAAGACAAACTTGGTAACATTCATCCTATGTGGGAAGTTCTTGTAGAATATCCTGGTTTAGATCTTTTAAAATATCACTAAAGGATATTAAATTATATCTAGGAGGATCACTCATAAGGTGCACAAAGAATATCGTAAAGTCATTACATATCAGTTGAACGATTGAAATCCATCAATGAGATTTTTGTGACCAATTTCAAAGCTCTGTTTTTATAATGTTTTTGTTTGCCAATAACAATTTTAACCTATTCTGTATTTTAAAAACGAACAAACTATAAGCAGAGGCACAGCTACATTTTATCCATTAGGGTAGTTGCTGTGAAACCAGGTTTATCTATTATTCATAAAAAGAATATGATAGAATTGACATTTTAGACTAGGATTAACATCCTATATCGGTAATTAGTAGGGTCTGTGCAACTATCAGAATTAGTTTTTGTTTGTATATTTTAGAACTATTAAATTTGATGCTCTTTAAATTTCCCTCTATTCTTCTCTCGCTTTTGCACACCACTTATACATGTAGGCATGTTTTTTGCACTGAAATTTGCTGACTTGGACACTTCCGACTGTTACTCTGTCGGAAGAGTCCAAGTGTCCATGTGACTCGCTAGCCTTTTTGCATGGTGCTGCGTTCAATGCAAAAGAAATAAAAAAATCATATATTTTTTTAGTTTTTAAAACTGTTCTCTAGTGTCTAAATCTTTAATAAAGTGTTACTTTAGTTATATGTAAAATCATGATCAGTGTTGTGAAGTCATTCGGTTTTGAATGATAAAATAACTATAATTTTAAGTTTTACGGAATGATGAAGATGTCAAACATCACAAGTTGATTCTAGATAAAAAAAAAAAAAGATCAATGGTACATTTAATTTTTTCGAACTTTTCTACTTATTGATGTATTCTACGTATTTCCTTTTTTTTGTTGTTGTTGGAAAACGTAACATATTTTGAACATTATTTTGGAACGAACAATACAAGTATTTCAAAAGATACTATTAAGTCTAAATCTAACTCAACAAATGTGACTTCAAGGAGTTGCTTGCCAGTTTGATTTTTTTTTCTTCCTGTAAATCTAATAAACTTAACGGTTGGCCTTTTAATTAAAAAAAAAGGACAAACAGGCTTTCTGTTTGGAGGAGTCGGTGGGAATCCTCAACCAGCAACAACGTCTTACATCACTGCTCTAATTAGGAACCTGACAGAGTTGTCTGTTTTCTTAGAGGATATTCGTCACATCAAAGGTTTTTGCTTGTCCCCGGTCCACCTCAAACCTCCACCAGCTATTCTCAAATAAATGTTTAAAAAAATAAATTAACATGCATTTTTCTCCTATTAGTTCTTTTTAAATCTGTGTCTGGTGTGTGAGCAGACAACAGAGAAGATGAAATTCCAGTTTTAATTATTTCGTTATAATGCCTTGCTTTAAGCATTTTGAAGCATCCTTTGACTTTTGTACAGTTTTTGCGATTTAAAGGCTTTTTTAAGAGGTACTGGCATAAGGCTGAAGCCTGTAAGCTTCAAGACAACCATCCCAACTATAAGGTAACGGAGTTGCGGGGAGGTTTAGATGTTGGAGGGCATGAAGCACATCTCAAAGATAGAACGTTAGGCGATACTAATTATGCTAAACTTGTTACCAGGTACCTTAAAGAGACAACTGTTTTGAAGTTAGCAGATAAGAAGCCCCTCATGTCAGTCTTTTTATATAATTTCAAAGGTGTAACTGTCACGTTAAATTGGCCGTTTCTGGCGATGACAAACCACATAAACACTTTCGGTAATACGATACCAACCTGAAGCAGTCAACGTTTAGCTTGATTTCCATCAGATTGTTATTGACGGTAATCTCTTTTTCAGCAGAACGTAGTTTATGTTTACGCTGCTCTGAAAACACATTCTGTTCCTGTCGATTGTCAGTAAAGGCCTCTTGACTGCCGGTTATTTATCAGCGGTCCGTGTCATTAAGTGGTGCTGCCTTTGCTGTTATCACCCCTGGGCCAAGTTGAGGGCAGGCAGCAGGTGTGTGTGTGTGTGTGTGTGTGTGTGTGTGTGTGTGTGTGTGTGTGTGTGTGTGTGTGTGTGTGTGTGTGTGTGTGTGTGTGTGTGTGTGTGTGTGTGTGTGTGTGTGTGTGTGTGTGTGTGTGTGTGTGTGTGTGTGTGTGTGGTAGAAATTGTTGGGGTGAGTACCTCAGCTGTGTGTCAAGGCATGTTGAGGAATGCAGCTACTTCCTAACATGTAACGCTGTCCTAGCTGTCAGTCTCTGTGTTTCAGAACAAATCAATCCGTCGTTCATTCACCCTCCCCCTCATCCTCCTTCTCTTCCTCCCTGCTTTGCTTATGTAGAAAGAAAAAAAACATCAAGACTGTCAGTTTATTCTTCACACATGTGTGGGGCATACTAAACAGATGACAGAGGAGCTCTGAGGGTAACACAATCAACTTTACGCTGACTTTGTGCGTGTTGCCTAATGACGAGGGGTCTCCTTTTGCAGCAATGCCTACACATTCGTCTCCTGTGTGTGTGTGTGTGTGTGTGTGTGTGTGTGTGTGTGTGTGTGTGTGTGTGTGTGTGTGTGTGTGTGTGTGTGTGTGTGTGTGTGTGTGTGTGTGTGTGTTTGTCAGCTGGCAGCAGTGTGGGTGGAATAGAAATTATGTGAGGGTAGGTGCAACAGGGTGGGGGGGGGGTTGGAGTTAGGGCAGGGGAGACGTTACAGAGGGAAGAAGAAGAGGAGAGGGAGGGATGAGAGCGAGAGAGAAAGAGAGCGCGCATGGAGAGAGGGGGATCTGGTGACGGCGACATTCTGTAGCCGTTTGGACGTTTGAAAACCAGCGCCTATAGTGTCTCTGCACTCGCTATCACACACACATATTTGACAGCTGATCACAATGTTCACTTAGAGGAGCTCTCACATGCGGCACTGAGGATTACACGTCTTCATGGAGCAACAAAGTTTCACTCAAATGCCAGCAGATCCAGTGAGTAAGCGAGATCAGTGGTTGTGTTGTCCGTAGTCTGTGTTTTATTTCTCTGCATATAATGATTGTCTCTCTGTGTGTCTTTATAAATGTGTGTGTGTATATGCTCACACATACATACGTGTTTATCTCTAACTCAATACTTGCTGTTCCTCTCAAGGTATCAACACGTCCCTGATAGTTTTGAGTTAACCGTATATTTTATTGTATATTTTGCTTTCACAATTTCACATTTCACATCTCTTCCTATTTTTTTTTATAATGTTTGTTGCACTCTCTTCATAACATCTTTTTACTGTAGTTTAAAATGAACTAGATGCACGGAGAAACTACTGTAGTTATGAGCCCCGTCTCAGGAATGAGAGATCACATGACCCATTTTTAGCCAATCACCAGACTCGTTCTGGCTCTTTTGATTTAAAGGGACACCTGTTGATTCTTCCATTTAATCTGTTCATCATTAAGGCCTATTGATTTTTGCTGTTTGACTCTATTCGTGTCCCCGTGTGCACATGATTATATATATATATATATATATATATATATATATATATATATATATATATATATATATATATATATATATATATATATATATATATATAAAAACATCGTACTAGTGGGCTTGATAAAACGCATCATTGACTCTTGTGTCTAAATCCTTAGACAAACCGACTTGTACAGAACATGGATTCATAAGGGATTTTGTTGTTGGTAGTTGTGTGTGAATGTGTATTTGTTTGTGATGGTTGGAGAACTTTTGACACAGTGGTGGTGAACAGCGCAGGACATTATCTAATTGAACACTCCGGTGAGAAAAGAGCATTTTCCCAGCCCCTTGACCCAACACACACACACACACACACACACACACACACACACACACACACACACACACACACACACACACACACACACACACACACACACACACACACACACACACACACACACACACACACACACA
>JAVLVB010001002.1:1195969-1283523 GCA_032876305.1 Orestias chungarensis | reverse complement strand
ATGTACTCCTGTGTGTGTGTGATTGTTTATTTTCACTCTTAAGGAGGTGCGTGCGCGTTGCTCCTCGTGATATCCCGCAGGAGCAGAGTGCATAAGGGAGAGAGAATCAGATGATGGGACAGGATCAGCATCATTCCTGTATGTCAAACACACCATGAAGCCAGAGGTTGCGTTGGGCTTAGCCCTAATTTAAAGTAAACACAAGCGCATCTGTTTGAACTTCACCTCATGTCAGGTTTTACCACATCACTGAGAAAAGGCCAATATTATCTATTTAAGTGAGTATTTTTTAGTTTTCTAGAGAAAAATGTCTCATTGCTTTCAGTCTGTTGACTGTAGATCCGATGTCTGTGGGATTTCTTCTTGACGCAAGTCTTTTTAAATGTAATATCTTTTCTTTCAGTCTCTTTTGTGCAGCTGTGACTCAGTTGATATCCATCAAACACAGGTTCAGAGTCTCACAATGAATCTCACAATGTCAGAAATAAACATTCCCCTCCACAGTTACTGAGCAAAAAAGTGAAAAGCTTTAAAGTGAAATGATTTGTCTGTGTAACTCTTATTGCTCATAATCAACATGAAATAAATTTAACAAGGCCATTTTTTATAATCAGTTCTATTTTAAGATGATTAGTCCTGACGTTTAATTACTCCTGTAATCTTCTTATGGTATAAAAATGATGAGTCGTAAAAAGGGAAACGCAAAACATCAAAGTAACACTGATGTATATCAACCTTAACAGGAGAAGAGTTGTCGTAAAAAATAAAGAGTTTGCAAACAACTGGAACTGTGACAAACTATACTTTATGAGGAGTCTAGACTAACTTGCCACCACGATGGCGATGTTGGTAAGGAACTTTTAATAAGTACACGAATCTTGATGTTAAAGAACGATACCTAATTTACCGGCTGTAAAATGATGTGACCTTAATAAAAACTTTAATTCTATAATCTTGATTATAATATCATGACCAGGGTGGGCCTAGTGCGTAAATGTGGATTGCTGTATTTATGAAAGTCTGACTGCAAAGGTATTTTAACTTCTGTATGATTGAAAATCTACCGAATTATGACACTAAATCAAGAAGAATCAAGAATTTGTTTCTTTCACACAGCGCCATTTTACAACAGATGTCGTCTCAAGGCACTTTACAAGAAAATCAATTAAAATCAAAGATACCTCATAAACAAATCAGTTTGAAAAAGTTTCCAATCTAAGGAACCCCAGCAGATTGCATCGAGTCATTGACTTGCAGCATTCACTCCTCTGGAATTAGCAGACAGAAACAATGGCTTGTGTTGTTGTTGACTTTACAGCAATCCCTCATACTGAGCATGCATGTGACGACACTGGAGAGGAAAAACTCCCCTTTAACAGGAAGAAACCTCCAGCAGAACCTGGCTCAGTACAAGCAGCCATCTGCCACAACCGACTGGGGGTTTGAATAGACAGAAAACTAAAATAGATGCTGAGGATACTGAAAAAAAAAAGAGTTTATAGCAGCAGTTGTAGAGTGTCACTGGAAGCATCTCAGCCCGTGTTCTCATCCAAGAAGCTGTCTCAGCTAACAGAATGCCAGACCAGCTGTGGCTACTATGGAGAGAAGAACGCTAAGAGAAAACAAAAGGTTAACAAAGTTGAAATAATGGTAACTAAAGCAGATTGGACAAAGGAAGAAAGTAGCAGAGTGAGAAGTGGTCAGATTGTCCTCCGGCAGTCTAAGTCTATAACAGCATAACTATAGAAATAACTAAAATAACCTTTTCTTCATGTCTGTCTATAGTGCGAGACATGAAGAAGGTAGAGAAAAGGAGAAACGTCTGTCTACACTGAATTCTTCCCCCAACCAGATTAGGCTGTCTTCTCTACCTCTTCCTAACTGTAAACTTTACCAAACAGGAAGGTTTTAAGACTAGATGAAACTAGACAAGGTGTCTGCCTCACGGACTAAAGCTGGAAGCTGGTTCCACAGGAGAGGAGCCTGATAGCTAAAAGATCTGCCTCCCATTCTGCTTTTAGAGATTCTAGGAACCACCAGTAAACCTGGGGTCTGAGAGCGAAGTGCTCTGTTAGGGACATAAGGAGTAATTAGATATATGATATATGATGGAGCTTTATTAGTGAGGGCTTTATATATCAAAAGAAGAATGTTAAAATCTGTTCTAAGTTTGACAGGGAGCAAATGAAGGGAAGCTAAAAAAGGAGCGATATGATCTCTCTTTTTAAGTTTCATCAGAACTCTTGCTGCAGCGTTTTGGACCAACTGAAGACTTTTAACTGTGTTTTGTGAACTTCAGCATCAGCCCTAAATACAGGCACATATCTTGAAGTGTACCTTGTATTTGATTCTGAATCCGATTGAACACTTTTCTGCAAGCAGAAGTTTAAACTCATAGTTCGAGTACTGGCTTATTCTAAACAAAAAATCTGTAAGCAGTAAACGTCAACAAGTTTTCTGATTTTAGTATTTAAACGTATAACAAGTTTTTTAGATAAGCAGTTGATGAATCTAAACAACCTTAAAAAGTATCACGGATTTGAATGGAAAACGGTTAATCTTTGTAATAGGCTCTGTGTTTTTGTAACACTTATTCTGAGTTTTTCTGCTTTCATACTAGTAGTTGTTCACATATGTAAGCTGTGGATTTAGTCAGATATAATCAGCATTTTAGAAGTGGTATGTTTGATGTTGAAAGTTGTAAGGAAAGTTGTTATTGATTTACGTACAGAGATGTTCAGCAAAGGCCTGATGTACTCTGTAAGAACAGAGAAATGACCTATCGCTCTAAGCACTGTAAGAAAAATGTCTTCATGTTACAGTGGCCTTGTATTGGAGTTGTTGCAGTTTCTTGTCGACACTTTATTTTTATTTTTTTGAGTGGAATCCGACAGCTAGTAAATACGGGGCAGTAGGAGAAACCAATCGGGACTTCCTAACATATTCTGCTTCCAGGTCTTGTAAATATTAAGATGTCTGCCAAACTTTGTTTCTTATTTTTGCAACCTCAAGTTAAACAATATATTTCTTCATTCTTGCGGGATAGGCATTGGCCTAAAGGCGCGGTTCTTTTCAACTTCCTGGTCAAACCAATTGTGTCTGTTCACCCATTTCTGATATTTCCCCATTTTACAGTATTTAAACTTTTCCCAGAGATAGTTAATGTTTGTTTGACAAAACTACCAATTGTCATTTGGGAAAAATTGGTTCAATAATCAAAATAAATTGCTGCCTTTAAATTTAGTGTGTACTATTTGACATTTCTGTAGACCTGGGTCGTTTGCTGGGAATAAAAATAAATATAAAAAGAAGCCCCCAAGGTAATTTGAAACTGTAATAGTGAGGAATAAAACTATTTACAAAGGTGATTGTGACTATCGTTGTG
This sequence comes from Orestias chungarensis, assembly GCA_032876305.1. NCBI lineage: Eukaryota > Metazoa > Chordata > Actinopteri > Cyprinodontiformes > Cyprinodontidae > Orestias > Orestias chungarensis. Next base: position 1,280,138 of record JAVLVB010001002.1, on the reverse strand, counting down.
CAAGCCGCTTTGCATCTGACATTCATGCTGTTACTATTCACACACGCACAGACCTGATCTTATCGCTTGCAAATCCCAGAGTGGAGGCTGTACTTACACCAGAATCAACAAACAAATTAAATTCATCTGTAGTCTAAATATAAATATAGATTTGCAACAAAAAAAAAAAAACTGAAGCTGGCAATATCATCAACAGGGTTATGCAGTATCTACAGAGATGAACCTACAAAATAGTCACTGCAGTTGAATATGGTTTAAATTTATCATTTTGTATTTTTTTTGCCTTGCAAGCAAAGACAGGTGAAGTAAATCACACTTTTAAGACAGCAACATGTAATAAAATTGTATTTTGTTAATGTTATTGAGACCAGAATTACATTTTTCATTCAATACAAGTAGGATCATAGCTAGAACCTATCATAAAGAAGACAGGAGCCAGCACTTAAGCCCTGTTATGTAAAATAAAGTATTTTTATAGTAATATATTGTACATTTTGTAGATTATAGTTAGTTCTGACAGCCAAGAGTGGCTGATAATACATTTCTACAAAGCATTAGAAGACGTTTCTGATGTCATTTCATGTTTTTTTTTTGTAATTTGGAGCCTTTGTTGGTAGGAAAAAAAAAAAACATACTACTTTACACTACTTTTGTCAGTCAATTTAGATTATTTGCTCGACTCATCAGTAAACTTTATTGATCATTCTTGGTCATGCGGGTGGAGCTCAGAGAAGAGCTGCAGCTCCTCCAGATAAAAAGCCAGGAGTTGCATCGGCGTCTTGTTATGAGGCCTTCAGAATGGCGAGGTATCCCAGGCATGTCCCATTCATAACAGACCCAGAGGAAGACCCAGGCTACTGCTTCCGCTTCCCGATCATGGATTAAGCAGAACATGATGGATGGATGGTCAGCTATTCTGAATTTGGTTGGAATACTAAGCATGTGCAACTCTTATCATCAAAGAGAATATATCTTTAAAAAAATACATATATATAAAACAGCAATAACCCATGTGAAAGTGGCACAGCTTTCATCTTTATTAATCTGAAATTAGTTTCTATTCTTCGTCTCTTGTGGTGTTTTGAACATCAATGCCCTACAATGTTTTTCAATGTGTCACCGCCTCCACTTGCCTGAATGAAACGGCTGAATCACCTCCTCAGCGTGTCAAGCTGTGCGGAAGGTCAGTAATGACCCAATCGTTTGATTCAGCTCCATTAAAGCAGGTAATCATTGGGCCCTGGAGGACAAGCGGTTTCACCTACAGGCTCTCCTCAGTCTGATGCCTCGCCTCAGTAGCAGCAGCAGGGGGCAGTGTTCAGTTTTATTGCATCTGAGACGGTCGGGGCAAGTTTGCATTATTTATATATATATATATATATATAGGGTAAAATAAACAAAATGGTTTTCATTAGTAATATTTGTTCTTTATGTTGAACTTCCTTTTGTTAGAAGCCCATGTTGTCTCTCGTATCCTTTGGTCATCATCATTTGAGGTTGTGGTATAAGCCATCTCTTTATATATTCCTCTAATCCTGTAATCCATACTTTGCATTTTCCTGCACTGATTGTTTCTTAGGAGTAGCTTGAGCACATGTAATTACACTATTCATCGCAGATCCCCTAAAAACACGTTTAAACAGGTGTGAGCGACTAGTCTTTTGAAATGCTGCGGTCAAAATGTTTTAGCAGTTTTCTTTTTTTTTTTTGCTTCTTTTGGTTGAGCTGAGCAAGCTTTTCAGTACCAAGTATCGAGTCTCCACTGGACGTTCCCCTTTAAGAACAGCAGCCCCTGCTAATTAGTGCTTTGGCAGCTGCTTTCGTCCTAGTATTTGTATGTGTGTGCATATTGGTTGTCGGAGGGGTGCCGAGTGCTGGAACCGTCCCTGATGTTGCTATGATACCGCGATGTGGAAGGGCTGGCATTAACCTTAGCAACAATATGGCGCAGCATTCACAGTGCTCCAAGCTCTGATTGGTTTTTGGTGGCAAAAAGCAAAGCAAAAATATCCTTTTTTTCAAACCACCATTTGTCTGTAAAATTACTTAAATAATTAAAATAAATGCTGCATTAGATCATATTTGAAAAGGGTAATTGTTCAAAGTTAACTTCGTTTAGCTCTTAATGTTATAATTTAATTCCCATATAAAAAAACAAACATAATTGGAGTGTTGACTCATGGATGATTGAGTAATTCCTCAATCTCTTGCTCCATCTCCCTTCGGGGGTGCCTAATCGCTTGCCGCATAGTCCAGCTCCGGCCCTACAGAGCTTCCCTCACCCACGCCTCCCTGACACAACTTCATCAGACTAGTGGCAGCAGCAATCAGCTATTAGCACCTGGAGGAACGGCGCTACAGTAGTTTTTTTTTTCTTTTCTTTCAAAAACCATAACATATACCTCCTTTGTACAAGAAAATACAACGCTTCCAACAAAAAAAAGTTTAAATGTTATTCAGTATCCTTGATTGAAGCAGTGTTCAAGGAGGAGTGTGGGAAAGGCTTGGAGGTTCTTAAAGAGACAGAAGCCCATATCTGGACGTCACATATGATGCCAAGTCAAAATTTCCTCTTGGTCTGTATTATTCACAACAGCTGAAGGTAACACAGTTACTGGATTGTGACGTAAAAATCAGAATGTCTAAAAAAATCCATGCTTATATTTCTAGTACTCATACATACTAGAAATTGGTAAAATTAGAATAAATTTCAAAGTATGAAATTAATGAGCTTTAGTCCAAAACAGACCTCATACTAACTTTTCTTTCTAGATTTAAAGTTTGGTAAAGCTATGTGTTTGTGTTTTCTTTTATAAAGTTTTTTATTTAAGAAAAAGCAACATTCACCATATGCATGTTCTGAAGTGAGCCGATGTGTCCTGTGAAGTGCCTTTGTTTGCTTGAGTTGACTTTTACCAAAACCTCCTGCATTAATTTTCATCTAGCTGGCCTCTCATCTCATTGTCGCTTCATTTTTTTTCTCAGAATGACTCACACATGTATTTTTTTTGTTTTTTATTGCCATTAAAACCCTGACACATAAGTGAAGATGATCTTACCTGAACATATTTTTCCCAGTCTTTTAAAGTGGGAGGAGGTGGAGGATGAGAAGGGTGGAGAAGAAAAGATCAGGCTGCCGTGTGATTGGCAGGCTGACCTTTGTTCCCTCCCTTTCCTTTGCCTGACGGAGGCGTTTCACTATGGAAACTGAGCCCTTCGTGTGTGTGCATCTACCGGAGGATTGAACTTCCTAGTCGGTTTCTCATTGGAGGAGTGTGTGTGTGTGTGTGTGTGTGTGTGTGTGTGTGTGTGTGTGTGTGTGTGTGTGTGTGTGTGTGTGTGTGTGTGTGTGTGTGTGTGTGTGTGTGTGAGAGAGAGAGTGAAACAGCGGGAAAGAACCAATCTTTTTAGACAGATTAAACCTCTTTAGGGAGTTACAGCCGGTTTAGTTAAGGCAAATTCATTTTACCAGCCAAGCGCTTCTGAGGGGACAGTGGCACCGAGGCATGGACCCATCCATGCTGGCTGTCTGCTGGGGTTTCCTGCTCTAGGTTCCCTATTGAAGACGCTCCGTCTGCCCACATGTGGCTCAGATATGTAATCTGAACAGTCGGTGTGTTTCCTCCTCTCTGAGAGGAGAGCAGGATGAGCCTGAGGAAAAGGCTCTCCTTTAAGCGCGTCTGGAACTTTAATACAGTGAGTACTTCACACACAAACACGACAAAGTGCTTACATTATTATCCTTAATTTGTATTGTGAGTGTTGCTTCAAGTAGATAAAGGAACTGAAATATCAACTACAACTTTACTTTTACACTGTAGTAAAATTAAGTCTATCTTCTGTAAAGTAAAAAAATTGACAAAAAAACATCATTCATGGGCTAAAACGAAGACTATTACCTGCTGAAAAGTGCAGAACATGCAGAAAAAGGGAATTCCACTGACTTTATACTGAGGACTGAGTTAAATAGGAAAAACATTGAAGAAAACCTGGGAAAAAAGGTGTTTATTGTTTTTTCTTAGGAAAAAATGGATCCAAAACATTTTTTAAGTAAATTGAGACGGAATAAGAGGCCAACAAGACTTTGCTCCAGGCACCTTTCATGTTTCTCTGAAAGCCAGATGTTTTATGAACCAGAACAAATAGAGAAGAGAAACGGAGGTAAATGGAGGCAAAGCGAGTGGGAGCTTCTTTTCTCCTCTCCTTGTCTTTTGTTTGTGCTTGTTTAACCACGAGGAGAAAACAACTTTAAGACAATGGAAAGGTGGCGTGACTGAGTCATTCCTAATAAATTTCCTCTTAGTCCAGGATGTTGCCCAGCAGCTTTGAGCTCTTCAGGCAGATGCGCGTCGATCAAACTCGCCTGGTGTTTGCGTATTGTTTGCTGCTCCGTCTGTTTCATTCAGCAGCCCGAGTATCGCAGACATTTCTCACAGGCTCGGACTCTGAGTCACATCTCCTGTGTGGCTCCCGTCGTGAGGAAAAACCATTATCTGAATTCCTCCCCGTCAATGAGGGTGGGTATCGATTGCCTGAGTGCGCGGCGGGGATTTCTGCGCCCTGGTCTTTCACAGAGAATGTCACTGTTTAGGAACAATTGACATTTCTGCTGGTGTTCTTGTCTGGCACGTTTCGCGTATTAACCCGTGCAACCCAGTTTGCCTCATCATCATCAGATCAGATCATCAGAATCAATTCACTTTTCTTTTTTTTCTGAGTTTAGCCATGCTAATGCTAAGCAGCTCCACCGCTGCCAGTCCTGGCAGGAAGACTCCAGCCTTCTCAATGGCGGCCACTATTCCACCTCATATTCAAAAGTAAACACACAGGCACGCATTTTCACAGACTGTTGGTTTCGCCAGCTTCCTCCTCTGCTAGAAGTGTGTGTAAGAAACAGTGTGTTACCTTTTACGGACACTGTATGCGTGGAGTTTGTTATAACTTATAGGTGTGTCCTCCTTGCAGTGATGACACTGTTTATGAACTTTAAAGAGATGTTCTTCCGTATTTCAGTCATCTTTTACTGGAGCGGTTTATTCAAGGAAAATATCGCGCCTTTTCTAAGGTGGCAGTTTTAGAGGAGAGTTGTTGCCAGGAATAAGTTCCTGTGGTCCACACAGTGTTGTCTTTGTGTGTGGGAGTGTGTGCGTTGTGTTATTCCTCACGCTCTCCACCACTCATAGACATTTCTGTTCTCTCTGTGAAGTGTTCGTGCTCTCTCACCGTCTCATCCCATAATACAGACCCTCTTTTGCTATTACCCACCTTCTGGAAACTCAAGATTGTTTAAAAAAAACTTCAAACTGTAAACATTATGCCTGGCAGATTAATGGGTGAAAATCTTACTGTTTTCATGCGCAACCCTACAGTTATTGTCCAAGGTTCAGTAGTGGGATTGTCTTAAAGTTTATAAGAAGTCAATATCTTACCTGCAGTCGCATGTTCTTATGTATTTTTTTTTTCTCTTAGGTTTTTTGCAGATTTGTTGGTCCTGGAAGTTAAATCTAAACCCCAATAGGGACCAAGACTAAAGGGAACTTCTACTGTATTATACCTCTAAACTCAGCATCACTGTGGTTTTTACATGCACTCCTTTCACTATCGCTAGTTTAAATGTGTTTTTCATTTTTATTAATTTCTCTTTTTTATAAATAAGTTACGGATTTTTTCTACAAGAAATGAAAGTAGGAAGCCAATCTACAATCTTGAGGAATGAACACTGAAACCAGCACATGGAAAGTATTCAGTCGCACAAACAGATGGAATAAATCAGTTAAACTCTTAAAGCATAATTATAGTAGCACCTTTTAAGATTAACTTATTGTTCTGCCTTGTATTTAATTAACAGTGGTACAACCTGATATTAGCTGCCTGATATGTTGAGTCTCAAAAACTGACATTTATTTAAAATGAAAAACAATTGACAACTACATTGACTTTAAGAGCAATTAAAATTGAAACATGTTCAAACCTTGACATTATTTTCTGTTAAATATTATTGCCACACTCTGTTGTGCCCTGCGTCTGTTTTTCTGTACATATAGCACTTTTACAGTCACAGGCTCTACACTGCAGTGGATATTTCAATGCAGCAGAAAAACAAAACATAAACAACAACCAAAAAGGTGAGGTATAAAAAAAAAGATAAAATAATTCTAAATCCCTCTAGGAAGGACACATAAGGGTCTCTAGAGAGATTTTACAAGTTGGATTATCAGGTGAAGAGGAGAGGTGCTAGAGCTTCTTTGGCGTTAACCAGCCTAGTCTGCGTTTCCTTTACTATTTTGATAGCATCCCTGATTTCTTGTCTGATTTCATTTGATTTCTCTATGATGTCACATAAGACAACAGTGTGTTGGAGGTGTTGTCTCAGACCACATCTACACGTCGGCCTCCATTTAACTCCATGGTTGTGAAGTAACCCATCACAAGATTACATCAGGCCTAGTAATCTTTGAAGGAGGTGGGTGATAGCTAGGTACATACATTCAGTTACATTTACTTGAAAAACTTTCTGGGAAAAAAATACTTTTAGGAGTTAAGTTTTGATTTCTACCTATGCTATAAAATACTTCTTGCCCACTCATATGCCACTTTTGTCCCCAAGAGGGGTATGACCAATTATTAAGTTGTAATTTTTTTCTACTAAATAAGTTTTTCATCCGCCAATTGCAATTTTAATTTAGCTAACTTTTTTTGATAACTCCTAACTTCTAAAACAATTTGATTGAACAAACGAGGCATTATCATATTCTTTGAAGACAGCAGTCACTGCGACCAAGCTTGAATCCACAAAATCTGTTTCCAGACACATTCTGATTTTGTACCAGGAAAACATCCATCTTATCCGCAAAGAGGTCTTTATTGGTTCATAACCTCAATCAACACCAGTTTTATTTTTTTATCAGGCTCCACTGACAACATATTTAGCATATGATGAACAAACAAGTGCCATCTGGTATCTGGGAAAAATCAAAAACAGATCTTCTCTTTAACTATTATTCTACACTTAGTTAAATACTCATGTCAGCTTGTATGTAGTGTTTTTGTTTTTATCACAGATAAGCTGGGGAAAAAAAAGAGTTCTCATTGCTGTATTAACACATCTATAAGCCTCGCTCTAAATGTAGGTCTTGGGTAGAGGAATTTGAAGAAGGGAATGTCTGGAAAACCCCAATTATTCTCACTGGGTTCTCAGGAATGACCAGTACCTGCCAAAAGAGGAGGGACACGCGATTGGAGTGAGTGAGGAAATACATGGATGGTTTGAAGGAAGCTATGGTAGTGAAAGAAGGAGAAAGGAAGAAAAAAAGTGAGATTACTGAAGATAGAGAGGGGGGAGACGCACCATCCATCTGGAAGTGATCACTTTAAAATGTGAATAAGGCTAGAAGCTTAATAGACGCACATAGAACCGGAACACACATACAAATAATCTACATATTTAACAGATGTTACGTTATATAGTGTGATTTAACAGGTTAGCCCAAAGAGAAACATTCGCTAACATACTAAATGATGCAGAGGCTGAAAGTTTGGTGACGTGCGATGTTTGTGGTTAGATTAGTGAAAGGCGCACTTCTACACAAACTTCTGCCCCTTTCATTATACTCTTCCTCTTTGCTTGTTCAGCCACAATGACTTCCATTTCAGACACATCATTAGCCCTTTTTTGACCTGACGCTGCCAGCCTCTGTTTCATCCAAGGACACCTACATGACTTATCCCACTGATCAGGCTTACTGTGCCATCTGGGCCAGTCAGCGTAGCTCAAGACAAAATCTGGACTCTATGTTTATGTGTCAAATCAACACATATGTTTCACCAATAGGTCAAACATAATTAGATGTTCGGTAGTCAGTCTTTCTCAGGGGATATAAGAATATACAATATACAGATACACTTGTTATCAGTCCATCTGACTCTGAAAGCTCATAGTTCACTCTAAACCCTAAATAAACATAGAAAATTAAAAAGTACAAAAGAAAAAGAGAAAACGAATTATGTTTCAGATGAACATCTGCTGGACTATATCTGTTCATCTAATAAATGTAAATCTTAATAAAGTACAGTACTGGTTTAATGGAAACAATTCCAAAAGTGAAACTCAGACTGTATATAGCTTCATTGCATACATAGTAACACAGTTTAAGCATGCATTTCTGGTCATTTGTATGATCATAACCTTTGTCATGTACAGTTTCGGAGAATACCGCTGAGTTGAGAGTTACTGAGACCAATCATAAAAAAGCCAGGCCACAAAATATGGGGCTTTATTCATGTAGATTAATGGAAAGTTGAGTGGAAGGAAAAACATACACAACAACATCCGTTCATTGTTTTAAAAGAATGTGTTTCACTTTTTAAGCTTTAAAAATTAAAATGACTTTATTATTGATTGTCTAATTTATTAAGTAACATACACACAGAACATGGCTGGATCCATTGCTGATTATTAATAGTCAAATACATCATGAAAAATGGCTCATCTTTAAAAATAAACTGTTTTGCACAAAAGCCTCTTGGTTAATTAGTACGTTCTTGTATCATTGTCTCGTCATTTGTGGACATGTCATGGGTTCATCGTCTGAACTGAGTCATGTGTATTCATAATGTTTTTCTGACTGAAAGGTTTTGTTTTTTTCACAACCTAAAACTGGTTGTTGTTTTTTATTAAATATGGTCATCTGCTGAGTTTTAAACTGGCATAACTTTCATTGATAACTGCAGGTTTTTAGGGTAAACTTAGGACTTGAATTGGATTGTAAAATCAGGGCAGAGCTGTTATTTTTTTATTACAGTGTAGCTGTGTAAACCAAATGAGTTTGAATACTAGAAGTTACAGATTTTGCCTAACTGATAGTTTCAGTTTGACTAATGTAAGTCATTTTCTTAGCTCTTTCCTAAACATCTTTGTCACTGAAATACTCCTTGTATTAGGTCCTTATGTTGAATATGAGTTCACTTCCCAGTTATTAGGTTTTTCATTCTTCATTGTAAAATCTGCTCGGATTTAAGTTCAGTATATTTATTATTCAATATAGGAAATAAAAGAGAATAATGGGTTTGGCATTTGTTTTTGCCAGCTCTGAAAACACCCTATAAAAATCTCTGTTTATTCACAAGACTCCCACATGTCTGTGCAGAGTAATACAATAATCACAAGTCAAGTCAATTTCTTGATGGCTGGATTGCTTTCATCCCCCTGCTGATCTTAGTCTGGTATTTTCTGCTATTTACATCTGGTTTTCCTCTTTCCCCCCACATATTCTCACTGGCAGACGTGCTTGTCTCAGGCAGAAGCTCACCCCTCCTGTGCTATCTTGCTCCAGTCTGTGGTTTTTTTATATTTCTTATCCAAGGCTCCTGTTACTTTCCCTGAGTCACAGAGGTTTTTGTTGCTCCACAGTAAGCTTCATGACTGATGCCTGAGTTAAATGATCTCATCCCTGCTGTGCTCATGGTTTGTGTTTCTCTCTTTTGTGGTTTTTTTGATGTTGAGAAGTTTGACAAAATTGAGATCTATTATATTTTATTATTGGTTCAGTGAGTTGGCGAAATGACAGACATGCCATCCATCAATTTATTGTGTATACGTACTAATCCTTGCAGCGCGATGGGGGAAGGGGTTTGTATGGTTCCTATCGCAAAGAGGGCATAGAACAGAAAAATATCTTTTAGAGAGACAATTTTAAAGAGAGCAGTCATATTTTGAGATCTGATCTGGTCTGATAGTTTGTCATAGAGGTACTCTACACGGCCAGAGCCCAGAAAAGTTAAGGGGTCCTATAGAACAGTGTTTTTCATTCAGTGTGCCACGGCACACTAGTGTGCCGTGGGTGATCGTCAGGTGTGCCGTGGAAATTACCCAGACAGTTTGCTTGTCTGTGATAAACAGAGGGAAGGTAATCCACACAGTGAGAAGTGCACTCTTAGGAAGGGAGAATAGCAGTTGTTGAAGTGAATACGTTGGAATACCACAGTCAAATAGCAACCATGATAAGGCCAGATGGAAAGCAACAACATCCAGATACCTGACTTCAGCTTAATGGCAATCAACAGCTGTGCCTTTTCAATAATTACATACCCTGATGGGGCATTAAAGGAGGAAATTGATATCATGTTGTTAAAAAGCTACACACTAAGCTTTGTGGATATCAAACTAACGCCAAAATCCACAGACTGGTCCTAGTGAGCGTCACAGCCACTATCAAAAATTATACGTTCATGGTCCAAGAATATACCAGCAAAAGGGCCATGACAGATGAACCGTTCAGTGAATGTCTACTATCATCACCCTGGAAGAGAAGAAGCTGAAGGAACAATCATGGGAGGAACAATTTCTGAATTGGATGTACCACTGACTAATATGCCAAAATCATAACAATTGCTTGAGAGGGCTGTATCTAAAATACTGAACACATGTACTAATCATGGGAGCACTGAAGGGGCCTTGAGCACCAGAGTAAGGGAAAACCAAACCTACATTACCAGGAAAGCTTCCAGATGCAGGCTGTGCAGTGAGGTCTCAATAAACAAACCAGCATCTCACAGCAGGGTCTATGATGCTAGCAGGAAAGGAATCCATGGAATGCTAGAACCAAGTTCTTAGTATAGTCTACAGAATCCTCTGTTTGGAATATGAACTGGTGGCCCCTTTAATTAAGAAATTACCTCCCAAGGTTCCCAACCTAGGTTTCAGAGTCAAGTGGACAAAATGGTAATTGCCAACAGCCTGGACATTGTGATCAACCTGGACAATCTAAATGGTGAAACACTGCGAGAAATGAACCTGAGAACTGGAGAAAAGCAAAGGGCTAAGAGAACATATAGAAAGGGCTTGCTTGGTGACTGTAGTGCCCGTGTTCATTTTAGCACTTAGGGCCGTGACCTGAGACCAGCTGAGATACTCCAATGACCGTGAACCTTCCAAGCCTCTAGTACAAGGCTCGAGTTTAAGATGAAGAGCCAGGTATACCAAGGGGAATAAGGAGTGGGTGAGGGGGTTGTTTCTTTTACGAAGTATAGCTATTTTTATCCTTTGTCAGCTCTGCTTGAAGTAAGTCGTTTCTTTATTGCAGATTATTGGAGGCTTTTAAAATGAATTTATTAGTTGTTCAGGTGATTTTTTTCAAATATATAATATGTCTAATTTAAAGTAAAAAATATGTGAAATGATATCTATTGTTAATTTGTTTTACATTACATGAACCTGACACTTTGATTGATGTGTTTACACTGCTATGTGTAACGGAGGTTTTAGGCCATCTATCAAAAACAAAATAACTCTGGACACACATCCTTAAGGCTGGAAGTAAACTGTGTCTCAAATTGTTTTACCTATCACACATTTTCATATTGACTAAAATACAATTTGCTATTATTTTCCATCATGTTGAAGTTGTTTTCCCCTCTGTTACCAAGAGACACAGAATGTTTTCTATCTGCAGCCTGGACACACTATCCGCAAAGCATTCAGACATTCGGGTCTTTATTAACAGAGAAGATACTGTAAGCTGTTCTAATTAGCTTTAGAAAGAATGTTTTTTGAAGTTCTGAGTGAAGTTACACAGCTCTGGAAGAAATTAAGAAACCACTGCAGTTATTTTTTTCTCATATCAGCATCTGTATGTGTATGATAGTTATTGCTTTCTAGTGTGTGTTAAATCCAACATGAAATGCTTAAAGAAGGAGCTCTTAGTTATTTAACTCTTCCTAATCTTAAATATAACTGTCCAGTTCTCTTTAAAGATACAAATTAATTTGTGTTATTAATAGTATGAAAACATTGTCCTTACATTTTTTGATTTTTTGTAATATGTGCAAATACATCCATGTGGAGGTGTAAGGTACCTATATCTCCAGTGGTCATTTGAAGAGAGTCAGTCATAGAGACAAGTTAGACCAATCGGAAGGGCTCAAGCTTCTGGCTTAATGTTAACTTGTACCTTTTGTGTTGTCGCTGATGGAGGCAAAGAAAGACCCAGATCGTTTCCTTCTCTAGGTAATGTAGGGAAAAGTAAGAAGTTTCAAAATGCCCTTGTTGTATCGTTATTGAGTCATGTTCTGTTGTTGTCTATTTGAAATAGAAATGGGTCAATAACAAAATAAAATAAAGTCTAAAAGTAAAACTGATAACAATTTCTTTTTTAAATGCTAGATTAAACATTTTTGATACAAGGTTTTACCAAGGGGATCATGAAATAATTCCAGACCTATGATACAAAAAAAACATTTAATGGGTCTGAAGATAAAGAAGGAAAACAGAATATTTGGGTGCTCGCTAAATTGACAGCACAGAAAGGCAATACATTGCTTCATTATATTTCTGTATCTCTTCTCATAACACGAGTATCTTTTTATTTCTAACCAGTTTCATAAGTCTCTACACTTGTTGATTTGGGCTCATCAGTGGGGTCTAGACCCCAATTTAAGCACCACTAATATACACGACACCGTTATCTTTCTGCTCTCTACTTGATCTGCAATAAGATTTGGTCATTCCACCCACTATTATCTACAACTGGTGTCACATGATTTGCATTCAACTGTTATTCATAGGCTGTTGCCTAAACGAAACCTGATTCATTTGATTCATTGGATACAAACTCACTAAATGTGTTTTTTGGATGCAGTGCTCTTTTTAAAAGCACATTGGAATTAAATTAAGATATGCAACAAAAACATCTCACCTAACTGTAAAATCCAGAACATGTCCTCTCGTTTACCTTTTTCAAATCACAGACACAGAGTAACACATAAGGTAGGCCACTCCTCCCTCCACAGCCAGGAAATTTCCCTGCGGAGCAAGCGCAGCCTGTTTTACGGACGACCCCACCCACATCAAATACAATAAGAGTCTGCACTTACCTGTAATGGAGCAAAAGTTTGTATAATGTCAGGACCTGGCCTGTAACAGTCTCCATGCGGCTGAAAGTACATGTCCAGGCATTTGCCTCATGGTCCTCCCAGCTGTGGGAGTCGGGATAAATGTGTGTTAGCGCTGTACTGAGGAACGATCCTAACCCATGTCCCTGTGTTTCTCTTTTCAGTCCGCTGCCGTCTCAGATGGAGGTGAGTACATGTGACGTCGAAACATTTTACACTGTACAGTATGGCTTCCTATTATCACAACTCAAATCTCAGTGTTTTGATAAATGATTCACTTTAGACTATTCTGTTTCGACACTTATCCATTTTTATCGTCCAACTAAGTGAACTTTGCGTACAAAAGGTCTTTGTGTGCCTTTTGTAGATTTGATGCTAAACATCTTATTGTTTTTAGTAATTGGAACTCCCTTTTGGGTTTCCTTTCCAGTTTCCAAAGAATAATGGGTATCCCAAACTGACTAAAATTGTGAGTGCTCACTGTTGTTTCTAGGGGTTTCAAATCAAATCTCTAAGTTAGTCCATGTCATTCTAAGATTAAATTCAATGCTGCTAGACATCTTGAGTAAAAGATCCTACAGTTATACTGTTTATCGTCTTGTCTGTGTGTAAAGCTAATCTGGTTTAACCTGCTCAGCTTCTTCCCCTCCTCTATCTACTCTGCAACAGCTGCAATCAACCCACAGTCCCAGATTTGTTTGGTGTTTTCAAAATGTTGGAATATACAGACTTATTGGTGTCATATAGGACAGTGATTATGAACTCAGATGACTTATGACTCTGTTTTTGAGGTGCAAAGCTAATATTTAAGGCCATGTTTTTTTTAAACCTTTGCAGTTTTAGTTGTTTTGTTTCTTACTTTTGTAAGTACACAAATGAGTTATTTGCCAGATGACATTTACTAAACAGCTTTATTTTTACTTTTCTCCACTCAGGGAATGTTTTATTAACCACTTTTAAAACTTACTATCTGCTCATAATCTATGAAAATTTAATTTGGTTAAAGGAATCCAATTAATATAGTCTACCAACTGGAGGTCGCTGAGTTATTTAGCTATAATAGACTTGATTAGAGTCATCGAGGCCCCAATAAACATCTGAAAGTTCAATTAAGGAAAAAAAGCATAATATGAAATCTTTAAAAAATTACACAGAATAAAATTAGATTATTCAAGAAAAATTAAACATTGACCTTTTCTTGAATTTTCATCCCTGTAATACATCATAACAAGAATAAAATAAAAGTGATAGACTGTCTGCAAAGCCACCCACAATTACTTCATTAGTAAGAGAATTAAAGTGATATAAATGTATCCCTTTCATTCTTGTTGCATATTAATGCAAAATTATTGAAGTAACCGTATGATTGGGTTTAAATTCAACACCCTAAAAATGAAAGAGAATTTATCCATATCAAACATTTCTGAAGCAGTATGGTGTCAGAACGTGTTTGTCTTGCCAAGTTGTTGTGCTTCGTAATGAATTAGCTCGCTAACACAATGTGATGGGATTTAGCACCTCAGACATTTGCATATTAGACTCGACTGAGGGTAGATGGGTGATTAACATTTAAGAAGAGATCTAACAAAAGGTGAGAAAAACCAAGATTCAATGGAACAGTTCAGATCTGGGGTCCTACCACCAAACATTGTTGTAGTTCTATGTTTGTCCCTGCTTGAACATGCCTGTGTCAAATGGTTGAAAGTAATGAAGTTCTGAAGCTCAACCAATGGCACATCTAAACTGACCGAAGTTTGAGTCCGTCTGGTTTACCCTGTAAAGCATATTTATGTGATAAAATGATCTGGTCAATATCAAGGAGTAAGTCCCACACAGTTCATGGATGTAATGTTCATGCTGTAAATTGATTTACCAGGCAATCTATAGTGACATTTTAAAATTCATCACCCTTCAGTCTCTGCTAGCACTTTTTACTTATAAAATATAACCTCCAATTATGCTGTAAGCTGATCATGGCTTCACACAGGAGCGATATCTGCGTTATTCAAGTAAGACGCCATGCTCTGGATCTCATTAAGCCTCTTTAACACTGCAACACCTAAATATGTGCAGACTACACACATGATAGAGCTGAGGGTGGCTCGGTTGTTGTCAGTCTCTAGACAGTCAGAGTACAGTGCCCTGTGGGATGCCTGAGCTCCGTACTATCGGACACATTAATCATGGTAAATGTGGTCTGTCTGTCCGTCAGAGAGTCAGCAATCCATGCAGTTGTTAAGAAACGCCCTTGACCGTGTGTGGAGGAGAGGAGCCTGGGATGTGTTATGATGTGTCACTTATTAGATACATTACATTAAGGTTTCCCGTTGCATCTATAGGTTTCTGCTATTGGGGATTTGTGTGTGTGTGTGTGTGTGTGTGTGTGTGTGTGTGTGTGTGTGTGTGTGTGTGTGTGTGTGTGTGTGTGTGTGTGTGTGTGTGTGTGTGTGTGTGTGTGTGTGTGTGTGTGTGTGTGTGTGTGTGTGTGTGTGTGTGTGCGCGCTTAGTAGTGTTGGGGTTCAGGCTTCATTAGTCTCAGCAGCGGCCTTCCTTTTACTATCCCTTCATCAATACTTTGCCTCAGTGTGTGTCTCTCTCTCGTTTGTGTTTATGCTTTAGCGTCCCCACCCTCGACTCTGAATAATTTACCATCCCGAGGCCATTGTGCTCTTGGATCACTTACCTGGCTGGAGGCTGCTGCGTGTGTTAGTGCGTGTGTAGTGTGTGTGTGTGTTTGCATGCTGGGACCCAACTCTGTGCGGTTCCTCAGGTTGTCATCCAGGTTGCTAACCAACGGCAGCGTCTCCCTCTAGACCTTTTTTTTCTTATTCCCCTTCTTTTTTGGTCTCTTCCTCTCTGTGATGTGAGCTTTTGGAGCCTTTTATTGGACTATCTGTTCAGCATGGAGCGTTAAAGCTTGTGAGTGGGGTTGGGGGGGGGGGGTGCTGATAGGGGGAGTTATTATGGATGGTGGGGCTTGGTTACCCCAAAGGATTCGATACCTGCCCCGCTGGCACCACACAGGCTCCTACCAGCTCTACCCAGGTGAGAAGGCAGCGGGAGTTTTCCGACTGGAAGGAAAATCTAGAGAGCGAGCAATAAAACTTGAATGGTGGAGACTTTGGTATCAAATATCTGAGTTACTATACTGACTGAGGTTTAAGAGGAACATGACTACTGGAGGTGATGATTGAATATTATGGCTTCTTTAATGCAGTTAGCGGTCTTTCTAATCGTTCAGTTACAGAACATGGTCTAATTTTATTGTAAAATGTTGCATTGTCTTGAATTTAAGTTTATTTGTCATATGTTGTCAAGCTAGATCAGTAAATATTTATTTAAAACCAAACATTGATCATGCCTCGCTAACATATTCATAAGTATTGGATTATGTCGCAATTAGCCAAATTAAATTTTTATATATTTCTTCAGGGTGTTTTGCGATAAACTAACACCATATTGTGGATATTGTGAAGTTAAAGAAGGGCAAAAGAGATCCTGTTTCCAATTTCTAGAAATGTGGGACAGAGAAACCTGCACTTTCAGCAAACATGGAAGAAAAGGCTCTGATCAGAGGATTTTGAAGACGAACATCTCTGCCATCATGCTATACGCTAAGCGTTAGGAAGTTAACACACAGAAAACACCATTCAGATAGAGAAAAGTGATGGCAGCTTATTGGTAGTGATGGTTTTCCTGGGGCAGGAAAACTTGGTCAAAGTTGTTGGAAAGATGGATGTAGCTAAATACTGGTCAGAGCTGCAAGAACACCTGTTAAATTCTGCAAAAGACTTGAGTTTAGGGTGGAAGTTCACCTTGAAGTAGGACAACGACCCTAATCCGGCCCAGTAGAAGTACACACGTAAATCCAATTGAGTTTTTGTGGTGAGGCTCTCCTCATCAAATTTAAATGGACCAAAACTATTTTGCAAAGAATAATGGGTTACATTTGAGGCTTTTCATTTAAAAAGCTTGCAGAGAAACATTAAAACATTAAAAAGTAGCTCAACAAACCCAAGAGACCTGAATACATAATGCCTGTTCCACTGCTTAGATTTCCATTAGTATTTATTAATCTTCTTCCAGCGTGCTATATTATGTTGTGTCTATCATGAATCTGAATACAATCCAGTGAAACTTGTGGTTGTTAACGCAACAATACGGTCGTTTTGAAAAGCACCATTAAGTTAAAATTGAAAACGATCTGCAATATTTTCTCAATATGAAGTGATCATTGATTTAATTGAAAGTTAACTGGCCAGCATTAAAAAGTCCAACGACTTTTGACTCAAATGTTGTTGAGGAGATCTATGATCCGAAAAGACTACTTTTTTAATCTGTCCTCCAAGAGCACTTCACTGTGAAACTTGTGGATAAGAATAACGATACAAATCTTAATAAGGAAATGGAGTGGAAAAACCAGAAGTCACATTGAATTGGAATTTTTTTTTTAAATCCGAGAGGACTTTAGCTGTGGGCACAATTTCCCTCTTTCACATTTCTTGTTTTATTTACAGCATCTGCGTTGTTAAGGGCACCTGACTGCTGCTGTCCTCCCTCTGGCTGTTCTCCCATTTGGTTTTATCTCATCATAGCAGGCCACTTTCTGTTAGTCTGGCCCGAAGCTTATTACTGGTTATTTTCAGCTCCTCTCTTTGCACCCGCCCCTGCCTCCTGATCTTAGCTAGATGGTAGGAACACGGACACGCCGCGGCGTAGCGGTGGGAAAAACTAGCTGTTCCTGGATTCACCGTCTCTCCCGAGAATACCAGAGCACAAATTGATTCAGAAAACATATTGGCTTCGATATCATAACCGCTGTCACGATAACGGGCGTTCTTTTTTCTTCAGAAACACTATCCACCTCATTGGTCAAGATTGCGTTCACAAGCAAGGAGTTTTACGCCGGTTTTAAGCGCTCACAGTGAATTGACATTGACTAAAGATGTATAACCTTTGGAAGAAATAACATATAAGGATGAAAATTGACATCATGTGAGTTTTTGTGATGTCACAACCACGCGCTTCACTGTTTTCTGTTTTAGTTTAGACCAAATCAAAGTGACGCACTAATGCAAAATCTAAGACAAGTGTTGAATGATTTTCAAAGTTTCCCACAATTGTGCAATTATTTGATTAATTTGATTAATTTAGAGAGGTTTTGTGTCCTCATTAGATTGCCCTGATATGAGAATATATGTTTGTTTAAAATTCAAGATTATTTGTTTTTTTATATGAAAGCAAATACATTTTCAACCCTCGAGAAATATTTTCATAACTTTTGTGATTAGATTTGGACTTGCAGCTCGTTGAATGACGCCTCTGTCATGGCCCGAGTGGGTCCGTATTCCTTTCACCAGCACTAAGAAACTTTGAGGAGGGTGGCAAGAACCCCGCCACACAAAACAACTACAAATGTTCTGACTTCTTTACGGCATATGTCACTTCCTGCATTTGTTATTTTCACACACATTTTCCACAATTAAATTCATCACCTCATCGCTATTCATCCTTCACACAGCCACTGGAAACAGAAATGTACTTCAATCCAACTGCAGGCGACCGGGAGATCTGAATTGTACGACGCTATGCGCTGGTGCTCATGGGAAATGCAGTCTTCATTTAGGCAAAACACTACCGCTTTTTTCCACCTTTCCTAGTATTTTTACGTAATGTGTGCAGAAGCTAATTTGAGTTACTGACGTGTTTTACCTAATTGGACTTGTGAGCGTGCACCGTCGTGATGTTTTGTTGCAAAAGAGAAGCCCAGGAGCAGAGACAAAGGTCTCACAAGACAGGTCTCTACCTGTGCTTTAAAACTAACAGGGACACAATTGATGCCTAATGAGCTCCGGTGTGATTGTACTGCTTTCATTTGCACGACATTCCCTGTTAAAAACAAAACAAAAAACTGAGCGAGAGAGAGAGAAGTTGTTGTTTTTGTTTTACATTTGCTTGTGCTGTTATGATATTGAAGCAATTTAAAGATTAGAAAAAATTAGAACAACTTGGATAATTGTAAGCAAAAGAGTTTGATCTTTGTTATTAAAAGCACCAAATAGTTTCAGTCTTTTTTTTACTATTTTCCCTTACATACACACACATAAGGTTAAAGCTGTCTTATGTCGATGAGGTCGGACTGCTGATTCTGATTTCAGTCAAATCTGATTTTTTTTCCTCTTTTTTCAGTTTGTCAGGCGCAACAGAGAACCCTAGTAGACGATTCAGGGAACAAACAAAAATATCCCTGTTCATAAAATGCATTTGCTTTTTCTTTAACTCACAAGGGTTAATCCATTTAATGAATGCAATGGAAAAATTTGATTTTATCAATCGGCAGTCGTAACTGATCAAGTGGAAACTATTTAAATGGGTTTATTTATTTGCCTTTTTAAGGAGTACAAGGTTTTGATGTTCCCAATGTCTTTGCTCACACAGAGCTGAACAGCGTGGAGCTGGAGGGCTGCAGCAGCGACAACAGTCTGAACAGCAATGCCAGCCTGCCCAGCGTCCAGAGTCACCGGCGCCACACCGAGAGGAGGGTGGCCAGTTGGGCCGTCTGCTTCGAGCGGCTGCTGCAGGACCCCGTGGGAGTGCGCTACTTCTCGGTAGAACAATTCAGTTTGACATTTACAGTCGATACTGTGAATGTTTATGATAATTACAATTTACATTTTTTTGATTCTCTATAAGTTGGAAAGTAAGAATTACCAGTAACTTCATGTTGCATAAATCTGTTGACATTTCTAATAAAAAATTTCTTTGATATTTCGTCAGCCTTCTGTCACATTCCATGAGAGATACCAAAGTCATCTTTTTGCTGCTGAAAAGCTTAATCTTATCCGCATTTGATCTAAGCGCATAACTTCCGTAGAGTTCCACGTTTACATTTGTGATGGTAGTATATACATGTTTTTTCCTCTGTGAAATGATAAGGGCTAATGATTGTTAGATTTAGTGACCCTAAGATGCAGTTCTTCACTGCACCTCCCTAATAGGATGATTTAGGGATCATCTTTTAACTTCCTTAGCGTGCCACAAATCTTTCCACAATAACAGGAATACATGAATCTGTCTTTCTTTTTTTAACCTACATTTTGTTCATTTGCTACAGGAGTTCCTCAAGAAGGAGTTCAGTGAGGAGAACATTCTTTTCTGGCAAGCGTGTGAATTTTTTAGCCACGTCCCTGAGAATGACAACAAGCAGGTAACAGATGCAGCTTTGCAAAGACATGCATCCATTTAAGTCCTTCCTGTGTTGGTTTAGTCATTATTGAGCTTTCATTTGAATGAAATCCTTCCGTTTTTGTTTATTTTCTTCTCAGCTATCGCAGCGTGCCAGAGAGATCTACAACAGCTTCCTTTCCAGTAAAGCCACAACGCCGGTCAACATCGACAGTCAGGCCCAGCTTGCCGACGACATCCTCAACGCGCCGAAACCTGACATGTTCAAGGAGCAGCAGCTGCAGGTGGCGAGAGATTTTACATTTTAAAACAAGGCTCTCTCTCTCTCTCTCCCTGCAAGACAAGTTTATTCTTATTCCTAAAAGCGATTCGGAACAAACCTTCTATGGAAATGCACTCCAAACACAGCGGCAAGTTAACACCCAACACAAGGCCGGTCATTCATCCCAGCCTGCTGTCGAGCAACGCCGGCCTGAATGACTACTTACACCCGCATTTTGTCGAGGGGGCAAAGTGTATGAAAAGCTCTATTGATTTCAGCTGCAGAGCTCAGATGTTCAAACTCTGATAAGAGAGTCACAATGCCTGAAGGATATCCTCGCCATCAGGCTTCTCTCCTCTTTACATGTCAGACGCCCACACACGTATTCGGTTTGGTATCACGCACACATAAGCGCATTAAAGCATCTACTGTTAACATTTTCGAAGTATCTCAGTCGTCATGGGAAAATTGTTATATCCATATATGTTTTGTTTACTTTTTGTTTCTGTCATTTTAAAAGCTGAATCACAAATGAGTGGCAGATTAGTCGATTATTTTCACACCCCTAACCTGTTCCGTGATTCGTCATGTTGCATCCACAAGTTTCTGTGTGTCAGTGTAGTGCACAGTTGTGACGTGAAAGAAATGGATACATGGCTTTTTGAAATGATTGTCG
This sequence comes from Orestias chungarensis, assembly GCA_032876305.1. Classification (NCBI taxonomy): domain Eukaryota; kingdom Metazoa; phylum Chordata; class Actinopteri; order Cyprinodontiformes; family Cyprinodontidae; genus Orestias; species Orestias chungarensis. The sequence goes on along the minus strand of JAVLVB010001002.1, from coordinate 1,259,127 downwards.
AACGAATTGAGAGCTGTGAGGTGCGGACGTATTCAGTCTATGATTCAATGCTCTCCAGAGCCGGAACCATTTACTACGATTTACAGCTGCATCATTCAGCTGGTCATTGGGAGTTTGTCTCTTACAGCGTTATGCATAAAGAAAGTGCGACTTTTTGCCTCATTAGATTAGATGGGGAGCGTCCTAACATCGGTTTTCAGGTATTGCCGCATAATATTATTTTAATTTATGTCTAGACTTTGACAGGACAATTTTAACAGAATATGATGCTTTGAGCACTCTGCCTCAGCCAGGAGCCTTACGCAGCCAAAACTGTCTTTTTTTCTTTTTGGGGATTGGAGAATATTTTGTTTATTCCATCTCTGCATCAACTCTGAATACTTTCCATGTGTTTACTTTAAGAAAAGCATCCTAACAGCCTCAATCTGTCATCGCCTTACCTTATAGCTTGGATAAGGTCAAGTTTTAGGTTGAGGTTTACAGGCAGAGAACGTACAAACTGTTTGTTCCTACACAACAAAAAAAGTTCACTAACTCCAGCGCAAACCTCTTAGAAAACACCAAAGTCCTGTCTTTCGACGACTACATTCCTGTTGTCACTCACTATGGAAAAGCCAGATGTGCAGAGTGCACAAATAAAACTTGTCATGTTGAGAAATTGAGCTGTGAATCTCTGCTGCCCTTCCAGAGATACCGGGTATTTGGCTGCTTCTCTGAATTACGATCTCCTTTCTTTATAAACTGGCTCTGCTTTAAACTTCTTCACAGCTGTATTGTTGTCTTGTGTGGCGCGTTCTTTGGTCCATAAGGATGCTATTTGTTCACTAATGTATTCTAACATACTTTGAGCGCTTTGCAGAGCAGCTCCATTTATATTGAAATGAATTGAAACACATTGTCTGCATATATTTTTAGGTGAGTTTTGATAGCAGGTATTTTTCTAGAATTCAATGGGTATCAAATTAAAAGGAAAAAAAGCAACAACAAAAAAGAAGAACACTTGATATTGTCATTTGTGAAAAACAAAATACTTTTCACTGTTTTCTTTACTTGAGATAAAAAGCTTGTTATGTTGTGTTCCCGGGTATTTGAAGCTTGGCCAGCTTCCCATGAATATTAGTTAGTCTAAAGCCAAAAAAAAAAGAGGCAGGGATTAGAAATAAGTCAAGCATACTTTGTTTTTCCCGAGTGAAGAATTCCAAGAGCAGCTTAAGGATTTCTGGATGTGGTTTAACTTCACTTTAACTTTTAAATTTTCCGCTTCAAAATACTGCACAGACTAGACTGTACGAGTTGTTTTTGTCACCTCCTATCTTTATGGTTTTTTGCACAGATTAATATTATCATTATTTTTTTTTTGCCATTGATAACCATACATTCTTTCATCCATGTTGTTCCTCACGCGCTCCTTCCTCTTCATTCCCTCTCTTTCAGATCTTTAACCTGATGAAGTTTGACAGTTACACGCGGTTCCTCAAGTCTCGGCTCTACCAGGAGTGCATGCTGGCCGAAGTGGAGGGCCGACCGCTTCCGGACCCTTATCACATCCCCAGCAGCCCGAACTCCAAGCACAGCACCACCGGCTCCGACCGCTCCAACCTCTCCACTCCCAAGAAGGTGACGCAGCAGAAACCTTTATTGCTACATGAGAGGTTTTTAATTGAAGTGGAAATGTTGCACCACTCCCCAAATGTTCATGTTTAAGTGCGAAAACAGCTTAAGTTTGCAGTTTTAGGTTAAATAAAAGCACATGTTCCCATTTGCTCATGTCTCTCGCTACTACTCCGTTGATTGGTGTGTTTGTTTCTTGCAGGAGGACAAGAAGACCAAATCCGGTCGGTCTTTGAACGAGGACAGCCGCGATGATTCTGGAGACCGGAGAAAGGGAATGTTTTTCTCCTGGTCCCGGAACAGGAGCTTTGGCAAAGGCCCCAAAAAACGAGAGCTGGCCGATTTTAATTACAGTCAGTCCCATTTATTTTATCTTTATTTCATAACTTCTGTCTGCCAAAAATTTGGTTGAAAACAAGGAATAATCGGGCCTTGAAAAATCAGAAAATGTGGTTTCATCTGTTAACAGAGATAAACAACCAGTTATAAATTATTTTAGTTTTGATGTTTTTCCAAAAAAGTAAAAAGATTTGCATCTGTGCTGTCGCTAAGAGGTTTTCTGATCAAGCATTAAATTTGAATCCAGTCAGGAGTTATTTTTATATTCAGCATGTGATTTTTTTGTTTCTCTCCAGATTATCCCGGCACCAACGGTCGTCGGGAGTCCCAGGGCTCGCTGTCCTCGGGAGCCAGTCTGGAACTGGGAACGTCAGGTTCGGGGAAGAATGAGGTCAGTCTGATGGGAGTCATCTTGATCTAATCATCTGTGCTTATAATTGGTTCGTGGAAACGTATTTCCCTCATACATCCCTGTATGAGGGAAATCGAAAAAGATGTTTGACAGCCTATGTCAGACTTTATTTCAATCCTGTAATCTTGAATTCAATGGCAACGGAAACATGGAAGACAGAGGCATTTGTCGGGTTTCAAGAAGATTTGCGACAATTCATTAATTTCCAAAGAAATATATTTTCTGACATGAAACTCTTAACTGGTTGCTTCAAACTTTTTTTGTAATTAGTTTTTTTTTTTACTCAGACCTATCTCTACAAATTTTAGCAGATTCTAATTTCCAGCTAAGAACTGTTTTAATGGTTTAAGAAAGATATAAGAATAGGAGTCAACATATAGTTTTGGAGTTTTCCTGCTTTGTGTGACATGGTGTCGACGTCACTGAATGTGTATCAGCATTTTAAATTAAGGGTTTACTTAAATGTAACATTTTAAAGCAATGTCAAAATGATTATAGAATTTAGTTTAGTACCCTTAGCGTTTCTAGCTTTACTAAAGCAGCTGTATGTCTGAGGGTACATAAATTATAACCTTAACTGTGGAATTTTCAGGGGGCATCCAGTGCTAACAAATGTAATCATGTAGTTTGATGATACAGAGCTAAAAGCTAAAGACGATGAAACTGGATAGTTTTCCTGTGGTCCCGTCTTTCTATCGTCTCAAAGTCTCGCTCTCTCTAACTCTCTTGTGCTCTGAATTTAATGCTGACATGTCTTGACTTGTCCTAGGGAAAAAAAAAAAAACTTTTTAGAAGGTTTTTCTCTTTGTTTTGTCCGACTTCATAAAAAAACCGCTGACGATAGTTAAAACACAAAACTTTAAGTTTTCCTTTATCTGTAACTTTGAAACGAAACTTTGTTTCTGTACGCTTGGTTATTCTCCATTCTCTAAATAATAAGATCTCTGCTTAGGATTCTTTTAGACATCTTCTAAAGTTGAAACCTTTGGCACAATATGTCCTTCTTTGGTAATAATCAACATCCCTAGAAAACCGATTAACTTTTAGACTTTACTCTGCTGTTCTTACTGTGTGGTCAGTGGAAAACCGATTTTAAAGAAATGCCAAGATGCATGTCGTCCCAAACACGCCCTCACCCAACAGGGACTGAGACGCTGTTGTTGTGCGACGGCATTCGCCAGGCCACCACCAGCAAGCATAAACTCGCAAACATCCTCCACTCTGTGTTACTGTTTACCCATCCTCTCCTCTTCTCTGCCGTAATCTAACAATTTGGCATTTTATCGTGCGCTGGACGGCAGACAACGGGGCGAGACAGCTTACCTCTGGTGTTTGTGAAATATGAATGTCAGACGCGATTATAAAGAATGCAACGGAAAGGAAAACACAAAAAGATAAAACATAGTAATGAGAGGACTAATGAAAAGTGCTCAGTGTTTTCACAGCTGGAGGAAGAAGGCAGTGTCACAGTCTGGTGGTTCTTTTGATTCTGAGGTACATTTTTTGATGACTTTAGTAACTATCTGCTATATCTACTGATTACAACTGTTTAATAATCAATGGATACTAAAGTATGTTGACAATCCCGAGACAGGGGCGAACAACTCAATTAACCGAAAAGATGTTAGTACAAATCATTTCTCTTTTATCCACCTTATCCATGTCTCTTATCAAGTGTTTTCCCCTAAGGCTTTCAAAACAGCAGGTATCAACCCGATACTGAAAACAACAATCTGGTCAAGTTGCTGTCTCAGAACTAAAGACAGATCTCCAAGCAATGTTTGCATTGAAACCGATGTTTCCACAGTTAAATAGCTTTATACCTATGGCTGTCCTCATTGATGTCTTTATCTTCTCTGCTTACCAAATTAGTAAGACTGTAGCTCTGATAAACCACTTAAAAAACAACTTTGATAGCCCATAAACCACTGAATGACTTAGCACAGAAAAACATTAACGGTCTGTCTCTGTTTCAACACCACAGTTCTTGTGGTTCTCATGTACTTTGTATCCCCAGACTGATGTAATCTGTCATGGAGAATCAGCGTTTAATTTTTTTTGCTCCTCTAGTCTGAAAATAAACTTCCGGGTAAGTAATAAAAAAGAACTGAGTCCCTTTTATTTGAGGCTCAAAACCGATTTGTTCAGTGTTCCCTTTGACTAATGAGAACAGTAAAGTAGATTTAATTCTTGTCTTTATTCAATGTTTAATACCGATTAGTCTTAAAGATTTTAAAGATGTTTTGGGGTTTAGAGATGGTTTGCTGATTACACCTTAAACTGCCTTATTGGTGAAATGTTTCATACAAATAAACTGGAACGGATTTGATTTGACGTAATAAAAAGCGTGTGATGTATATCTTATACCGTTCAGAGACCAGTTCCTGCAGCAACGCTTAAAATCCTTTAAATACTGAAAACTTTTTGGTCCTCTCACTAATTTTCTGCATTACACCTTTACACTATTTAGTGCATCTTTAGTTTCTGTCCTCGCCTCCTGTGCTTGAGCACAGACATGAGAGAGGGATAAGAATGTCAGAAGAGGATAAATCCTGTGTTTAGTCTGATTTTAATGTATTGTCATCTTCAGTTGATGCTTTTTACAGCTTTATTTCTGTTTTTCATGTTCAACGTTAATTTATTCTTACTTTGGCTTCCGCTGTAGGTTTGCTTCATCATAACCTAGTCAGACGTGTTGATTAGGAGAAAACACTCATGGAAAAAAGCACAATGCCATATACGCTTGTCACAGTTTCTCCGAACTCTCCTCACCAGAATTGCTTTTGAACGAGGACGTCCTTAAAATATTTAGTCAAATTGAATTCTCGGGTCATGAGGAGTAAGTTAGGAAGATGATGAGGCACAAATTACTCAAATAAGATTCCCCTTCTGTCGTTATTCTATTTTTGCAGCATGATGTTTCCCGCGGAGCCGTATCAGAACGAGGAGGAAGCAGCGCCCCCTTGAGGCAGTGTAACATCAGCTTGCCAGACGGCTCATGTTGCCCGGTGCCGCTCCGACCCGGCATGTCCATCAGAGAACTGCTGCAGGAGCTTTGTGAAAAGCTTTGCATCAACCTGGCTGCCATAGATCTCTTTCTAGTTGGCGGAGAGAAGGTAAAACTTAATGTCATCCTCACTTCAGGCTGCCAGAAGATTGTAATTGATCAGGCGTATTTCTCTTTATTCCAACATAATAAAATCGTTAACTACTTAAGTGATTCACATATTCCACGACTGAGCAGCTACCTCATTACAATCATTTCTGTTTTTCCAGCCACTTGTTTTGGACCAAGATTGTATGACCCTGAGCTCCCGAGACCTCAGACTAGAAAAACGCACTCTGTTCAGGTAAAAAAAAGCACATAATCAACTGAGATCACTGCAGACGACAGAGCCTGGCTCACACACAAAATAAATCTGATTCATCATGTTTTTTCTGTTTCCCCCAGACTCGACTTGGTCCCCATTAACCGCTCTGTGGGTCTGAAAGCTAAGCCAACAAAGCCAGTGACTGAGGTGCTAAGGCCTGTGGTGGCCAAATATGGCCTGCACCTCTCTAACTTGGTAGCACGCATAGTAAGTAAAGTTTCTCCTCAGGCAGTTGTTGTATATAGTGCTGCTTGAAATTTGCAAAACGTTTTCATACCCGTTGAATTCTGGGACATTTCATTATGTAAGAATCTTTTATTCAGATTTTAGGTTAATGACAAATAAAAACTAGCACAAAATAGTGATAATAATAGAGATGGAGCTTCAGATTTTAAAATAAATTGTGTTTTATTTTTGTTTGAACCTCTTCACTTTAAAAGCTCTGAAAAACTGAGTATATCAAATCTGTCTTTGAATTTTGTTAGAGAACATTAATAAAAAAAAAAATGGCATCATGAAGACCAAATAAGACACCACACAGGTGTGGGATAGCAAAGGTCAGAGCAAAACTGGCTGGCTGGGGCAGAGAGACGATTATTTGGTCAAGTAGTTAAGGGGTCTGTGGCAGCTGGAGGAATCTGTTACTAGGAAACTCCCCAAATCTGATCTTTTCTGGAAGAATGGCAAAAAAAACAACAAAGATGCTCCGTTTTTAACATAGAGGACACAAGAAATATGTGGAAGACGTTGCTTTAATTTAATTATCTTAAAAATGGTTGTTCACATCATAAAACATGGTGGCGGCATCATCATCATGCTTTTCTCATCACACTCTTCTCCATCAGTGAATCTAGTCTGAGTGGACGGATCTTAACTCTGGCCGATCGTAGGGTTGCAGTTTTACCTTCAAACAGTACGGACCTAAACATAGTCATAGCTGATGTACCAATCTATAATCCAAAAATAAACAATTTAACTCAGTTAGAGCAAAAAAACCACTGCACCAAAAGCTTGTCCAAAAAACTGACGGATTATTAGAAAAGGCAAGCTTCAGATTTTAAATTTTTTTAGTGTTGATCCAAATATATAATTAACGTACCAAAGTTGTAATACCCAACGTCCAGCTCTTCTAAGATGTTGTCTTGTGATGCAGAGCGGCGAGTCAGAGCCTTTAGATCTTGGCCTTCCGATTTCCAACCTGGACGGTTTGCGGGTTGTATTAGACATCGAAGAAAACTCCATGGGAAAAGGTAAAAAAAAACAACAACATAGCTGTGTTTCTCCTTTCCTCTGGTTTCTAATTGAATTTGAGTTTTATTTCTCTACACAGACAAAATCAAAGCAGCTCAGAGTCACCTTTCGGCCTCCACTACCAGGAACCAGTCAGCGACAGTAAGATCTCCCACAGCCTCTCATTTCAAGTTTCGCACTGATTCGTGAATGTTGTGTAACCCTCGGAATGTGTCCACTGCCTGATTGATAATGTCACGCTATACTAAGTGTCCCTCCTGCATCCGTCAGTCACACATATCTGTTTGCTGTGTTGTAAATATGCTCACAGGTTTGTACGTCTATGCTGCGGTGAAAAACAAAGGGGCTGCATCACTCTGTTAGGGTTCCCTAATGTTCCATTAATGTGGTCTGCCTGTGGCCGAATGCATCATCAACTTTCCTCTCTGGTTTCTCCTTTCTTTCTATAACAAAGCCAACTCTTTATGGCAGTTTGATTCCAGGCTCGCACATCATTGCTGGGTTTGGGGATCTCCAGATCTTCAGCCATGTACCATAGTGGTGGTGGAGGAGCTTTAGTTTGCTTTAAAGACTTTTCTTTTTTCTTCTTTTTTAGCTGTTGGGGTTTAATCACAAGCCCGTTTTTTCCTGGATCTGTTTTGATAAACAGATCCCCCCCCTTTACCATTAGTTGCAGTAGTGCTGCTTTAAGTAGTGGATAGTTTGTCCCTGTGGTGTTTTGCTGTGTGTGAACTTTCACGTTGATGATGCCGAGCACACAACGCGGCCGTTGTGGCTCTCTCAATGGGACATCTTGAGTTGATTCGACAGAAAGTGTTTTCCTTACACTGCCTGGCCAAAATGAAAGATAACACCTTTATTTAACTGCATAAACAGGTTCAGTTCTTTAACTGAAAAAGACTTTTCCCACTATTTATCATTTTAATTATATTAGTATGCATCAAGCAAAAAAAGACCACTGTGATTAGAATTAGATAAAGAGCAACCAAGGAATTATTTAACCCTGGGAGTAGAGTATTTTTGGTTAAATTATCCCCACCAATAAATCAAAACAAATCTACAACAGTAGATTTATGCTATTGGGAGCAGGTGCACAACTCCAGGCATCGTCCAGCCAAGGACTGCAGTTACCTCCCGTTGCTGTAGCGAGAGGAGATTCTTAACTTATCCTATCTTTGAAGAAGCCTCTCTGTCCATTTTATTAAAAGTGGGTTAAACCTGAAAATCTTTATCCCCTGTCCTTCAGCCTTCCTGTTACCTGCTGAAAGTCGTGCTCTCTCTCTCTCTGGCTGCACGGCGGCCTGAGTGAACGGCACCAGATCTGAACAAAGAGCGTCTTTCCTAGAGCTTCTTGTAACTGCGCATTCTCTGACTTGATTAATGGACGCCAGCTGAAAAATGCTTGTTTTTAGTCTTCTGGACTATAAGACGCAAAGACTGCTGACAGAACAAGAAGATTGGTTTTCTGAGTTCTCAGCTGGCCTGAAAGGTCCTAATCAGAAGAGTGTTGGGTTTTTTGGCCAGGTGGCGTATATCTCACTGTCTGTAAAACAAAGCAAGTCAAATGTTAAATTCTTATAAACATTTCAGTGACATTCTCTAAAATCATCCCCTGATCAGCCCGACTTGTGTCACCCACTCACCGTCAATCTGTCAAAAATGTATGACCGTCTTCACAGTCAGAATCCCTGGTTCCCACATGTTGTCATTGCTTCATTGCTTCCTCCCATACTTGCACCACCGTGACTCACCAGGGCTCCAATGCCCCGCTCCGCTCTCCGTGTGGCCCCCAGGGGGACGACAGGGCAACAAGGAAAGGCGGTCCAGCCCACCCCTATGGGGAAAATGGCAAGGCTGGGCCCGGTCCCGACACAGGCGGTCAGCCCTTTCCCAACCACTCTGTCTCTCTGCATAAGGCTCCGGGAAAAAGAAAGCAGAAAAAGATTAATATAGACGAAGCTGAAGGTAAAAACTGAACAATCTCCCTTTTCTATTGTTTCTGTGGCTGTGTTCACACTAACCCTTCGGCCTGCTTTAAAGCTAGCTAGCTACGTGTAACGCAGTCCAGTCTTTGTTTGACCAAATGTTACTCTGACTTGTCTACAGTATTAATACATATGCTGCATGTTTCTGCACTACAAGAGAACATTTCTGACTGTCTGTCGAGACGTTCTAGATGTGTATTTGTTTGTGTGTGGCCCTGTGCGTGCATTCACATTTTCTTATGTACGGCGCGCTGCAGAGTTCTTTGACCTCATATCCAAAGCTCAGAGTAACCGAGCCGACGACCAGCGAGGCCTGTTGAACAAGAGCGAGCTGCAGCTGCCGGACTTCCTGCGCCTTTCACCGCCCAACCCGACGCCGGCCCGCAACCCACAGCCCGCCTGCTCCACGCCAAATAACACCAAGAACGGCAGCTTCCCCAGCAGCATCTACCGGGGCAACAAGGCAAACGGCAACAACCACAGGGGGGGTGTAGTCAGTGCCTCGCATCTGCTCAGTGCGAGCCATCAGTCGCAGAGTTTGGACTCGGCGCTGGGCGCAGAGTGTGGAGGAGGCAGAAAGCCCAGACCGCCTCCTCCGTTTCCGACCACCGTCTCCCCCATCCAGTCGACCAGCGTCGTCACGCAGGGTGTCCTCCGGGACTCAGCCAGGGGGGAAACGATCCAGATGTTTGAGGAGGACACGCTGTCTGATCTAACCCTTGTGGCAGAGGCTGATATTAACAGTCCCAGCCTCAACTACATCACTCCCACCGCCCTGTTGACTACGCCCCTCACACGGCCTCAACAACGAGCGCAGGACGGTCGGCCTTGCTCAGGTACTTCGCCAGTGTGAACTCTCTGAACAGATGACCATAAACCTTTCGCTTCACCTGACTGCTAGCGGATCAACACCACTAGAGTCAGCCTGAAGTTACATTAATGGCCACTATTGACATCTGGCAGAAAATGCATCTGAATTTTCCTTTCATTAAACTAAATAGTTAAATATTTATTTTTTAGTCTAATAGATACACCACTGCTAATCAGGAATTTTATTCCGGATTTGTTTGAAAAGACACACAACTATTTGCAGTTAAGACTATTGTAATCTCATACAATAGAGACTAGATTTGATTTAGACGGCAGTGAATCTGATAAAGTGAGGTGTGCACTCAACTTTGCGGCCAGCAATCGACTTAAAGAATGATAAAAGGTGTTAAAATACAGAAAGAGGAATAATGGATGCATTGAGCGTGGAACAATTGTGCCCCCCCCCCCTGGGATTTTCTATTTGTGGTGTGTACTCTGTGTGGACTTTTCAACAGAATTGCTGTGGATTATGTTTGCTTTGAGACATAAGACTGAGTGTGAGCTTCGGTAAAAACCTGTGCCAAAGTCACTCCTCCAGTCCCTAAATGTACAGAATCTTAACAATGCACTTTAGCCAGTTGTAAACAAGACTTTAATGATTTGTCTGAGTGTCATTTTTCTTTTCTTTCTCATTTACATTACCTTCTGATGTGTGTTTCATACTACATGTGACTGAGCGGCCATAGGTTTGTTAAAAAAATTACGTCCATAGTAGAGATGCATCGATAGAAATGTTGTGGTTAATTTCCATCCCCGGTTTTTGCAAAACTTTGACCCTGCCAATAGGATGTTATCCGATTCAAATATCTTTCTAACAGTTGATACATAAAACTCTGATTGACAATGTTTTACTCTAGATGTCCTGTATTAATCACTTATCATGTATTATATTACGCATAGAGAACATCATGTCTATATGAGATCAGTCGCTGGACAGCAGGATTTTACTCATTTTAAAAAAGAGACATATCTATGTTTACTAGCTTAAATTAGCAGTTAGCATTACTAAACCTACAGTCTTTGTTTATTTCTAAGAGAATTTAGATATTCATCTAAACTGAAATATTTTCTAAGTTAACTTGTTGCAAATAAAGCAACAGAGCAACTTTGCCTTAGCCATCCTGTTATCTGCCAAAAGTCTTGCTCTCTCTTGCTCGTCTGTTTCTGGAATGAACCACAGACATTTTTCGACATGATGTAGGTTCTTTGCTTTCTCTGTTAGTCGTACCTCATTTGCACTAAAAATAGCCTCACTCTGAGTCTTTTACATTCAGTATCAACTTCCACCCTAATAATAGGCGTTGCCACTGATACATGGTGTTGCTTTCGTTTGCTATATTCACTAATTGATCTCATTTTTGATTTTCTGGTCACAAACCGACAAATTGGTGCATCTCTACTTAATAGCCCCAAGAAACTCAACACCATTAATGGCTTGAAAGCTCTAAGAAATACGACAGTTTTAATGAGCTCGTATAGTTTTTGACCTGATGTTGTAACAGCTGGCCGGTCTGACCCAATAAAGATGTACAGACATGCTTTTTAAAAACATTTACACCATTGTTCTCTTACCTCAGGCATTTGGACTGTATCGCAAGTGCTTATGCGTGCAATCTTATCCGTTGATCAAGTGATCTTTCATTTTCTGTGCACTGTAAACACGCATCTTTTTTCTTATTATTTTACTATCTCTGTTTATTTTTTTTTTCAGATTAGAAAGCTTCAAGCTGTGTTCTACGCAGGCTTCTTTCTATCTGGACACATTTCTTATGAATTTCTAACTTTACTGTATAATTAATTTAAGTATCATTTTGTAGTTAGCATTGGGTAAAAGTATTAATTTGTACACAGAACCCTTGCTGAAACCACCATGTAGCTGTAGTCTTTGTTAAAAGGTATTGCAGCCATGCTGTCTCAGTCAGAAGGACTCGGCTGAGTCGACATTACGATCTGTAAATAGTTCAAATAAATGTTTCAAACGTTTTACTCTCTCTTTATCCTTGTGTGTGTAAGCTTCTTTCATTTCTTATTTGTCGGTAATATCTTTTTTCATTTTTTTCTATGAAAATCCTTTAAAGTATTGCAGTCTCTCAAATGTTTGAATAGTGAAGTATTTTTGATTACCGTCTATTTCAGGCTTTTTTATTCCAGTCTTTTCACCTTTATTTAAATTACACTACAGCTTCCCGCTATCAGCCAGTAGATGGCAGCAGTCTGCACACAGTGTCTGTCCCTTGATGTAGGAGCCAAGAAGCAGCATGGGAATATCTGTCATGTCCAATTAGTTTCCTGCTGCCTCCCAGCTCTCCTTGTGTGTGTATTTGAGGTTTTCTGAGTCACCTAAATATCCAATAATATCTGTGTTTTTCTTTCTGTGTGTATCTGTAGCTAATGTTGGTGTTTGCAGTGGTAGTGAGTGAGTGGCCCACTCTGTTCTCATTTTCTGTGTATTTAAAGCAACCTCTTCATCCTCAGGTAAAGACAGAGATGGGGGGAGAGGAAAGGACAAGGACGGGAGAGTCGGTTTGAAAGCACCGAGCAGACGGATAGCCTCCTTGAACCCCGTCCCTTCCTCTCCTCCTCCTCGTCCCCCTCTTCGCTCTCGCCGCAAATCCAAATCCCCGTCGTCCCGCTCCAGGCACATGGGCCCAAAACAAGCCTTGGATGTGGACAAAATCGGAGGCGGCTCAAACTCAGAGGCCCTCGGGAAAAATCGTAAAGGGTCCCGAGACCTAAGGGGGCCCCAGCTCTCAGAGCTGGACATGAGGTGGGAGGGCGTCGCCTTGGAGCTGCAGAGTCGCGGTGGCAGGATGAGGTCGGCGGTGTACCAGACCTCAGAGCTCCCCTCCATGGTGAAAGCCAAGCAGCAGCTGGACCAGGGTTACGGCAGAGGGCAGATAGACCGCAGCAAACTCAAAGCAACGTTCGTTTGAGGAGCCCAACATTAGTCTGACTCACAGACGCTCTGACGACGTCGATGCTCTGACTCACTGACGGCTGATATACTGGCTTGATTTAAGGCCGGGGACAGAGAGCTCGTTAACGACGGTCGTGCAGCTGGTGGCGGGCTCCCCACTGAAAGCTGCTATTAGTAGACGACAGGATGAGATTAATCAAAAGCTTTGTCACAGTTGCCCTAAAACACAGTTCTTAACATTTAACTGCCTGGTTTAACGCTTTTCTCTGCAACTCTAAAATAAAACCACACGGTGCATCAAGCAGGTGTTGATCCAGTTTAAAACTTTTGTTTTAGAAGATAACCTGCTTTCTAAATGAAGCAAATTGGTGTTACCGTGATATCCTTTGCTAAACATAGAGATTCTAATAGAATCTATTAAAATTACATTTGTAATTGCCTTATGTAGACGTCTTCATCTGTCCTATTACGTTAGGCCTGGTTCTATGCTGCGCACTACATACCGTCTGCCATGTTGCTCATGTTATTGGGAGGTGTAACATGCAGTATGTGTTCAGAAAACATATTTTAACAGCTTTTAATTACCTAGTGGGTTGACCATTTAAATGGTTGTCTTCGAAAAGTAACTCTTGGACAAATTGTACACTTATAAGTGTGTAATAAGATCTTTATCTTTTAAAAGCAATAACATTAATACACATTTGGTACATTTGCATAAAAACACATCACAAATTTGCAATAGTAAAAAGAAACGTGTTGAAATTTTGAACCAGAACTTTAGCTGATATCCAAACTGAGGTTGGTTCTCGTCGTATAGGCGATTTCAAATTAATTGAAATGATAAAAACAACATGCTTAAATTTCATCCAAAAGGTATTGAGCTTAATTGTAAAGATGGCTTTGGCGACGGCTCTCCTACTCCTCGATATGTCAAGTTGGATGACATGTTTATTCCCATTTCAGATGGTTTTATGTAAACATAGTTCATTGTTTGAATATTATTTGAATCAGATAGTAGGTTAACAATATGGTCACTTTTGAATTACGATTGTACTCTGATCTAAGACATCCTATGTTAAATGACTTTCAAACTTGCTCGGCTCCTATTCACAAGTCTAGCTTGCATGTAAACTGTAGTGGTTAAAATCATGTTTAACTCATCGTCATATTGTGGTTGTATGTTTAAAAGCTAATACACTTTGTTCCAGTATTAAACTCTTGATAACATAAGTTTGCATCTGTACAGACGGGAAATGGGACAAATTTAATCTACCACCACAAAAATAAAGGGATCTGATAAAGTCAAACGTTAGCACAACAGATCTGTGATGTGAACAAGGTTTGTTTAATAACTCTGCATGAACTAAAACCCTAAACAATATTTTTTTTAATAATACACAGAGAGGAGATTCATTTCTCTTCTGTCGAAGTCAATGTAAAGCAGTGGTTTAAAAAAACAAAGTGAAAATACTTTTATGTAAAGATGTCTGTTGAAAATGGTTGTGGTTAATAAAATGGGCTAATAAGCCTGATTTTAACATATTTATTTAGAATAAAATTAGATAATATGCTTTGGCCTAAAATATCTAAAAAAAAATTCTGGGTTGAATCAAATCTAAATTGTGGCTAACTTTACACAGACTTTAAAATAGATGTTTGCTGATATTCACGCAGACTTTGTCTAAAAGTCGTTGCTTTCTAAGACTTGATAAAATATCTTGGTTTTTTAGTCACCGAGTATAAAATTATTATTTTTTAAACAGATGTCTCCTGAGGAACTAAGAAAGCAAAAATATTTACAATGTTAAATGAAAGATTTTTTCAGTATTCTTAAAAAAACTTTATGCAGTTTTTATTTTTAGGCTTTAAGGCCAAGAGCTGCAGCTAGACCATGTTATTGTTATTTTTACATCTTCGTTAAGTATAAAATGTACAACTAAATGCTGGAATGAATCATCCTTTTAATAAAACATTTTACTGTATGGTAAATGTTTTAGTTTGTTGCTTTTTAACTGGCTATTTCTTGATCTCCCGTCGGCTTTCACAAGTTAACCTTCATTCACGCAGACAGAGCTGAGACTGAGGAGATCAAAACTGAGCCCGTACTGATCCCCGTCTAACACCCGGCTGAGCAAACGTTGCTGGAGTTAAATGAAAGGTGCGCAAGTTATGCACTTTTAATCAAATTATCCACATTGTAGACAATCGGCACTTATGGCGGGTTGACTCCTCCCTACCCCGGGTCTCAGTGAGTGGGAGGGAAAGTGTCTGCTGTCTGGACCCAGGGCCGTAAAGGCTATTTTGAAAAGTTGCCCCCTTCTCTTTCTCACTCTCTCTTACACACACACACACACAGCTGCTAGAAACCATGACAGAAGATGACGGATACAGTTGTCGCAGAAGGACAAGTCAAGTTTAGAGATGGAAAAAAGGTTAATTCTACAGGCTTTCTTAACTCTTTTTTTATTTTATTTTAAATTATTTTACTTTTGTATTTTGAAAGATGCTTCCTTTCCTCCCAGCCCACACCAGAGGAGAATATTTAGTGATTTGTTGTGTCTTAACAAACTTCTCCACAGTGGAAGACTCGCTGGGTCGTTCTTCAGAAGCCTTCCCCGGTCGCAGGTACGAGTCAGAAACTTCTGCTCATGCACAGATCTTTTTTTTTCTTTCCGCAAGTGAATTAAGCACATTTCTTGTTTATTTGGATTTATATCATAGGGTTCAACACATGGGAAGGTTGTTTAAGCTGAAATCTATTCCTTACAATCATAAAATATGTTTCTTATTTATGGATTTAGATCTTTTTTTGAAACAACGGCTGCCTTCAGTTTAGGTATTTCATTGGATTTCATTTGCTAAAGTGTGATGAAAGCCAGGCAGGACACCACTGTGAGATGCATAATAATAATGTGAGACATTAGGAGGGCCGACTATGAATATTTCAGCACAGATAGACATGTTGGGCCCGTCTGTGTCCTTGAAGAACCTGGCAAGAGTACGGTGGGAATAATCTGAGCTTCTCTGCTCTAAGTTTGCATCGCGCCATGTGAGCGTACTTGTAGCTCAACTTTTATTTCTGGCAGTGCAAGTGGATCGATTGGTTGTTTCGGGGGTCACCTATGACAAAATTACCTGGATAGACAAGCCTGGAGCAGCTTTGAGCAAACTCAATTATCATATATAAAAAAACCATAATGTTAGGATGAGTCTGGGGTTCCTGTTAAGTTTCTCTCCGTCTGTGTTTCCCTTAGACTGCCTGACTTTACTTGTGTGTAAAGAGAAGAAGAAAGGAAAAAGCAGTGGGAATAAGGAGAGGCTCAATGTAACGCTGGAGGTAAGTAAGTTCACCGGCGGATCAAAGCCTCAACCCATCCTATCTCTGGTTGAAAATTTCCTTCAGTTTCTTTCTTTTTTTTAGGATTTCATACACATCATTTTCTTCTTCCTTAAAAACATTGGAGTTTGATAATAACATTGCTGAAATATGAAGCTCTCAGAACAGGGAAAGAAAAAAGTTGAGAAACATCTAAGTCACCTTTTATACCTATAGCCACAATTTATTGATTCTAAGAAACTAACCTAACTAAACTTTAAACTTGAAACCTGTTTATTCACTGACTAGCAAAACAAGTCACAACCCCTTTAATAACACAAATGTCAATGCTTTTTAATAGTTTTATGTGATAGACCAAACAATGTAATATTTTTAACATTGTTAAAAAAATAAGAACGTGAAAGGTGTGGCTTACCTTCTCTGAGTAAAACAAATCTTTAAGAAAAGACTGTAAGGTTTGTGCCTCTACCAGCTTTCCACATAAAATATTAACCCATAATTCTGAAGATCAGTCAGATTTATTATTAACATCCGCACACATGAACTGTGATGTTCTGCAACGGAAAATCTAACTGATTTAGGTCTTCACTTTGACTGGGTTACCCATCATCCTGTTTTTTGTTAGGGTTTGTTGTTTTATTGGAAGGTGAATCTCTGGCCCATTATCCAGTATATTAAGCCTCTAACAGGTTTACAGTAATTAGCTTCTTCCATCTTCTCATCAACACCAAGCCCCTTTATAAGAAAACCTTGATCCTCCCTCCGTTTCACCCCCAGTTTAGGCAACATTTTGCATGTAGGGCAAAAAGATAAAACTTGGCCTTATCTGACCAGAGCATAATATTCATTATGTTTAACTTTAAAATTCAATTTCTTATTGATCTTTTCTTTTCCATCAGCTCACTTATGCTTCATCTTCACTGAGCGGTACGCGGCTTGACATGGTTCGGTACGCTACTATATTTGTGGTTGCTTCTACCACCATCAATGGGCAAGTGGGCCCAAAAGTCTAATGTAGCATCATCAGTGGAAAAACAAACGTTTGGCGCTAACATTTCTCTTAATTTTGTCTCAAGTAGGCATCGCAAAGCAAGTTTATTTGTGTAGCACATTTTTGTGTACAAGACAATTCAAAGTGCTTTACATAGGAAAAAAGAGCAAAAAAATAAACAATAAAATCAACTTTGAATTTAAAAGAAAAAAAAAAGAAAAGAAATAATGATAATAATAATATTAATAATGTTCTCTGTTGCTATATGCATAGTTAAATAAGGCTGTTTTCATCCTGGATTTTAACATTGCCAGAGTTAAAACCTGTCTCACCTCTTCAAGAAGACTGTTCCATATTTTAGGAGCATAAAACTGGAATGAAGCCTCCCCTTGTTTGGTCCTGACTCTGGCTATCAGCAGGAGGCCACTACCTAAGGTTCTCAGAGTCCTGGCTGGTTCATATGCCTCTAACATGTCAGATATGTACTTTGGGGCTAAACCATGAAGAGATTTGTACTAATGTGGTCATATTTCCTGGTTTTGGTCAGAACTCGAGCAGCAGCATTCTGGATGTTCTGAAGCTGTCTTAAGGGCCCGTTCAGAAAGCCCAGTGAGCAGGATGTTACAGTAGTCTAACCTGCTAGAGATAAAAGCATGGATAAGTCTTTCTAGGTCTGGTTTAGAGACTATTCCTCTGATTCTGGCAATGTTTTTAAGAAGGTAAAAGGCTGCTGATGTTACTGATTTAATGTGGCTGTTGAAGTTCAGGTCAGAATCCAGTATTACCCCAAAATTTTTGACCTGATGTTTAGGTTCCAGAGAGAGCGTCAGAAGGTAACTGATGACACTTTCTCTTTGTTTCTGTGGGCCACAGACAATGATTTCAGTTTTGTCTGAGTTCAACTGGAGGAAGTTGTTCTTCATCCACAGACTGATCTGTTCAATACAGTGACACAATAAATCAACAGGCCCATGCTCTCCTGCTGTCAGCGACACATAGATCTGAGTGTCATCAGCATAGTTGTGGTGGGACACATCATGGCTGCGTATTAGCTTGCCCAGTGGAAGCATGTACAGATTGAATAAAAGGGGTCCCAGGATCGACCCCTGGGGAACCCCACAGGTCTCCCCCATTTGGTCGGATACGCAGTTCCCAGTTTGAACCAAGTAAGCAGTGAATTTTACTGACCCTAAATCTATGAACTGTAACTCAACCTTACTGTACTGTAACATTGACTTATAATCAGACGTGAATCAGTTGTTTGTGCCTCCTTTACAATGGAAGCAGACATAATGGCAAACTAAACCGTACCGTCCCTTGCTTATTGGAAACGAAGGCAACGTCTCTCTCTGTGTTTGCAGTTGTGCCTGTGCCACACCCTTTTCTATTTACATATTTGCGATATAATTTTATAACCTAATCCTACTTTGAACTTCTCCCCATTTTTCTCCCTGACCTGTTTGTGTTTTGTTTTTTCTTTGGTCTTCATGAAACTTTTGGTTCAATAATGTTCTCTAACAAACCTCTGAGGCCTTCAAAAAAAAGCTAAAGGCAATCGGTTGCACTTGATAGGATTTAGACAGTGTAGATGACTGAAGACATTTAAAGTTACATTTGTGAAACTTTTTGAAAGCTGTTCATCATTTTCCTTAGACATCAAACGTTACAGTTTGTGAAAAAACACAAGAATAATCACTTGTGATTTTAAATGTATCATCAAAAAACCAAAACCTCGATGGATGAAAGGAGGCCGTGTGTAATCTGGCCTCAAGTCTTATTGCTGGTCACTCCTTTTTTCAGGGGATTTGTGGTGTGGAGCCAGGACCTGGGTATGATGGTGTTCCTTACACTCTCTCCATCCTTTGCCTGGCACGAACGCTTGTCTTGGGTTTCAAAAACAGAGATGCCTTGCTAGCCTGGGATGCCCGAATCCGCTACAGCCTGGGTGAAGGTCAGTGGCTTGACCTCCTCCCAATAATCCAGTCCTGCTTTTTCATTCTGGGGTAAATTAGAGATTGCTGAAGTGTACAAAGGAATTGGTACAGAAACCCACAGAAAATGTCACGTATCGTTTGTGATTCAGAGAACCTACCGGGATGACTGTGGTTATAATATAACTTATTGACAGCTACCAGTGAGGAAACAGACAGAGAAAGTAAAGGGGAGGAAAACATACAGCAAAATACTTTAGCGTCAGTATACAGGGTGCCCGCAAATCAGTCATGATCAACAAAGTCTTTGTTTGTTCAAAAAATGAAAAAAAACAAACAAACTTGGTGCTGCCAAAATAACTTCTAGAACATAATGTTAATTAATAATAAAAATGAAGGTAATATAATAAACATTAAATAGAATAGAATGCCTTTTATTGTCATTATACACATTGTACAACCAGATTATTAATCGCATAAATATTTATCCCCTTAAATGGTGACTCACCTACTTTAACAGAGGTCCCGCAAGTCATCTCACAATTGGTGCAATAAAAATCTTTGGAGTGCAATTAGTGTTTCCCAACTGCTCACAGTATAAACATGCTTATGTCGGGAAAGTTTATTCCCTGCTTAGTCTGTATTTCTGAACACCCTAAACCAACCATTGAAAATGGTGTTTGAAAGTATAAGTTAGGGAATGGATACAAATAAAATCTCCTGGTCACTGAACCGTCTTTGCACTTCAGTTAAATTCATCATCAAGAAATTGTGTGACTTGTGTAAATCAGCCAGGATCAGGGCGTTCTCACAAAAGTCTAAAAAGGGGACTAGCGGACGTCTAACCCTTTATGACTGGCGTCTTATACAAGGCAGTGAGAAAACCAGAGACTCACGTTATGGATGTGCTGCTGACAAATATTCAGAAATGGATATTTAGTGAATATTGACCAAAAACTCTTCTGATTTTTTAAGACACTTTGTTCAATCTCATTAATAAAAAAAAATAATGCAGCCCAGAGGCCAAATAAGGGTCCAACCTGCTGCTAACAAGGTGTGAGATTATGTGTGCATGTGAATCGGTGTGTTTGTTACCATGAGAAACAAAATGTGAGTTTTACTCTAAAAAAAACAAAAATATTCATGAGATAGATGTTTGCCATGTGCACAAACAGAGCTGTGACAAATTGAGGCCAGCAGAGCCCATACACATGCTTAATCATCATTACCCAAACCATCACTTCTACACTCATGTTCAAAAATCCTGGGATCTGTTTTTAGCTCCACCGCAGTTGTTATGTTGCTCCGGTTTTTCCCGATGATTAATGTTGTCTTCATTCTCCTGGATACGAGTATGACTTGATGAGAAGGAGAAAAGCTCACGGTTGGTCTCTTGAAATTTTTTCAAACTTTCTCCTGTCTCGTCAGTCCACAGATTCATAGTCAGCGTGGAGCCGGGCACAAAGCTGGAGAGCGGGCCCGCCACCCTTCACCTTTGCAACAACCTGCTGGTCCTCAGCAGAGGCCTGCCTCCGGTGGTCACTGGTCACTGGAAGCTGTCGGCGCTGCGGCGATATGGTGCCGTGCCCAACGGCTTTGTGTTTGAGGGAGGGACTCGCTCTGGGTTCTGTAAGTAAATACTACCTTTTATTTTAAGCTTTCGTTTCTTACCTGTATAGATGGAAAATTTTAAAGATCAGAGAGATAAGTAATATCAACCAGCAGTCTAGATGTTATGACTGGTTATCGTACTTAGAGGATAATGCATAAAAAAGACTTGGGTGTGCAAATTAATGAATGTTTCTGTTAATATCATGGAGGGTTTTGTAGTTTGTTTTAGTTTATGCTTAAATGAAAACTAATTGACAATCTTTAGTAAAAACTACTCAACAAGACGAAGAAACAAGAAGGATAAATGTTAATAGGTTACTGGTTAGTATGACTTGATGCCACAGATTCTAGGTGCAGCCTGTTTAATCTAATGAGGATATTTTAGCTCATGCTTAGAACAGGAGGGATACAGAAGGGTTTAAACACTTAGTTTGACAACAATATTGGTTCTCTGGCTGCATGTCAGTTACTGTGTGAGGAAAAGATTATCAATCTTACATTTTTTATCATCTAGGGTTTAAACATCCTTAGATGTATAGCCGTCTTTTTAAATACATTATATACATAGATTGGTGTAGTCGGCTCTGAGTTCAAGACTAAGACGGGTAGCTTCGGTCATTGACTCCAAAGAAGCTAAATCATTTAATTGAGGTGGGTTCATGCGGGGAGAGATAATAAACATGCTGAGAAACTGGCTCTATAGTTAATCAGTGATTTGCAGACTTTTGACTCAGGTTCATTCCTTTTTGAAAGATCTACTTGATATGCGTTATCTACCTTTCTATATAAAATTTCATGTTTGGCTTAAAAGTTGCAACAGTGTAAAGCCAATTTAAACTGGATATTGCTTGTTTGAAATGTTTGATTCAGCTGGACGTTTTAAGTATTGGTTTGGAGGAAAACTGTTTCATGAGGCTGATACGTCTTATGCTTTTAAATAAAATAACACTTTGGCTTAAGAGAAATGCAAATCACAGCATAGTAGGAACCAAATCTAGTCTTTCCTTAATTCCCAGCCTCTAGTTTTTGGATTAAGGGGTACATGTTTTGAGTCCCTGTTTATGTTTTGCGTTCCAATTCTGCTTCCATTTTAATTTTTGTACAGATGCTCTAACATTTTCCTCAAACATGCATATATGACAACATGCAGACTTCACGCTTCACAGCTGTTAAAAGGCAGTTTTTTCTAATTTAAAGACAGAATTTCAACAACGTAACCAAAATCTGTCTTTTTGTTTTTATGATGGACAAATTCCTGTAGCACAAGGTTTAGAAAAAAGCTCCATGTTGGAACAATAAATACATTTCTAATATCTGTTCAGCTATCATAGCCCTGTCATGGCCAGTGCTAATAGACTGTAAAAGGTGTAATTTATTGCAGCCATTTCCATGGTCGCCTAGTCCATGTCAGACATTTTTCTGTCAACTGACGCCTGCTGCGGATGTTGTTATTGCCCGGGCTCGGGTATTTCCCTCATGTCAAACCGATCGTTGGCATGAATGCGAAGAATGTCAAGCAGCTTTATGTATTTTTATCGAGAACTGGACCAGGGTTGAAATTTATAAGTATGCAAAACTTTAAGTTGCGAACAGCAGCAGGATCGTTCTTTTGATTAAACAACAAATCAGGAGCACTCTAGTTGTTGTTGAATTGCCTGAAGATTTTAGAAAATGTTTGCAATTTTGCAATGCCCCGTTTTTCTTTTTGGTTTGTTTTTTTCCCCACCTAGGCAGTTTTAAGTGTGAGTGAACACGAAAATAACCATGAGGTTTTCAGGCTATGGTTACAATGTTCTCATGAGAGATATCTATAAATACCGGTGCTGGAGTCTCAGCCAATCACAGCTTTGTGGCCGCATGTGCACCAGCAGAGTCCTTGTTCCTTTTCGGCGTAATATTACCCAGCTGACTCGGGGGCCGCAGACTGAGACCCTCTATGCACGGCTGAGCAAAGAACGGTTGTTCTTATCTGTCTTAACTCATATTTAAACCTCTTTCTTTCTTTTTGCATAGATTATTTAACAAAACTGTTTCCTGACTCTCTATCCGCTTGTTTAGGTGCGCAAGAATGAATCCAAAAAAGGGAAAAATAACTGGCTTCAAGTTTATTATAGAGCATTTTATTTCACAGCTGTTTAATTTCCCCTGAGGCCTCATTTGCTCCGGCAAACCAGTAATGAAGCTTCTCTGTCATCGCTGTACTATGGTTTTGCAGCTGGTCTTAAAAAAACAAAAAAACAAAACTGCAGCTCAGATGCTATAAGTCCTTCATGAAGAGATGAAGATGTGACATCAGTATTACTGTTATCACTATAGAGACGTGCAAACACACACATACACTGCCTGACAAGTCAGACGGTCCTTTGGGACAGCAGGCTGTTGTGTTGTAAACTACACAGTTAACTGGGTCCTAATGCAAACTTTTCTTTTTATATCCCCTTTTGGTAAAGCATTCATATCCAAATACTCCTAAAAACAATCCACACATCTGCAAAAAAAGTTAAATGTTACTGCCTCCATTTCAAAACTGGTAAGATTTTATAATGCCATGAAAAATAATATCAGGTTTTAAAGAAATTTAACGGTAAAAAAAAACAGAAGGGGATTCTCATAGGGTTTGTTTATCTATTGTAACTACAGACTAGTGTTTTTTCTTTGCTCCACCAGATTCTATTCAGCAAAAGACAACATTTTGTAAGATATTCTTGTATTCAAATTGTTCCTGAACCTTTTATCACATAAAACAAAAAATTTGATATTGTTCATGTTTCATGTGGCCCAAAATTCATGGTGGTGCCCCTTGCTAAAGCCACATGTTATAAAATAAGGGATTAAACATTCAAACGTATCAACAAAGAGAGAAGTAACGGTTTTACAGCATGAATGAACTACATAAATGAAACGTTTCACAAAACCTGGTGGAAGAATGTTTATAGTATTTCAAAAGTGTGTTTTAGAGCTAAAAGTAAGCACCACGATAGTTTGTTAGAACATTCACTTAAAGTGTGTTCATGTTGCACCACTTCAGAACGGGTGTAATCTCAAGACAGTTTTTGAGACAATAGTCTTTGAGATGTCAGAAAAGACGCACACTAAGTACAGATCCAATGCAGTTTGTGTTAGAGACAAAGTAAAGAGTTAGCAGTGGATTCTTGTAGTGGCTTCATCTAGAACAGAAACACGGCTACGTTTTGAGCCAATAGTACGATTTTTGTGAAGAAGAAACGCAGCATATATGATTAGGCACAACAATAGCTGTTTTACTGCTTTTGTTTAAGAAACGCGGTTAAACTCTAAAAGAAATCGTTTTGGCAGCTCGGGCAGCTCGATGGTAGAACAAGCTTGCTCTGGCGATATTATCGCTAAATGTTATCAGGTGCGATATTTGCCAAGTTTCTTCTTTCCTTTCCTTCTAATCTGGGCTTCTTGCTCTGTCCGATCTTTGGGTCAAGGATGAGCTTTTGGTGCCGGGAGACTTCGTCCTACAGCTGCAGTATCTCATCAGCATGGAAAATACAACTTTAAAAACCCTTAAAATACATTAGCATACAATTATTGGATTCGAAGCAGCCTTGTATGGATATATAATATGAACATTGTGCACACTGATATTATAATGACGGTATATACGTGATACTTATATTCTGCAGCCCTAGTGGCAGCTTTATGCTTTGTGATTAATCGTCTTAGGTATAACTGGAAATTTAAAAAACATCTTTATTGACAGGAGCTGTGTTTATTCTTGAGAAGCTTGACAAAAGGAAATTGCAGAGAGAGAAATGGAGAGCCGCCAGTAGGTGACGAGAATCAAACCCGGGACAGCTGCACCGAGGACTTTAGCCTCCGTGTTCTGGTTTTATAACATAGACCTCTCAGGTTAAGTTGTATATCACAATCAACAAAAAAAAGTGAGGTAAATTGTGTGTTTTTTTAAGTCACCTGGCCCGACATTTGGATTTGCCCCACTTAGATATCTTCAGGTTACTCTTCTGTAATGACCTGATGAAAGGTTTTGGCTTACGGGGTCCACGTGTTCTCATTCCAACCCTTGTAGTGCGTAACCATTTTTAGCGGCCACATGCTGACCCGGTAATAAACAATCATTCACAGAATCTGGACAGCCTTCAAGCTTCTTGCCCCAGATAAAAGGCGCTCAAAGCTCCCGAGCGATGTTGGCAGCCTGTCCCTGTCCCTCAGCGGGTGTAAACACACATGCCTCCTTTGGTCGTAAATTGCTGCACGAGTGAGATTTGTTTCTCCCCGTGTGTTGTGTATTTTTAGAATCGTTTAGATGGTATCTACAAGTTAAATCCTACTAAGCCCCACTCTTGCCAGGTTATATTAAAGTGTGAGCGACCCACAGAGGTTGCGATGTCCGGCCGTCCACCTGGCACTAGCTTGAGTGGTGAAGCATGCTAAGAGATCCATAAATGCTAAATAATTTATAATATGTTGCGGAAATTGTAAGTTAATGCATCTGTGTGGAGAAAGATTGGCCACCCATATGCAAAGAAGAAAAAAAAATTGAAGTAAACCTTTTAGTTTCTTGGTAAGGATTTATTTTTAAGCATTTTGTGATAGACAAACGTTGCTTTGAACCTCCGCTTTCTGCAGTCTGCACAAGATATTAATGTTTAAGGCTGATGTTTCCTAAACAGTTGGGTTATGATTTTTAAAATGTTTAAGTTCTCAGTTGTTCCATGAACTCTAGAAACTTTCCTTCTCTATTAAAAGGTTGAAATAATTTCCAACAAAAATAAACATTTTCATGGTTTAAAACCACCGTTAAATGCTCATTACCATTACTTTCATGTTGAGAGATCGCTACGTCCACATTAAAGAAAGCATGCTGTTGTTGTTTATTATTTCTGTCTCCTGGGGTCTAAATGCAGTGATTTACCTGCAGCTATTTTTCAAGTCCATAGTTTTCTTAGTTTTAAGTTAAAGTTAAATTGTGACCCTGCAGCTTTGACTGTTTTCTTAGATATTTAAAAGAAAACAGTAACAAAGCAACAACTGGCTCCATCAACATTATGCTAGAGTCAATCCTATAGGGTCCATGTTTGCAGAAGCCAATCATCATGTGAGATGAAGTTTGTTCTTATATGAAACACGTTAAACAGCTTACTTCCTTTAAAAAAAAACACCAACATGCTGGTCTCTCTGGATGTGGACCGGCTGCTTCAGACACCAGAGGCTCGTGCATGAACTGGTCGGCATGCTCTGTCTCTCAGTCTCATGTTGTTCTTTCCCTTAAACCCAAGGCTGCGACCTGCTGCATAGTCACAGGAATTTGATTTGACCTGATAATTTTGTTCGTGGTGTGTAAAGAGAAGTGTATTCTTCTCTGTTTAATGAATCTCTTTTAATAGCACAGCTGGGTCCTAAGGTTAAGCGTGAAATCTCCCTATATCCTTTAGTAGATCACTGCAATATAAGACAACAGCCTCCAACTAGAGCTTGTCTGAAGCTGAAACAGTGACAAACATCCTGCATGCTCTAAGCAGTATGGTTAGATAATCTCCAAGCCTCAAAGTTGGAGATTTTTTTCCTTCATTTCAAATTTATAAAACATTATTTTAGTTTAATGTCATTGTCTTTCTCTTTGTTTCTTTCTTTCTGTTTTTCCATGTGTATCTTTTTAAATAGCCGTTTATGTCTTCCAAAATTGATTGATTTGTGAGAAGAGATCTGTAACCTTTGTGAATGAAAGAGCAGAAAGCAGAATATTTCATTAGCTTTTGTTTGAAATGTCTCAATGACATTATCTAATGATTGCTCAGAGATGGAGCATTGTGCATTTCCAAAAGCTACGATAATCCGACGAGGGTCACTTTACAGAGAATTATTTCCAGGTTGTCTGGTTTCCGTTTGACTTAATTTACAAACCTATCGCTGAATAGCTTTGTGAACTTCGAAAGATCTCAAATCTTAGGCCAGTCTCTTCAATTACAGTTAAAACTCTGAAACTGTTTATTAATGAAATCTCAAACATGAGTAACAAAGCGTTAGTTTTTTTTGCTGAGCAGCTGAATGATTCAGATATTTCGCCACATTAGAGCCGAGCAGTGACTGAAGTAAGACACTCGGGTATTGATCTATGAGCCGTTATATTTTGCTTTAACAACACATTTCTATGGGGACTGATGGAATTTCAATAAAACATTTAGTGCATAAAATAAAGTTGTTGAAAGGATGAATGACTACAGCAGTAACATCGAAGAACGACTGAGATGTTGTTCTAGAATAAATGGTCCCCAGCTGACCTTCATTTATAATTAGTAGTTTATTTATATATCTGTATATCATATATATTAAGAGCTTTCTCTTTTCTTGAAGACATATTGGATTTTTATTTTATTTTTTGCTTGTTTGTGATATTATTTTATTTATTATCCACATTTGCATTGAATTCAGCAGACAGAGGGGTAATGTTTGCTCAATGAAGGCTCTCACCTTCACAACAGTCTCTGAAGCTTATAATATAATTTAGACCATGTTAAAACATTCCTCCAGATTGGTTGAATGTTAAATAAAACATGTACCACTCTATTTATTTTGAAATTTCTGTGTGTGTGTGTGTGTGTGTGTGTGTGTGTGTGTGTGTGTGTGTTGTTCTTCCCATCCTTTTGTGTCCCAGGGTCTGGAGTTTTCTTCCTGTCCTGCTCTGAAGGGGAGCAGATTAGTTTCCTTTTTGACTGCATTGCCAGAGGACTTGCCCCCAGCCGGGCCATGCACGGCCTGCCAACCAACCAGACAGGTGAGCTTTACCTTAACTCTGACATAAAACCCAAATTGCTGAGGATAAAGTTAAAGGTTCAATCGCTCCAAAATTTAAGAATGGAATCCTTCTATTTTTTTTTAAATGATCAAATAATGGTAGAGAGCCTCTCACATCCTTGCCCCAGGTTTTGTAAGTTTCCAGCCAGATCTGAATGTTTTTTCTGAAATAAAATCTTTATTTCAGCCATATTTCTGCTTTTGCCACATGCAAGGAACAAAGTCTACTGTCCAGAAATTAATTTTCCTTCACCAGTGTTATTGTTCCTTGACAGCTTTCAGTCTCCAAAACAGCACTGAAACTTTTACTGTCAATATTTCCTTTACATGAAGACGTAATAATTGAGAACTATTTTCATTTTGCCATGATATAAATATGTTTTTTTTTCTGACTCATACATTAGTACAGTGAGATCTTTTTGATTCTTTAGCTGTAAGGTTTATTTATTTTTTCTATTTTTGTATTGATCAAATACATTCTTGTGGAATTTATTGAAGCTATAAAAGTATTTTGAATTTTTTTTATTCAAAATGTGTTAAAAAACCCATTTGATTAATATTACATAGCTGTGCAACAACATGAATACACCTTTTTTTAACTTTTTTTTTATTGAACCCCTGTTAGATTTGTGATACAAAATGATGCAACACATAATTTTAGTAATGCAAAACTGGACTTTTATAGGATAACATACACTTTTTTAAATTTTTTACTAAAGACATTCAGCCACTTCGGTATGTGACCTCCTGTGTCTTGTGACAAGAGTTTACTGCCCGTTTAGTGCACACATGTAACATTTGTGTCAAGGCGCCATGCCAGAGGAACCGCAACATGCCTTCACTCCCCCATGTGTCAGCAGACAGATTAAGAGGTCATGCTTCTGAGCGTGACTGATGTGCGATTGACACATATTGCTGATTTCACAGGAGTGTGCCTCAGGAGCTCTCTCCACTGAGGAGCTCTGTTTTAACAGTGCTGGTTTAGCATTCTGTTACACATAGGAGCCAATTCACTTCCATGACAGTTTAGGTGTGAGAGGTTTTGGGTGAGCATCGGTAAAGGAGGCGATAGAAACACACTCAGATGTTTTTTTTTTTGCTCATGTGGTCTCGGGAGATATTAAATGTGTCGTTTGTTTGTTGTTGCCATAAAAAAGCGGCACGACTAAGAAGCAATCGAGGTGGTAGCAACAATGGTTTAATTTTCACTTTTTCTAATACTGCTGAATATCTATTATCGGTTATACATATATACATCAATATAAACTATGTATTTATGTATATTCTTCTGCTTGCTAAAGACCACCTTAGCACCAAACTACTTGGATCAGTCGTGCTGCCAGCATGCTTTTTCTGCTCCAAGCATTGAAAATGAACATGACTTTTAGATGTGTTGCCTTTTTTAATTTTTTTATACATCTTGGTTTTTATTGATCTTATAAAAACATTCAAATGTTCATGTGTCGTTTTGTACGCAGGTTATAGGATTGATAAATATATTAGGGTAATCCTAATTGAATTTAATAGTGGAAGCAACAGTTTTCCCACATATGACAATATTTTTTTTTCCTCCTATTTATTTGAAACAGAATTTCAAAGCAGCATTTTGTATTAACTTAGCCTATCTTCATCTGACGTTTCTGAGGCTGTACTAATGCTATTTGTTGGATTTGAAACTTTAAAGGATGAAAAACAAAACAAACAAAAAAACTTTGAAGATATCTGTAAGTTAACGATTATTTTTCTGGCATTGTATAAAACCCAAATTTCAATTCGAGATCATCTAAGGTTACTTTCACATAAAATAAACAGGTCTAACTAAAGTCCAGGTCTAGTCAGTCCAGATGATTGCTGTAAACTCAAGGCAATACTACTACCAATAAATTTGACTTAATTTTTCCAGATCCCTGAGGAGCAATTTGTGAATCCGATTAAAGATTAAGAGTAAAGTTTACATGAACAATTTGGCACTGATTTATTTAACCTGAAATCTCTAAAGCGGTATTGCTAAAATAGCGCTGACACAATAGCAGCAATGATATTCATTCAAATGAATTAAGAAATAAAACTACTTTAAAACCTGAACATTAGTATAAGTTCTTTAATGGCATGATGTTTTTAAGACTTTCTAAAAACAAGATCTCTCTTCCATGTGGAAGATCAGGATCATGTTTTCTTTACACACGTCTTGAAATATTCTCAGCATCTGTTTATTTCTCGACTTTACAGTTTTGTGTGAAGGTAAATCCTTACAAACCAAAACATGAGCAAAAATCTAACGAGAGTAAATATTTTTCAACCATGCTGCATTTATATTAGCAGCTCGTCTGCATCCGTGTTCTCGGAACTCTTCGCAGCGCTGTGCTGAGAAAGAGCTATAATTAGCATCAAGCGGTGAAGTTAGCAGATGCTACCTGATCTATGAAAAAGTGTAGTGAAGAAAAAGGAGTTAGGTTGTTGACTCGTGTGCACACAAACACTCAGATCCACTTCAGCACGTTTGTGTGTGTGTGTGTGTGTGTGTGTGTGTGTGTGTGTGTGTGTGTGTGTGTGTGTGTGTAAGGGATTAGTTGAGTAATTAGCTTGGTTTTATCCTCAAGTTTATTCACAATGCATTGGTTTATTAGTATTAGATACTTGGCAGATGTTACATTTACACCAACCATTTAGAAGGTTGCAGAAAAACATTTTTGTAATCTTCCAATTAACACCACAAACATCCTGGTTTCACTTTTTGAGACACTTAACACGTTGGAAAATCAATTCTCTGTATGGCCTCTGAAAAGCTGTATGGCCTTGTGGAATCGTGGTAACAGCGAGATGATGTCGTTTTTAAAGTTGACCTTACAGAGGCCGGTCATACCAGTGCTACAATACAAATAAAGACAGAGAACAGTTCATCTGAAAGAAAATGTAACACAACCCTGGTAAAAGTGTGTTAATGTCTCCATGTTTGGATTTTTCTGTGTTTTATTAGATTTTTGTGGCCGTGGAGGCCTTATTAAGAATCAAGAATCAGTTTATGTATTTAGCGCAAATTTACAATAGATGTCGTCTCAAGGCACTTTACAAGAAAATCAATTAACATGATAGATACATCATTACAAATCAGTTTGAAAAAGTTTCCAATCTAAGGAAACCCTGCAGAGTCATCGAGTCATTGACTTGCAGCATTCACTCCTCTGGGATCAGCAGACCGAAACTATGGCTCGTGTTCTCGTCGACTTTACAGCAATCGCTCATACTGAGCATGCATGCAGCGACAGTGGGGAGGAAAAACTCCCCTTTAACGAGCAGAAACCTCCAGCAGAACCTGGCTCAGTACAAGCAGCCATCTGCCACGGCCGACTGGGGGTTTGAATAGACAGAAAACTAAAATAGATGCACAGGATACTGAAAAAAAAGCATCTCATTAGTAGGTTGACAGAAAGAAGATAAAGACCTGCAGGAATCTCCCCAGTGAATGGAATCAAACCTGCATCAGTTTGGCTGGGCCTTTTTTATATTCTCTTTTCAAAGATCATCTGTAGTTGAGGAGCCATTTAAAAAGAAATTAAATACTATGTCAACTAATGTTTCATTTTTTACTTTTTCAAGAGAAAAGACATGATTAGACCAACTTTTTTTCTCAGTGGCATACTGTAGTCATACAGGAAGCTGTTTCAACCTTTATTATTTTTAAATGTACAGAACTGATAATCACACTGGTCAGTTTAACCTAACCTAGTGCATGGATGATACAGAACAAAATGTACGTTTTAACGTAGTTTTACATTTCGTTATGCTGCTGCTGAAGAATTTTCAGATTTTCTGTCTATGTTCCATGTGAGAGATCAAGATGAATTAGTTCCTAATTGTGAGTTTGAAGAAACAAGTTAGATGGTTGTGTTTTCCTCCCATGAGTGAAAACGTAGTAATACCAGCTTTTTGCAAGTGTTCACCACCATGTTTAACAAGGTTGATGTCGGGGGGCAGCCTTGCCAGTCCTCCCGAGAGGGCAGGTTTGTCAACAATCCATTCAATCGATCTTAAAATCATACAATTTTATCAAGCATCATTTAGACAACTAACTAAATACCAAAAATACATAAAAAAGAACTCAGACGACTTTGCCTTATTGTTTGTCTAAAATGTAAAAATTTTCCTTTTTTTTGTTCTTTTACTGTGGAAACCGCAGATCCAGATCCGGCCTCAGCTGAGAAACGTATCAGCAGGGAGACCTGCGAGCTGGAGAAGAGACTCAGCATGTTGTCTCAGTTCAGTCTGGCCAGCTCGTGTAAGTCCTTTCTTTAATACCTCCCTCTGGGTTTTCATCGACCAGAACAATTTGGCGTTTCTAAGGCAACTCTGACATTTATACGGATAATCAATTTGACATCTTTTTAGGTAAATTCCTCCTGAGAGTGTTTGGACATTTGTCTGATTTATGTGAAGGAGTGAGTGGAGGCACAGGGGAAGTTTTCAGGGGGGTAAATTATAAATGTTTTAGTTGTCACCGCAACTAAAGACAATAGGTTACCTTCATTCTCCAGCATCAATCATTTAAAAATACAGATTTTTACTTCACTGCCAGCAGATGCATTTACTCGCCACCTCGTCCAGATCTGTTGACTTTCTCTTCCTGTCTAGCCTCCACTTACAGCTGCAGCACGTCTGTTGCTGTGGACGACCACAGCCTCTCCAGCTCCTCATCCAGTCAGTCAGACGCCAGCTACGGCAGCAGGTTTCCGTTTTGGGTGGAACAGCCGGTTGGATCCCACTTTTCCAGTGAGATGTCGTCCAGTGCCGCCGCGCTGAAGGCTTTGACCCGGTCGGACGACAGACTGTACGGCGCCGCGAGGGACGGCCTTGGGAGCAATCAGTCTTCTGTGCAGCACCAACCTCTTGGGCTTAATGGCTCCCACCGGCAGAGCTCATTAGACAGCGGGATTGGAATTGCAACAGGAAGTCAGTCATCGAATTCCTCCTGCAATGGGAGTCTGGACATGGCCAGCCGTGGAGGGGAAGAGGACAAAGAGTGCGTGTCCAGCCCCCTCGCTCCTATTCATCCACCTTCTTCACCTCTACTCGCTCCTCCTCCAACACCTCCTTCTTCACCTTTTCAGCCCGTGACTACACCGGCGCACACCGGCCCGTCCAGATGTTCGTCACAAGCGTCTCGCAGGCACAGTGAAGAGTACCAGATTCCTGGCCTGCTCAGACGCTGGTATGATACGCCCAGGAGTATTCTCCAGGCGCTGACTTCGAGGGAACCCACTACTCAGAAAGCCCCAGTAGACCCGGGCGCCAACACCAGCACAGACGGAGGCGAAGGTCAGGAACAGATGTCAGTGAGAGCGGCTAGAAACCTCAGGGCACCGAGTGAGTGGATGAAGCAGCACTCGCACTCCTGGGGCAGCGAGAGGGCGCTCTCCGTGGTGAGCGAGCAGAGCGCTGTCTCCAGGGCTCAGGCGGCGTCTGCCGTCTCGGTCGCTGGAGAAGCAAAGGTACTAAAAAGGTCAAACGTTGTCATTTCCTCATTCTGGGACTTTAACATTGCTTTTCTCTCTCACATTGCCATGAAATGATCAAATAAACAAGCAGTTAGTACAGCAGGATGCTAGTAAAAATGAGAACAGTTTAAGGCTTGGGTTGATAATCTATAGATTGCTACTCAGGCGATGAAGAGAAATGAATATGAATAAGGACAGGGTAGGAAAAAAAAATCATGAAGTCAAGTTTAAAACCACTTCTAGTTTGCTATTTTTTCCGTTGCAATCAAAGTTTTTCTTACACAACAGCAAAATAATAGTCCCCTGGAAAATCTTTTAACATTTTCACAAATACATTCCAAGACAATAAAAATAGTCTACCCTTGCTTTTTTTCTACTAATTTGATTCAATAATGCAGAGTTCTTACCTTAATTAGGATTTATACAAATTAAAACAGAAAATTTTTTTAGGTAAAGAATTTCAAGATATTATAAATAAAATGCCTTTTTATTATGTGGAACAGATGCACTAAGCGGGTACTTGATGTGGCACAAGTCACTGACTTATAAGTTCTTCAGTACCAATTTATGGCCAGAGCGGACAAAGCCTTTGAGATAAGAAGAGAAGAGACATCTTTGAGAAACAAGAAAGAAAACTGTGCTGGTGTCTGTTCGGGATAAGAGAAGATCATAGAAAACAGAATACATCCTTGAATTGAACAATATACTTGTACACTAGCGTTTTTAGACATTTAAACAGAACTATTCTACAAGTTAGAGCATGAATAAAAGGTAAAAATCTCAGTCGCTAAACATTACTGGTGTTTTCTGCAGCTCACAGACCTTTCGAACCTTTCATTAAGAACGAATCACTTTAAACAGCTGTAAGAAGCAAACATCAGAGAAGACACCGTGTAAGTGATGTAACGCATGTTTATAAGGGATTTAGTTGTATTGCTCTGGAAGACAAAAACACAGATTACGTGTTATCTGCTGTGTGGAACAGGGAACGCTCGTTAGAGTCTTTCTGCTCTGGTTCCAGATCTGGATAAATAGAAAAAGAACACTGACAAATATTTTATGTCCTGACTTGATTCTCTTTCTCTTTGTTTAGATGATATATCTGTCTCATCGTTTGTCCCTGAGTCAACTTTTCCATCTGTCTCTTCTTTCTGTCCTTCCATCAACACATCCCTCTGTCTGTCTTTTTATTATTTCACTGTTTTCCATCCATCCATTCACCCATTTTTCCACCGGTCCTTTTTAAAATCACAGTAAAACAGAGCCAAGTGTTTTCATTTGTATAAATTATAACATTCATTTATATTTTGAGATAAAAGTAAGCGGGCTGTTACTGTTTTAGGTGTCCATCACCAGCACACCTGCTGGCCTGTGTGGTTTTCTCTTTCATTTGTTTGTCTGAAACCTGAAAAGCCCCCAGAAAACGTTCCTGCTCCGTGTCTAATTAGTTTTCCGCCCGGTCGGTGAACTGAAGCTTCCTCTTGTTACTGGGAAACTCATCAGTTTTCAATTTAGTTTTTTGTTTGTTTGTTGTTTTGTTCTAATCTTGAGCATGAGTTGTTACATGAATATGTGCGAGGAAGCAAAAGGCGCCTGACGGAGTAAATGAGAAATGATGAAACTGACAGAGAGCCCTGCTGAATGGAACACAAATTGCTTTTATTTCTCGTTCCTCAAGTGTCAGTACTTTAACAGAATAATAATAATTAAAATAAAAACAACCCTGCCTGTCCTGACTCCATATCTGGCACCGTAATGTCTTTAGAGATAAACTACGTGACACGTGATGTTACTGATGACCTGGCTGGCTGCCTTTGCTGGCTGTGGGGAGGAGAAAATTGGCTCGCTGTCAGACACTTCTCCGGGAGAACGGCAACCTTTATGTCTCTTGTTTGCCACCTCTGAAGATGTCAACGCTGTTTCTCAGCTGTCTGTAGCGTCCTCCTCTCTTCGTCTCCTGCCCTCCTCCTCACCGCTGCTCCACATGAACTCATTTTGAAGCCTTTCTGTCTACAGTAGCTTTCTCCCTCACATTGTCCATCTTGCCAGCTTTGTAAGAAAGAAATTATAATTTGCTGCCTTAACTGAAGCCCTCATCTCACTCCTAAGTGGCCGTTTGCTTTACAACTTAGTTTTAGACTGTAAAAAATATACATGGTCTAACAAGAAAACCCCCTAAATGCTTTTGCATGCTTGTTTTTGTAATAACCTTTGTAAAGTAATGTATATATTTATGCAGTAAACTACATACTAATACAAATGCATGTTGCATTAGTTAAAAACTACTTTTCTCCTTCCTGTTAATGGCGTTATGCACGTTTCTCCCAATATTATGTAAAAAAAACAAAACGTTTGTTCTTTTTGTTTGATTCTTGTAGGATCAAGACTCTTCAGTAACAGACGCTTCTCTGTTTTCTGCACGAGGTGCGTAGCTGAAGTCTAAGATTACCTGAAATGTGTTGCTTTTTTTAAAAAATACTCCATTATTTTTGTCTAGTTGTTCTCTAACATCAAGAGATATATGACTTTCATAACCTGTTGAAAAAACTCCCATGCAGGTGAGAAACTCGGAGATGGTGAGGATGTCGTTAAATTCAAAGGTCTGAGGAGGATGTTTTCTAGTTCCCCACCTTCGGTTCCTCCTCCTCCTCCTCTGACACTTGGTACGCTCAGAACGACTCCAGGATGTGGTAAGTAAAAGTGGTTATTGGGTAATTAAAAAACTGTCTGAGGAACATCTGGCTCAGGTGGATTGTTACCTGGGGTGGTAAACAAGCATGGAGCCGTTGTGATGCTGCATTAATAACCAAGTTTTTGGGAGGTGGAACATTTTTCTTAGAAAAAAGGAACTGATGTCCGTAATCTGGAACTTAAGCCAGAAAAATGTTTGGACTCTGAGGATTTGAGGGTCCACAGGTAGACATCAGTGTGGAGGACTCAGGATGGAAAAATGATGCATTTATGGTTTAGCTTTGCTCTGGAACTTAAGTAGCAGCTAAGACAGAAGCTAATGTTGTTGCAGATTCAAAAACTTGAGCACAGGAGGAATTTAGAAATTGTATAGTAAAGTAGTTCTTGAAAAGGGTTTTATGATTCAGAAAGTAAACAAAGGGCTTCCCAGGCTGTTCCGTTTGGCTATGAAACCAGATTGAGGATGTTACTTGTGACTCTTGTGTTTTGGAGATCTGTTGAAGCCTCATTTCTAAATTCTCTAATTATTTTAAAGAGTTGTTATAGAAGCTTCGGACTTCACTTGACTAGGATTCTTTTGCCGTAATGGCAGGAAACAGCGAGCAGAGATATTTGAGTGAGAAGAATGAACAGATGGTTGCAGTCAACAATCAGAAATTAATCCACGTTGGTACGCTGCTAAACTTCACAGACCACCAACTGGTGATCCATATTGAGTTTGGATATTTGTGCATATTTTGTTGTCACAAAGTTGAATCGTTTGCAGTGTTGGTTGATTAGTAAAAATCCTAATGACCTCTTTGTCGATGTGTTTTTCCTTCAGCCATGTTCCCGTCCATCCAAGAAACTTGTCGGTCTCCATCTGCCAGCCTTCCTACAGACTACGGGGATAATTACGTTAATATTCCCACTTTTGCCCCTCAAGCCACAACTACAGAGCCGTTGTACTCGGAGCTGAACCTGCACAGCTCAGCTCACGAGTCGAACCCATACGGAGCCGTGAGACGTGACTTCCCTCTGCTCCACAGACACGGTCAGAACAAAGCAAATAGAAAAAATAAGACATATTTCACATCAGTCGTTTGTCTTCTCCCTGGCAGCACGTTTCTTCTACCTTCTCCAGCAAAGCATGTGGATATTATTTGTTGAAAACCAACTGAGCAAGAAAAACGAATAACAATTGTTTAAATAGAAAAAGTGAAAATGATTTATTTTTTCATACAGTGAAAAAGAAATGTGCAAATGTTGATCCTTCATCTAGTTGAAGCATCAATAATTAAAGTGAAAAATGTATTTAATAAGAAGCAGAATGTCCAGCGTAATTAATCACGATGAAACAGACGTGTTTGACAAACTTGTCTGTCATTAAGTTAAAGGATGATGTGAAATAACACCCAATTTATTCCCCCCCCCGCACAGAAGATGACTCCATTAGGTACGCCCACCTCGACATCGCTGCCATGGAAACAGCTCAGAGAGTGGGGGCGGAGCATGTCCTGGACAGACAGGACCGGCTGACTCAGATTGAGAACAGGTGGCGAGCGCCACCGAACTGATTGTTTGGGTTTTCGGTGCGGTGCGATCTCGTGGTTAGATCAAGCCCTCCTCGTTTCACTGAAAGCAACAATCGACTGTAAAGAGTCCCGGCTCGACGAGCTTTCATTCCACATGACAGCGGTGGAGCGTTCGATTGAAATAAGCGGCTTAGAGATGGATCCCGGTGCAAAACAGCATTAATCTGGGCCCCACGTGGCCCGAGCCGGACGCGGCTGAATGATCAGCCGGCTGCTGACATTATACATCACAGCAATCAATGCTTGTGCTCTAGCAGCTCTCCGAGAGTCAACACTGATAAAGGGAGAAACACAATTTGGGTTTCAGCTGCTCTACATTCGAACATTAGACAAATATTCATGAAATTAGTTTTTATAGTTTCATTTTTCTACCTAATATATATATATATATATAAATGCTGAGGACAAAACAAGAGAACGAGCCGTGAACATAAATCCATTTATCAGTTATATCCTGTTAATGTCAACATATAGTTTTACTCTGTATGATTTGTAAATATTAAGTGCTCATCTTTGTTTATCAAACCAAAAACTTCTTTACATAATGTTTTTAAAACCTTGTTTATATTGTTGAAATGTGTGTGAAAATTAAATATTGTGATTTTATGTTTTAGTCTAAATTAATGGTTTGGATTGATAATTTTAACACTTTTACAGCATTTCAGTAACCGAACCTGGGATTATCATCAGTGATTAAAGTTAATTCCCACAATTAATGACAGATACATAAACACAGACAGGATCTAGAAAGAGTTTCTCCACATTTTCCACATTGGTAGATTTATCATACAAAGTAATACAGAAATGAATTAAATTATTTCATTAGTAACTTATTTTCTAATCACTGGAAGTGAAGGTACTGTATGTCCATCTGATTTGCAAAGTTTGTATAAATGATTCATTCATTCAGCCAGTCACACAGTAAAAACCATAGAAAACATTCTACATACGTTTCTTCAGTAGCTGAGAGAAATGTCTTTGCACAGTTCAAACAGGCTGTAAATTGTACGACTTCACGATCCTCCAGTGGTGCAGACCTGGAGCCGAGCGGCTCACAGCTCGTTGTGCTGCAGACCCTGACGAGAGATCTTATTGGACAAGTCCTGCATGTGTTTCTTCATCTGAAATCATAGAGAGGCGCACATTAGACTGCACAAGTAAATAAAAATCTAGCCCTGTGTTACCACAACATAGTTGGATATCACATCTGATAATAATAATCTGGATATGTAAATGAACAGCTCCAGGAAAGATTAAGAGAAACCTACAAAATTAGCATTTTCTCTAAATTTTAAATTCTACAATTTAGAGGAATTTGTTTGCTTTAAATAAACTATAGTTTATTTCAAAAATATAAAATAAAATATGAACATTATTTTAAACATTTTTTCTGACCTTAGAACATAACTTACTCAATGAGTTCATATGTCAATATTTAGTTCAGCTCAGAGGATCCTCTAATCAGCAGCTCATTAATTTGAAAGAATCATACTTGTGTGTGTTATAATAAAACACACACTGAAATGTAATGGCTGTCATGTTCATTACAGAAAAAAATGTACGACAGAATGTTTTTGTGGAGCTGAACATAAAAAAAAGAAGAAAATCTCTGAATGAAAACACAGAATATTGAGGCAAAAATCGGCTTATAAAAAGCAATTTATCTGCTAGCAAAATCTGTCCATCGGTTTTTCAAGTTGTTCTGAAAAGTTTCTTAACTGTTTAAGAGCATAACCTGACCAGATTAGAGCAGATGAGAGGGTATCATTAGATTTATTCATATCTATAGGGTGTAGGATTTACAACATGGGATTACATGTGTCAGTATTACGCCACAAAAACTAAAAATAACACACAGAAATATTTTTCACCAGTGAGAAAACCTGCTGCTGCTGTCTACTTGGATTTGATGCTGCTATGCATGTAAATATAGGTTTTACCAGAGTCAGTAAGTTTAATTTAGGACCTTTTTAAGATAATCAGATTTCAATTTAACACAGTTTCAACTTCAGGACATTACTTGTATGTTTTAAATTTTTATATCCAATGTTTGAGATGAAACATTTTAACTTACTCACTGTAACTTATCATTCTCTTTAAATCTGAAGAAGAAATAAAATGAGAGCTATAAAACCTAATTTGTGAAAAATAAAGAAACACAAAAAACTGAATAAAGGAATATTTATAAAGCTCTCGTTTTTGTCATCGACTGAAAACCAACGTAAATGTTTTTGGGGCCCATTTATCTGCTTTGGTGAGCTAGACCTATAAAACTCAGTGTTTTCTTTAAAGATTGTTTTGGCTGCCAGAAAGGAGGAGGAAAGGCATGCCGGGAATGGGCAGACACTGGGAATTGAACCCACGACAATCTCAGGCCCAGGCCAACTAATCCACCGAGCATCGTTTTTTTAACCTTTTTGACCCAAATAAAAAAGTATTTAATTTACAGGTAGTACTTTAAAGAATCTGTATTAATTGTAGGATAATAAACTCCAGATTCGAGCAAAAGGATTGTTATAAAATTTGAAGTACAGATAGATCAGAAAAAAATATTTAGGAACCCAGTAGCATACATAACCATCATTTACATCTTTCGCTTTAGGAGCCATAACTTAGCTGAATATACCAAAATCCCAATAAAAGTTTAGTACAAAGTGTTAATTTGAACCCGTTTTCACAGTCAAGTCAGATAAGTGGTGTGAGTTGCTGGTTTTTGAGGCATCTGGACTGAATCTGTAACTCTTCAAAAGGTCAGGAACTGCATAGAGTATCATATGCTGATTAGTTTTTAAACTGTGGTGCTCATACGTTTGTGCAAAGTTTTAAAAGTCCTGACGATGAAAAATGTTAAAGTCAAAATGTGACGTAGAAAATTAAAGACCGTTTTAATTTAACATTAAACATTTCCATTAATCAGCATTAGACGTTCAACCACCAGGAAACAGAATACAAAAAGTCACGAAAAATAAAAACTTTTTTCTGTACTCCATGTTTCAGTTCTTACACCATATTAATCTAGGTCTCAAAACAAGAAGCAAAGACTAAATTATTCCTTGCTGTAAAACATAACCAGTAATAAGCATGCTTGAAATATAGGGCTTTAAAAAGTTCATACATAGACTTGTATGAATCAAATATAACTAAAAAGATTCCCGTTTTCTTAAACCGGTTCTGACTGCAGGTGTTTTAAAGCCACCATTTTCCAAGATCCTATTACCTAAGATCCTTTCTTCTTACCTTGTAACCCATCTCCCTGGTCTTCTCGGCAAGTGTGTCGTACTTCTCCTGGTTCCTCCTGATGTGCTCCTTGTCTCCCAGAGACTCTACATGCCGCAGCTTCTGGTGAGACAGCTCCAGCTGCTCCTGGTAATGGCTGTGCTTCTCCACTTTGG
The DNA here is from genome assembly GCA_032876305.1 of Orestias chungarensis. Taxonomy (NCBI): domain Eukaryota; kingdom Metazoa; phylum Chordata; class Actinopteri; order Cyprinodontiformes; family Cyprinodontidae; genus Orestias; species Orestias chungarensis. The sequence goes on along the minus strand of JAVLVB010001002.1, from coordinate 1,218,572 downwards.
TCTCGAAATGTCGCAGCTCCTCCTGAATGAGCCGAGGGAAGATGGACATGAACTGAGCAAAGGGAGTTCACCCTCGATTACATGCACGGCGGAGCCGATAAAAACTTGAGCAGAAATGTCACTGAAAACAGGGAGTGAACCTGTGATCCATCTGATTTTGGCTTTGAGACAAAGTGAAGGGGAAAATAATACATTTTACAACTACTTCTACCGAAATAGCACTTTAGTTGAAAGTTCCTACACTGAACCTCTTGAGTTAAAATGTACTGATAAAAAAAGGTATTCAAGAGGCAGACTGACAAAAAAAAAGAAGAAAGAATCATTACAAAACGCCCTCAGTAAGTGCTGTGATCCTCACCTTGAGAGATTCCAGCTCATCTTTGCTGAGGTTTGTCCTCTTCGCAGCCTCCCACAGTTCAATCACACGCGGCTCCCGAAACTCTGCGGAGCAACGAAAGGCAGACAGACAGAAAAAGAGATGAGAGGATAATCTAAGGAAAGGTTTGGAGCCACAGCAGCTCTGAAATGGTGACAAAGCACAAAAGACAGACGAAGGTTGATTTAATACGACATTATCGCAACATTTATTCTACAGATAAAAAAAGAAATAAATGTATAAATCAAAGCATACATCGTTAAACGTTATCAGAACTTTTGTCTTTATTAAACTCATAACAAAGTTAAACAAAGTACATTCTGTTTGACCAACCAAACATCGATCAGAGCCAATCAAAGTGAAAACCTGTTGGATTCCAATCACCTGCTGATACATCGGTGCGTCTAGAGTAATATGACAAGAAGTGCGTTATATTGTATACAATTAATGTAAGATATTGCAAATAGTTTGAGGTTATATGGCACAGCAAAAAAAAATTTAGGATAATAAAGTGTTTTACAATATGTTTCTCATTTACACACCATAAGTCATTAGGCAGTAAAGTTCGGCTTCACCATCCAAGGATACAATAGAACTGGAGGATCTGTGGAGGGAATTGCTAATCCTGAAACATTTTACTGGAAACATTTGGATACCCATAAACCTCAGAGGTAAAATCTTAAAGAGGAGAAAATCTGATTTACTTCCAAGGTAAGATGGATGAATAATCAAAACAAACATACTATATAAATGGAGGACAGCGTGCCACCTCTAACTGCAGAGCATCAACTTATTTTAACCCGCTATCTAACGTTGTCTTGGCAACACTAACTCAATGAGAGCCCATCAATTTCCCCAAATATCCTGGTCTGCTGACTTATCCAGAATCTTTGCTTGAAAAATTAAATAAATACGGGAACGAGTTGAGGCCAAAACGTGGTTCATGCACCAGTCGTCACACTGACTCAGCAGCTGGAGGCAGTCGTGGTTGTTGTGTGCATAAACTTTCTCATACTGGAAAATGATTTGTTTCAATTTTTGTCAAAAGTGTCTTTTGTCCATACAAAACATCTGCTGAAGGTCATGTGTCTTATACTCTATATCAATTAGTGTTTGAATGTTAATGTACAGAAATGGGTGTAAGTGTAAATCAAAAAAAGTTTGCTTGGCACAACTTATGAAGAGAGTGTCTTTTTAAACGTTGTGAGAGTTTAATATTTTGTTTAAATCATGATTTTCTCTACTGTAGTGAGTTACAGGCAGACTACTACTCGCCAGTGCTTTTGAGTCTTTTCAGCTGACATTTCTCCTGTCTTCCTTCACCTCACTTTCAAAAGTTAGAACCATTTAAGAGTATGAAAACTTTTGGCTTTAGTTTTGTCTGCTTAGTTCTCAGTTTCTTCCTTTTAAACTGTTAAAAACATATTTTTTATCTTTGGAAATGGACGAAAGCCAAAACAACTTAGAAGAAACATTTAACCAACTTGCTTCTTGAACATATCTTGTAACTAGGGATGCATTGATTGCTAAATTCTAGGCCGATTTTTACATTTATTTAGGTTACATCCAACTAACAATGTTCGTATTTAACCAAAATAAAAGATGCTGAAATTAATTTATTTTTAGCTGATTACTACTCAAGTAGAAAATATAATGGAGCAGAAAGCTTTACAAAAGTTGTTACCATTATAAAACCCACAAACATCATAGCTGGTCCTCAAATCCCAGGTTAAGGTTAATTAGTAATGTAGTTGTTTTGTTTTTAAACATAAAAACTCATAAATGACTTAAAGAAATATTATTATTATTATTATAATTATTATTATTATTATTATTATTATGAGCCTTATTTCAAGAACAAAGGAAACACCTTTTTGTCAAGGGTTTAGTTCAGACAGTACTTTTGTCAAATATAACCTAAAACACAGAAATTGTTATAGTCTTTGAAATCAAAAAGAATCATTTCAAGGTATATACAGAGATCCTTAAGTTGTATTTACTAGCTTTTTTACTACCTTCAAACAATCTCATTCAACAATTATACCAGCGTAGTGACAGACAGATATTAACAAGAGAAAGACGGAGTGACAGAGTGTCTGATAGAGGCTCTGTAGACATATACGAGTGTAGAGCAAGCAAATGAGCTACAATTAAGTGGGAACTTTAGGAGTTGGATTAATCGAGATTTCACCACATGCCTTGGTCCCTAGTTTTTAATAATTTGTCAAAAAGGTTTATCCTCGCATTGCTCTGTGAGCGGAGCCTCACACTCCCGAGGTGGGAATAAACCGGAGAGCACTGAGGGTGACGACGGACGGCTTCAGTCCCGGACAACCTCTTCCTGGTTCTGGACCAACCAGGCGAGAGAGGACCGGTTAAACGACGACAGGAATCCAATGAAAGACTTCGGTCTGGCTCCGAAGCCCCGCCTTCTTAATGCTTCTGTGCCCTGACTGGGGCAGCTAACGGGCGTGGCGACCAATCATATCGACGTATGCACCAACGTATCTGATGTTAGCCAATGGTTAGATGGGGTAGGTGGGGTTACGTTTAACTGATTTGAGAGGTTAACCAATCGGAGTGTTGCAGCAGGCAAGTGCAGCAGATGCCGTGGCCGCGTCTTATATTTTCCTCACTTCGGCATCTTCCCACTAAATTTATTCACCTGCTGCTAAAACTAGCAAATTTTGTGGCACTACGGTCTATGTTGTAAATGCCCGGGCAGATGACGTTGGCTAATCAGTGATGGAGAAAGGTCAGGGAGACTTTGCTATGAACCAGTAATGGGTGGACATGTGTTTTAATAGGTTAACTCAAAAACCGCCAATCTGACTTCAAATTATCTCCACCCGCCCAACGCAAGTTCTACAACGGCCGGACTGGGAGATTTTTTCAGGCCAGGAGTCAGTCATGTAACCAGGCCACCCTAGGCTTGCCACGCATGCATGTTCCCACACATTCATGTTCACACCTACACCTAAATGCTTGGGCACAAGCAAAACTCATTTGTGCACGTGCGCACACACACTTATAGCAAATTCCAAATAAAAGGCCACCTATTAGACCTACTGTAACTTCTGAGGTTGTAATATACAGTAACTTTACTGCTGTTAATGCAATAGTACTAAGATAATAAAGATTTTACACAATAATAAGTGTCTAAGTTAGAGCCTTACATAGTCAAATCATGTAAAAAAAACAACTGCCTCAGTGGCACATCATCATACCAGGGAATACTAATGAACCCCAACCTACAGTAAATCCAAGGTTGGAATACACAAATGGTCATGTTTGATCTGGGATATATAACAGCAAATCAGCAACAGACAGAAACATTTAACAACACAATCACTTAATAGAATAACGCAAAATTGTAAAGAAAGCAATTATTACAGTCGAGAGCCATTTATGTGTATGCTAGCGTCTGGTAGTTTTCATGTGTTGTTGCTCTACTTCTCCTAAAGTACCAGCAGGACTGGTGTCATCATCATCACCATCACTCTCTTTGAATAGCAAAAATGTTTACAGTTTCTCCATAAACTGTATTTCATACAGTAAGATTGTGTCACCTGTCTCACTGATTTGGCCTTGTACTCATATACATGATAATGGTAAGATTATATCCAATTAGCTGGACACATAAATAATTTAAAAAGTAAATAATAATAATAATAATAAAGTGGCATGTAAATCAGTGATTTTAACTTCCCAGTCCTTATCTTAATTTCAAGGCTAAACCTATACAGGCTCCATATTTACACTGTAGACTGAATGTGTGCAGTCTCAAGTTACTTTAGAGGTCTCTTTTTAAACTTTAAACAAAAAAATGTTGTTAAAAATATATTATTAAAATTAGAAATATATATATTTAACCTTAAAATAACATTTGTACCTACTTTTTGTGTGTGCCTGTTTTTTGTTTTTATAACTTAATATTAATCTTTATTTTAATGGCAACAATAAACAATAAATACATCTGTTACTTTTCTGCATTTTGCCGAGTCCTCCTCCAGCACCTTTGTCTTTTTGTCTCCCTCTCTGTTCCTTTTACCCCGTCCGGAGACCCGAGTCGCTTCTCCTCACTTCTTGCACGACTCGCTCGTTGCGCGAGCGGCTGTCAACAGACACACGCCACGCCCTTCCTCCACACTTGTGTAGTTGATACCGACGTTTGGGGCGGGTCTTAATCGAAATAAACCAATCATCTTTCCCTCCTCCTTGTCCCAGCGCTGGTCTGTCTATCTGAAATTCGCACTGCCGGCAGACGCATATTTTAGGCCGGCGCTTCGGGAATACTCCCGGTTCTCCCTTATGGCCAGTCTGGGCCTGATTTCTACCCTTAAACTGAAAATGAAAACCGCCCAATCTGGCAATACTGGCTGTACCCAGATTGATTAAGAGAGAGGTAGTCTAAACGTGATGTCATCCCTACCACTCACGATAAAAATAAATAAATCCGTGCAAGTAATTTAAGGAGATATGCCTGCATGTAACAGAGTTTACACAGAATGAAAACTCATAGCCCCAGTTGGGCTAAAAAGATTTACTACCTCATCAGAAGAGGTTTCCTACTTTTCACTTCTTTTTAAAGGCTTTAATTTGACTTTTTAATCACCTCTTACTACCTTTTATAAACCCGCGGATACCCTGCATTTGTCACTCACGGGTTTTGTAATTAGGAATAATAAACCTTCTTAAATTATAATCCCAAAAAACCTCAGTCCAATTTTTTTCTAATTTTTAAATGATTGGTTTGGGCCCATTAGGAAATTGCATCTACCATCAGCTGTAATAAAGTTTAAAAGAGAGACTTTTTTTAAAGGGTCCAGTTTGAACCTTCATTGTATGTTCAGTGTCCCTGGTTGTCATGGTGACGATCGTCTTTTCTCATAAGGAGCGAGGAGGACAATATCGTTCCCCTCAGTTCATCTCATAAAAGGCAGTTAAAATCCCACAAGATGCCCAGGTTTCAACCCAGAGTGACACCAAGGTCGTCTGGAAACCATTCATGCCCATTTTTACATTAACGCTTTGTTTTATTGTGGAATATAAAACCATTACAATATACCTCTGAAAGGTAGACTTTATAGAGAAGATTTAAATACCACACAGTATAATGGCTCAATCATGTGACCTTTTGCTCTGGAGGAGAATTTACAAAGAAAAATATGAGTCCTGACAAACAGACTAACATATTTGCTGAAAGGAGACTAATGTTCCCATAAAAGTCTCACTAAGGAAGTTTGCAGGCTGAAATTCAAGTAACCCAAGGTAAATTACCCAAAATGGTTCAGAGCGGATTTAGTATTTTTCCTCCAATCTAACAGCTGCCATGTCGACTGGGATCCTTATAAACACAAATTTGTGCAAATGATTGGCTTCAAAGGCTCTCCAGTCATTTTGTGGCAAACATTAAACAAAAAAAAGTTCATTAGAAACTTTTTCTTTACATCATTTCATCACATCTTTATCCAGACGTGCTTTTTAGGCGTACTTAATAACCTTAAATGAAAAGGATTCATATTTCAGCACACAGTTTTCTTCTTCAGCAAAACAAGAGGACCGTTGCGTAAAAGAGGACAAAAGACCAAAACTACGACGGCTAAAGTCTTCACTTATAAAAAAAACGTTAGGTAACAAGAGTTTGGAAAAAAATAAATAATCAAACAAAGAATTCTGGGAAAAGAGGATGATAAAAAAACAACAACAAAGGAAGCGTTAACTGGAATAAGGACAAACCAAATACCCTCCAACAAACAAATCTGAAAGTCTTTTTTATAACGCCATAATGTCATAACGAGTGATACATTTTTCTTGCTTCTCACCGTTGTCTTCGGAGAAACCCTTGTGGCTAATTTTGCGGAGGCGCTCGAAGCCGTGGTTCAGGTCCCTCATTTTCTCCTTCAGCTCGGTGTGTTTCTGGTGCAGCAGGCTCTCTTTGGTGTCGCCCTCCATGGGGGAGATCACGTTTTTGTGGATTTCTAGAGAGAGAAGGCAGCAAATTGAGAGCAAGGCCAAGAAGGGAAAAGTCACGGAAAAGAAGGAGGAGAAACAGACGGAGATGAGAGAGAAAGCAAACAAGAGTTTAATAAGAGAATTTGTAGTCGCTCTGAAAGTCTTGAGAGACAATTGGTCCGATCTCCTAATATTAAAATCTATTTTTATATAAGAAACACGAGGCAGCTATAAGCCTGGACTTATTGGCCGACACCATGGGGTTATAAGATTGGAGCCCGTCTCATCTTCAAGGAGGAAACGACTCAAACAAAGGCCACCAGGACTGAATAATACCCACTGACATTTGGATCAAACAATGAAAAAAAAAGGCAAACAAAATGGAACGTGTGATTGGCTCAATGTTTAAGTGCATCTAACAAGAAGAAAAAATACCCCTCGGCTTGTCCTTCAGCGACATGGACGTCGTGGATTATTAACAGAAAAAAGGTTTTTGCTACTTCAAAGTATCTGTCGAGTCTGAAAGAGATGTGCCCGTCCAGCGGCCACGTCTATATGAAGCACTGTGGGGGGCCTGTCAGCTCTGCTGAAACCTCAGTTTGATGTGATGGGGGATGACGCAGTAAGGAGCAATGACCAGGAGCGCGTCCCGGCTGATGCCTGCCACTTCATCACAGGGCTAAACGAGAAATATAGATCTGCTTTGGAGCTTTAAAATCAGTGCTATGCAGCCGCAGCAGGGTGCACAGAAATATGACGGTGTGGTATTTCTGAAAAACCTTAGAGACAGGTCATTAAAATAAAATATAGAAAAGCATACTCCCATTTCAAATCCACCGACAATGAGCAAGGCACTCTGTAGTTAGAGATGAAACAGCAAACTCATTTAAATCCAATAACCTGAGGCTCATAAGAGAGTCATGATCCAGTTAGCAGCACCCAGGTTTTAAAATATTAAGAGTTTACACCAGATAAAACTCACTGTCACACAGGTCCTGTGGGTTAAAGTGGTTATAATAAAATACCAGAGAAACTACTAAAGATTTATCGTCTTTTGCTGTACACTGCTCATCAGCTGGATGAACAAAGGCTACCTTCAATTACAAAATACACAAATCTACCAAAAACCACAGCAGGAGGTGGTTTGAAAAATATTATTAATCTTAAAATTAAAGGCAACAAGCTAAAAGTAGCATGTTGGCTATGCAACCTATAATGGCCGGGAAAAAAAGCGGATCCCAACAACATGCATAATGTATTGATAAATACTTGTTCCAATCTTACTGGTTGTTCAGACTGCATTTTTGCCTGAATCAAAATAAATAAATGTTAATATTAAGATCATTTATGGCGACCAGAAATCCTGGTTTGCCCCTGGTTTCAAAGGGGAAAAAAAGATTTTCTAGGTACCGTTCCATTTGGGACATTTTAGGATATTTTATTAAAGCTGAATTTCTTTTAATACAGAATAAATAATGTATTTATTTTCTAAAAGACCTATTATTTTGAAACAGGTTTTATTTTATTACAGGAGTTATTTATGTACCACTGAAGCATAACAGAGCATGTTCATCACTGTAAGATAAGCCTGTCTGAATTGTGCGGAGCCAAGTGACCTGTTATTTGGACATAGAAATGTAAAAACCACACTATCATTTATTTACTAACCATATTATATTTTAGTTACTGTGGGAATACTGTTAAATAAAAGCAAATTACATAATTTGATAGATTTATATCTTACTTTGTGTGCAAATCGTGTGTTACTGTGGTAGTTTTTACTCAAGAATGTCCTATGACAATCTCAACCAAGCCAAAACCAGAGTCCAGTAAACAGTGAGCACTGATTAAGTTTTCATAAGGACCTGCACCTACGCTGCCATGTTGGACCAGTTTGCATCGGTGGGACCTTTTAGCTCACCGTCTGTCCTGCTGACTGTATCCATCAGGATGTTGTACTCGTGGATTTTGTCCTTGTGGTGCTGAAACTCCCTTTTTAAGCTCTGCAGGTCCTCGTTAGAAAACTTCCCAGAGCTCTTGGCCTGTTGGTAAAAACAGAACAGAGGGGAGTGGGTTTCAAATTAGAAAGTTAGAAACAACGTCATACGCCTTCGACGTGCCTTAGCAAAATTTGGTGCTGCTTGAGAATAAATGTTACACCATTGCTGCAATATTTGAGTAGAAGTTCGATCTCCTGCAATTAACTTTTACTTTTAACACAAAGTGTTAACTACATGCCTGCTCTGTATAAAGGGTTACTGTAAAGTCAAAGACACAACACAAACTATTACCAATGCTCTCTGGTTTTCTTAGATTAAAAACCAACTTTCAATTTGAACTTGATTCATACATTGTTTGATAACAACAGTGAACCTGGTAAGTATGAAAGATCTGAATTTTCTTGTAAATGACCTTTAGACGACATGTGTTGTAAATTGGTGCAATGCAGATGCACTGAACAGAAGTTGCATAATTGACATTTTCCTGATGCAAATACAGCATTTTTTTTTTTACAATCTTTTTTGATATCTAAAAAATACGGCTTTCCTCATCCCGGCTCTGCTGGTAATAAAATCATGTGTAACACAGAAGTAATCAAATAGAAACACTTTTCTGAGATGTTCCTGAGTTAAGATCTCAAAGCTCAATGATCACAGGAGGCACTTTACAGAGTTTACGGAGTAAAAAACAATTACATTTTATAAACAATTCGGACTTTATTTACCTTTTTTAATCACTTTAAAAAGCACAAAATCACAAAGGTTATTTGAGAATTACGATTATTATTTGATCTCAAGTATGATGTGTAAAAATGTTAAGTTGTGCTGCTTTAGTACATATCTGCGCAGAACTGAAGAACCAAACCAAAACCCTACGGCTGTATTGTTTTTCCTTGGCATCTGAGCACAAACCTTGTTCCACAGCTTGTCCAGCTTGGGATCGTCAAACACATCGCCGTCGTTGGGCTCGTGGTTTTTCAGCGAGTTGCTCTCCATCGGCCTCATATCCCGTTTCCCATCCATGCCAAACTTGGCCAGGATCACTGTGTAACACAACAATGATGCTGTAATTACATTCTGAGGCACGAAATCATGCCGTAAGCCCTTCAAAGCAGCGGCAGCTCAGCAGGTAGTAGAAGAATCACGGAAAGGATTTCTAATGGATATCTATTAGAAACTTTTTGACACTAAGTCATTTAATCGAAACAAAGACACTAAGTCAGTCAAAGAAGAGTCAGTCATAATGGCCAATGAAAACAAGAACAGATGTTCGTCATTTCATTCATGTTGCTTTTTTTTGTTTAATGGAACATGAACACGGCTTAAAATGTAACATTATAGAAGGACAAAAACACATTTACCTGAATGTTTATTTTGGAAACCTGACTTAAAGTAATAATCCATGAAAAGCTAATCGAAATACAGCATGTTTTATTCTGCTCTAAATTTAATGTTTTTTATTCCTGCAGTTCATAAAGTTGGACTTAGCCCCTCAGAAACTCTGTGCTCACTATTGTGTTCCAGTAAACTGATTTTCCGCAGCTTATTCAGCAAGATCTCAGCAACCTGAAAAGCCATCAATGTGACATATTAACTGAAAATGCATCAAAAGTGAAGACAAGGAAAGACATGGGGTTGTTTGGAAGTAGTAAACCGTTTTATGGCACAGATGGACTTCTGTACTTCTTTGATATTTTTAAAATACCTTTTAAAGTTAACAAGATTTTTTGCTCACAGTGAGTTTTATGAGAGGTGTTGCAAAATGGGAACGATATGTTTTGTTGTTGTTTTTTTTTACATAAAAGAGTGTCCTGACTCAAACTCAAGAATGATTATAGGAGAAAAATATCTTAAAGAAATATATTTTTTCCCAAAAAAGAACAAGGAGTGAGTGTCTGGAGCTTCATTTGGTGCAGGAATGATACTGGATAGTGAAGAATGAGCTCAAATAAAAATCCTCAGACATGGTTATGCATTTTGATCTGGAATCGTTCCATACACTGGTGGAAAATAAACCCAGTTACTGCTTGAATTTCATGTATAAGCACTAGAAAAAAAAAGGCAGCATTCCCTTTTGAAATGGGAAGCAGCTAGAAAAAGAGCAGAGTGTTTATGAGACAGGGAAGCTTCAGTAATGTTAACAGAGGAAAGAGAGAGTCTGCTTTTTACAAAAAGGCAGGACAGATCCAACTTTATTTAAATGGTCTCTGTACTGTACTAATAAGTTCTGTCGTAAACCATGGAGTGATGCTGAGAGAGAGTTTAGCCAAATCTCAGCAGAAATGCAGAGTTGTAAGGCGTTGAGATGATGCTAATGTTTTAAACTCTGTATTCCTGATGATCATCTGTGTAAATAGACTTGCAATACAGAATATATATATAGAAGTTCTTGGTAAAAAAATAAATCACAAAAAGCATGCAATGACAAATGAGAAAATATTTGGACAAATTATTTTACTTTTATTTAAAATCATGGAATCTGTCATCAGGTTTGCGAGACGCTGACTGCACTCAAAATTCATTTTTAAATTTTGAGTAATTTATTTTTGTGTCTAAACCTCCATTTGTGGTGAGAGTGTTTCAGTGATTTATTGTGTGTATGAGTCGAGTTAAATGTTTCTGAACTGCTGCCAGGAGCGCTGAGGGGAAGAGGTCATCCACCTGCTGCTCGTGGCAGAAAGCTTCAGATACTCATGTGGGCGGTTGCTTCACCACCTGCCGTTTCTTAGGAGAACATCCTTTCAGCGGCTCCTGTTTCTATCCTAACGTGTTTAAGCATTTCTTGGTTCATTTGAAATTACCCCACGTTTACACAATACCCTGCACAGAAATTTGTCCATGTCAACTATGTATTTCTTTCTTGCCAATAAATATCGTCAAGAATGCTTAACTATAAATACGAAGGATTACAGAGTTAATTTACAAACTGCTCGGTGTTTGGCGTGATTTTAGCGATGATGTAACTGACATTTTTAGGGTGTGAAATTACTTTAAAAATGGCTACGGTCGGAGTGACCCGGTGTGAATCAGGGGTTAAGATTCCAACTCTGCCAAACTGGGGAAGATTCATGTCTCACCGTTAAAGTTGCGCCTGAGCAGCGCCTCTTTCTCCCCGTTCTCATCCAGGCCTTCCATCTTCATTTTTTTCCACTGCAGCTCATCTTTTTCCTGGATCTTCAGATCACTGTGCAGCTCGGCCTGACGTACTGGCGTCAGCTGCATCTGTCGACACAAGAGCAGCGGAAACTGCAGGGTCAGTTTTACAGGAAGAGAACGGAGGAATAGAGGACGGTGTGTGGAGTGTGTCTGCTCAGTTATGATTTTTATCGTTCAATCCAGGGAGAAACTGCAAAAGTGTGACAGATACCGTTTAGATTCAGACTATCCCATCTTCCCACCTCTGCGTCTGAAGATTCTCAAACCGAACCTGAATTTTCTAACCCTCTCTTAATTATTGAAAACTATAGAAAAGTAAAAGTAAACGTATATGTTTGCACACCTGGATCGGATACCTGAATACAATCATCAGCAGCAATTTCATCAGATTTAAGTGTGCTGGGGGAATGGATACAAAACAACATTACCTTTTATAATTATGTAAAAATGTCAGTTTTCTATTGGTAGTTTTCAATCTGCAGCCCATTTAACGGTGGTGTATAAAGCAAAAAATGATCAGAGTGAGATACCGACATATATACATGGTTTTGTAGCTTTCAACGTGGACCCTAACTACTTTAGTAATCAAATAATAGTTTCCACACATCTCAAATTAAGTTTTTGTTTTTTTAGATGATATATTGAGTTTAATATATTTCTAGTTCAAAGTTCAGTAGTTTTTTTCTTTAACTGGAGCAGATCATATGTAGAGAGAGTTGAAAAAAACCGAACTAGCCCTTTAATAAAGACACATACTATATGTACACGGGTTATGAAATATAAAATATTTGAAAAACTTTAATAACTGCTACTTTATCAGGACTGCAGCTCCACCAAACATATTTTTAACAGCTTACTGTATACATTTTTCAGCTACGTACCCGTTTAGCTTTTTCCCACACCTGGTTGAGTTTAGCTATCCTAAACTCTACCGTCTGTCCATCGCTGTCACCCTGCTTGGGCTCGTTCACGTCCCGAGAGTATTTCCCTGCCATGACGCCCACGGCAAGACAAAGCACCACCGCCAAACACCGCGCCGTCATTCTTAACAGCAATTAAACTACAACAATAACAACAGGGAGGCTAAAAAACTAGGTTATTGTAGCTCACACGAGCAGAGTCACGCGTTCTAACAAGGGGGTGGGACTTGTCTCGAAGTGGAACTCTGGGATATGTAGTTTTGTTTTTCCTTGTTTTCCTGGGAATCCGTAACGGTTTGAACTCTTTATTTGACCACGACTCCCATGATGCCGCACGGGGGAGGTTACTAGGCAACGAAGCAGCCGAAACCCTGTGAGCGAATAGAAAGCCTCCACGAGGCGAGATGCTGCAATCATCTTCCCCCCGGACTGATAAAGCTGGACTTGTTCGTTAAAGTAGCTAAAAAATAAACGACGGTTTCTAATAGATGTTTTCGTTTTTGTGGAGAAGTAAACGCTGAAATGTAAATGAATACACTAGAAGCAGTACAAAACCGCTGAGTTTGAAAGCAGAAGTGAGCAGTATCTTTTTTAACAGGTGCTGAATAATTAAAGTGTTTCTTTTTTAATTATATGAAATTTTACCTGCTACCGTCACAGTTGGTTCTTTACTGGATATGTTTGTTTTAAACCTCCTTCATTTCTTTCACTTTGTTGTCAACACTCATTTAAAATTACATTTCCAGGCTTCTTGGTGGGTTTAATTTTAATTGATAGAAAGTTGTGTTGTATAATGGTTACTAAAGGCAGCCGACATTATCAGCCAATAACGAAGACAATGGCCATATTTAACAACCAGGATATCCATTTCCTCTTACATATTATATCATAATTTCATATTATAATGTTGATATTTTTATAATTGATCAGATGTGCTCTATGCCCTGATTTCTTGGATACTTTCTTGTTGTAACTCAAATGCTTCCTGATATGTTATGCACGGCTTTGACCACAGCCAGTAGAAAATGCAATAAAAGCTCCACTGTCTGCAAACTGTGGCATGCTTCCCTCCACATCCCCTTCCCTACCATTTTAATTACATCCTAGTCATAAACATTTTGGGCCAGAGGGGGGAGGGAAAGGGTCTTCCCGCGCCCCTGTTTCCTGGGTGCTATCCGGGGTGGGGGCGTTTGGTCTGCGGGCTCGGGGCGGTGGGGACGGCGTCGGTGGGGGTACTTCTTGTCCTGTGGGATGCCCATTGGGCTGCACCAAAGGTTGGTCCCCCCCAACCACCAACCGCATCCATACCTTGAGGGACTTTGTGAGTTAGTAAGTGAGGGAGTGAGTGAGTATGTGTAATTGTGTATGAATGTATGTGGGGCTGGGTCTGTGACTGGGTGTCCTCTGCCTCCCCATGCTATTCCCGTGTGTGTGTGTGTGTGTGTGTGTGTGTGTGTGTGTGTGTGTGTGTGTGTGTGTGTGTGTGTGTGTGGGGGGGTCGTGTCCTGCCCCCTCCTCACCCTTCCTCACTGCTTGCTGCTGCACTCACCTGCGGACGGACTGGGCCCTGGGGTGCAGTGCTGGGGGCACCGGAGCTTGTATCAATCCGCCCCGGCTGGCTGTCTGGGGTCACCTGTCCCTCTCGGGCGTCGGACGGGGTCTCTGCTGGGCGCTGGGGGCTCTCGGGCATTTGAGCCCTGGGTCCCGGCCCTGGCCCGTGCCTGGGCGGCCGGGATCTGGCGGGACAGGTAGGGTGCTGCTCCTGGTTCCTTGGGGGCTCTACTCTGCGGCCGCGCGGGGCTCTACCCCAGACCCCCTCTGTGGTCCTCTGGGTTGGTGTGTGGTGTCCCTGCGGTGGCTGTCTGATATCTGTGCTCTTGCGTGGCCCCGGTGTCCTGGACCTTGTGCTTCCTCTAATCGCTCTGGTCTCTGGGAGGGGGCTGGCAGTGGCCCTCAGTACCAATGGCTGAGCATAATTCATGTAATACCTGCATCACAATTTCTGCATGCTCACGCACAATCACACACTATAGAGATCACAACACTTTAACGGTGCCAATCTGTTTATTAATAACACCAAGTTTCCCTCATATTTATTTATGTGTTATGTGCCGCATACATTGCTGTCTTTGCTCTGCTTCATGCTAATTATATCTCCACAGGTATGATTCATTGCCATTTTGCAGTTTCCCAAGAATGCTTCAGGAGCGATCTTTTAGCAGCCAGTTTTTTTGTTTCTTTATTTTGTTTGTTTGTTTTTGTATCGTTTGTTTGTTTACTTGTTTCTATTTGAATACTGGTCTGTGTATATATATATCCATCCATCCATCCATCCAATTGTCCTCCGCTTATCCGGAATCGGGTCTCAGGGGCAACAGCCTAAGCAGGGAGACCCAGACTTCCCTCTCCCCACCTACATGGGCCAGCTCATCCGGGAGAATCCCAAGTTGTTCCCGGGCCAGTCAAGAACCATAGTCCCTCCAGCGTCTTGGGGCTTCCTCTTGGCTTCCTCCTGGTGGGATGCCTACGGAACACCTCACCAGGGAAGCATCCAGTAGGCATCCTAACCAGATTCCAGAGCCACCTCAACTGGCTCCTCTCGATGTGGAGAAGTAGCGGCTCTATTTTGAGTCCCGCCCAGATGGCCGAGCTCCTCACCCTATCTCTAAGGGAGAGCCCAGACACCCTGCGGAGGAAACCCATTTCAGCCGCTTGTACCCGGGATCTTGTTCTTTCGGTCATGACCCAAAGCGTCGCTTTTTGACTCAGCTCTCCCTTTACCACAATGGACCGGTACAGCGCCCCCATCACTGCAGATACTGCACCAATCCGTCTATCTATCTTTGGCTCCATTTTTGCCCAATTCATGAACAAAACCTTGAGGCAGGACCTCCCCCCCGACAGGAGGAATTCTACCGTTTAAGACCATGGCCTCCCTCGGACTTGGAAGCACTGGTTCTCACCCTTTTTGAATAGGGGGACCGCCCCCCCGGTCCACCAATCCAGCGGAACTGCAGCTGACCTTTACGCGATGCTGCAGAGTCACGTTAACCAACACAACCCTACCACATCCAGAGCTTTAAGGAACTCCGGGTGAATCTCATTCACCCCCGGGCCCTTACCACAATGGAGCTTTTTAACCACCTCTGTGACTTCAGCACCAGAGATTCAGAGATTGGAGAGCCCGCCCCAAGGTCAACATGTCCTGCATCCTCATATATATAAAAATAAATAAATAAATAAATAGATAGATAGATAGATAGATAGATAGATAGATAGATAGATAGATATATTTATATAACTGGTCCTCTTTACACTATTGTATATATTGTATCTATACAAGTACACCATAATACTCAAGCTAAATGTTATATTTAACTGGAAAAAGGAGGCTAAGGAAGACAGAGGGGCAAAAGGAAATAAATTGTATTTTTCTTCTCTGCCTCGATTAAATAGTTTTACGACGGTAAAACCAATACATTTATTCTGCTCAAGCTGAATCGAGCAGATGTGTGTGCGAGGGACAACAAAGTAGAAGGCGATTAATGGATCTGTGGGAGAATATGATGCAGCAATTCACTTAAATCCCTTAACAAAAGACCAAACAAATCACATCATCTTCTTAATTGATTTTAAGTCAGCAGTCTACCATTTATCACAAACCGCTTGTCGTAATTTACTTGATGTCAAAAATCTCGTAACGGTTGTTGAGAAAGATAGTGACCTCAACATGGACTGTTTAAGGACATTGCTTTCAGCGTCCGCTTTTATCAGAAGGAAGATAAGGAAAAAATGCAACTTCCTATAAAACGGGGAGCAAAGATAAACAGCAGCCGTGCCCAGTGTTTATTTTAGAAAAATAACAGACTTTCATAATGTTTGGCCTTACCCCTGTTCTTTCTTTATAACCCAGTTTTAATAGCGAAGTTCTTTTGAATGTGTAAACAGCTCCAGATGCTATCGTAGCTTTCCTGATCTTTCCAACCTTACCTCCTCCCCCACCAGCCTCTGTCTTTGTTCCATATCTGTTTAATGCGTCTTCATGAAAGCAGCTTTTGGCTTTAATGAGCAACAGCGTCAGCCAGAGATCTGCGGCTGATGGAGCCGTGCCTAATGAATGTGTCTGTCTGGCTGCAAGGACAGCGGGCGAGCACGAAAGGTCAATGTTATCTTGTAAAAAACAAACAAAAGCACTAGGATTTGGTCAGAAAAACAGTCGAGTGTCTCCCACCTGTAGTTCACACCTGTAGCATGAAGACTCTTTTTTTTCTTTTTAATTACCTGCTCACCAGTGTTAGTTGCACAACAATACCATAACTGGTAAACAACCATTTAACCATTTAGATACACCCTGGACAGGTCACTAGTAAAGCACCGGGAAACACAGACACAGAAAGGGAAAAAATGAAACACACACACACAGTCTCACACGTAAGGACAATTTAGAAAGACGAAATGAACCTAAGATTTTTGTTCTGGACAGTGAAAAGAAGCTAAAATACCTGTTGAGCAGCCATGCAGGCACAAGGAGAACGGAAGAGGCATAGGTATGCATAAAGACTCCAGGTCAAGATCTAAGTCCAGGATTACATAGACCTTATACAAATCTTACAGTTATATTTTTTATTAATACTCTGTAAAGCATAATCAGTTTCATCTGTATGTATATGTGTCTTCAGTCTCTTCAAAGCCCCAGTTGGTCGTGGCAGACGGCTTCTTGTACTGAGCCGGTTTCTGCTGGTGGTTTCTTCCTGTTAAAGGGGAACTTCTCCTCTCCACTGTCGCTACATGCCTGCTAAGAAGTGCCTTGAGACGACTTATGTTGTAAATTGGCGAAATGTAATTAAACTGAATCTTGATTTAAAGTCAGAATAAATAAAGAAAGAAAGAAAGAAAGAAAGAGAGAAAGAAAGAAAGGAGAAAAAGGGGAACATGTTGCCTCAACTGGACTTGTTTGGACATGGGTGTTGGTGGAAACTGAAACTAAAATAAAGAAAAGGTGAATCAGTGACCACGTACAAACTGTCATTAAGGCCAAGTGCTTGCGATACATCATCTTAAATTTTCTTTATATCATTGAAACCTTTAGGGAACAACAGCGGCCAACATCACATTAAAATTTGAATCGAGTGTGGCTCAAATTATAGCATCTTATTGAGAAAACGTATCAAAATCTTCCAAAAGCTATTCCACTGCACTTTAGATGCAATAAAGATGGGAATTTACTATTTTCCTGAACATTTCTGAGACATTTTGTTCTTTTTTATTAGATTTATGTCTTGGGGACCTTTATTACAGGTCTTACTCTTTACTCCACTGCTTAGTCTTGTCCAATTACTGTGAATAAAGGCTATTGATGCCAGAATGTCTGGGAAAATGTTTAACTTAAGCATACTGGCAAGTTGTTATACATTATACAACACTTAACAATTCAATTGACTATGAAGATGAAAATAAAATGTCCTATAAAATTACTGTATTATGAAATTTTCCAGAAAAAAACAACTGAATAATGCATTTCTTTTCAGAAAAGAAAAGAACAAATGCTTAGTTGCTGTGATTTTACTTTCTCTAAAAATAAAGTTAAAAATAAACTTTTCACTTTTCTTCACATTTACACATGTTTGATTATCACAGACAAACTAAATAATACACATTCAAGTCTGTGATTGTAAGTTCACAGGACATACATACTTGCAATGCCTGGCCCAGTACTTTGTTAAATCTAAGGGAATTATTATATTCCCACTGCAGTTTCACTTCAAACAGTTGTTTTCTTAAAAGGCTTTCAAGACAGTGTAACAGCAGAGTAATTATGATATGAACAAAGAGGCAAGCAAAGTAATTTCATCACATGGCATGGTTATATACAGGGAAAACAACATTGTAAGGCAATTTTGTCCTAACGCTCAACTGCAGCAGGACAACACCATCCAAACAAACAGAGCCATTAGTGTTTCCCCTGAAGGAATGGCTAATGATTTTCTCTCCTCTGACCTGTATCAGCGCTCATGAGACACTGACTGCACAGAAGTTGTTGCAGGAAGCAGAAACAATGGGAAGGGGGGTGAAAATTAACCTAGCTTAGTCACTTACTGACTGGTTGCTGTGCAAGTTTTAAACCTTTCCTAAACTATAAAAGTGTGTTCCTTTCACAAGAATGAGGTCTTAAGGTATCAAGATTTCAATGTAGAGAAGAGATTTTTAATCATACAGTTTGAGGTGACTGAGTCCTTTATTCTTTGCTTTCTTGAGCATTTCCAGCGATTTTAGACGTGAACACCAAAAGATACTGTATGGAAGAGTCGAAAATGAAAGTGAAATATCGAACACTGATTACATGATTTAAAGATACAGTTCTGAGTTGTCATAAAACAAAGAAAATGTGAGTTTTAGTTAGCCTAAAAAGACAATTCCACATAATTTTTCTCATCATTTGAGAAGATAAATTAAGACCTATACTCTATTCTGTCTCTGTTCTCTTCAGCTTATTTATTGTCATGGTGCACCAGATTAAAATTGTGTTTTTGCCCTTAATGGTCCAGATTGCAGGTAAATTCCTTCCTTTGCAAAGTTGGCATGAGGTCCCTGAATTCAACATTCATGACAGTTTCAATAGTTTGGTTGAAGACATAACAGTAGGCAGAAGGTGTTTTAGTTCAGGCTTGAAGAGCTTTTAGAACGGTGCTTATTAATAAAACAACTAGAGACAAAAATCTTAAATATCACACAATGATTCTATCACAATTGGGCCTTTCCTTTCTACTACTTTCTAATACATGAAGTAAAGTTGCAAAACGTTTAGACAGTGACACAACAAAAGAGTTTTATTAAAAAGTAAAGGTTGTTGAATTGCAATTGATTTACTTCTGAAAGACAGACCTACGTAGTCGTGTTCAATGTTCTGCAAGCTAAATGTCACACTGCAGCCTGCTGTGAGTTTCTCCTCTTTCATTAAACCTAATGAGATCCTGGTGAGACACTTTGCACTCTGCTTCGTAACCCTGGTGAAAGGTGTGTGGATGCTATGAAGTCTGAAATTTAAAGAAATTACCCTTCATGTATGTTTATGTTATATTTAATTAGGGGTCAGCACCTTTTAACTGTCATTTATGACGCAAACAATAGGTCATTGGTTTCAAATTAACACATATGTGGTGTTACTCAGATTTTTTTTTATGTCAGTATGTTAAACTGTATGAGTGAATGCGAGAGTCCGTAATGATCAGAACACCCACTGATCCTGATCCCTTTTGCTTTAGGGAACCAATATGATGAAATACACTGATTGACATTTACCTCTTTTTATTTTCCAATTGTCACGCTTTCATTGATTCTGCAGAGACTTCTCGGTAGTTATTATGATAGAAAATGAGTCTTGTAATACACAGAATAATTACGTTTCTTAGTGTTTTATTACGTTTACATCTAAAATGTATGTTCATTATGAGAAAGAAAATCCCTCCTTTAGTTTTTTCAGTGCTTCAAAAGGTACTGGTGAGAAACAAGGGAAGATGTCTGCACAAAATTATCATGCACTCAGTTAAGTATGGTGAAAAAACTGTGATCTTAACACTTAGACCTAAATCTTATGACAAACCTGTCAGGATAGCAAAAGAACACAGAGCAAAAGACAGGAGCTGGGAAAGTAGGAAGCCAATGGAGGATTTACAAGAAAGTAAGTTCAAAGATCCTTCATTCTGTGTGTGTCAGGTTTGTTAAATACTGCAGGAGGATAGTAAAGCTTTGGTCCTGCTGTTTCTTATTTTACAAATATGCTGCATTTTGCATTTTGAAAAACGTGTTACCATGACCAATAAAAAAAAAGATGGATTATGGACAATAAATGTGTGCTGGATGAATATTGTAAATCATAAAGGTGTATTTTCCAGTGTCCAGCTGCCTGATGACTGGGAGTCATACTTTTCTGTGAAGTCAACGCCTCCTTTTTAGTCAAGTATAGATTTCCTGACCATCTGGGAAGGATATTTAAATTTTACATGACTGCCAATTTACCATTTGGTGTCATTGTCATTGTATTTCCCAGGTTTTAAAACCAAGGACTGACATGGTCAGTGTGAGTGGGTATAAGTGTGATCCTATTTCTTCTTTTGCTCATTCTGCTTTTTTTGCCGCTATTTCAACCTTGATAACATTTTGTTTTTCTTGATGTTCTTCCATCCATAGCAGCTACACCTGGTCTGGCATTCTGTTAGCAGAGACAGCTTCTTGGAGGAGAACATGGACTGAGATGCCGCCAGCATCGTTCTACAACTGCTGTTATAAACTCTCTATTTTCAGTTTTCTCTGCGTCTATTTGTGTCTTCGGTCATGGCAGATGGCCGCTTGTACTGAGCCAGGTTCCTGTTAAAGTTTTTCCTGTCCACTGTTGTTACATACATGCTTAGTATGAGTTTATATCGTTTCAGTGTGCTGATTCCGGAGGAGTTAATGCTGCAAGTCAATGACTCCATGCAGTCTTTTGGGTTTGCTTTGATTGTAAACGTTTTCAAACTGATTTGTAATGATGTATTTTTTATTTTAATTGATTTCTTGTAAAGTGCAATGAGACGGCATCTGTTGGTAATTTGCACTACATAAATAAACTGATTCTTGATTGTTTTGGCAAAAGTGAGAGGGATGAACAACAAGGATGTTTGAAGAAATATTGAACAGAAAACGTACTAACACTGAAGAGTAACACGGACGGAGGTGGAAAACAAACCGAGGAAAAACGAGGGATGGGAACTGGAATGGAATCAACAAACAAAACCAATACATAAACAATAGTGAGGGGCACAAGAAAAACTAAAGACAATGAAAAACTAAACAAAAGATGAATAAACTAACGGAGGAGCACGAAGGACATGGAAGGGGAGAGAAAGACCTGCACAGAGAACCAGGATAGCAGATGGAAGCAACTTACTGGGACGAAAGGAAAACTGGAACTCGGAAGGAGAACAGGGGAATGACGAGAGGTGAGGTAAGGGAATGAAAATACTCCAGTGAGTAGTGAATGAAGGAACCAGGCTTAAGAGAAAGAGGTGGAGCAGTGGAGAAGATGAACAGATAATCAAAAACAGGTGTAAGTGATAATGAGACTCAGGCTAAGGGAAAACAAACAGAGAGAAAGAGAGAGAGAGAGGGACAGAGAGACAGAGATAAGGGCAAATGGAGGGGAAAATAGGACCAAAGAAAACTAACACTAATACTAATACAAACAACAGATGTACAACATAAACAATATAAAACTAATAAAACTAGAAACAATAAATAGAAAGACAACTAATAACCACAAAACAACTACAAAATAACATGGATGATGACAGTTGTAGCCAAGGTACCAATACATTTTGGAAATGTTCATGTCACGTAAAGAACAATGACTCGAGCAGAGGTGGAATAGCGGAAAGAAGAAAAAATTTTGGGGGAAGAATAATGAACATAAACATGAACCAGAACATAAACAGAAGCTAGGGCAAAGCGGAAACGTAACAACGCGGAACAATAAAAAAACAGAGAACGGAAGCGGGATAAGGGACTACAAATGTAACCAAAGCGGAGAACTGAAGCGAGACGCGGGAACTACAAACCTAAATAAACACAACAATCAAAATAAACAAACGAGCTAATGAACACGGGAAGGGGAAGTAAACAAATGGACTAACTAAAGCTGAATAGGCTGAACACAGGAACTATGGAGCGAGAAAGAATTAAACAATATAAATAAA
The DNA here is from genome assembly GCA_032876305.1 of Orestias chungarensis. Taxonomy (NCBI): domain Eukaryota; kingdom Metazoa; phylum Chordata; class Actinopteri; order Cyprinodontiformes; family Cyprinodontidae; genus Orestias; species Orestias chungarensis. The sequence continues at coordinate 1,196,434 of JAVLVB010001002.1, read as the reverse complement.
CAAACAAACTAATAACAACAACAAGGGGAACCAAAGGCAACAAGGAGCTAAACTACTGATGAAATAAACTTACAAACAACAAAGAAGTACGCGAGGGAAACCAGAGACTACAGGGAAATAAAACCATAAAGGGAATAACTAAAATGCGAATGTAGGAGGATGATGGAGGAAAGAGAGAGAGAAGTAGCACAGAGAACCAGCGAGCAAGAGGGAAAAAGGCTTACGAGGACACGGTAGGGAGACGGCAGGAGAAGCAGCTGAAACACGGGAGGTAAACAGCTAGAGATGACGCAGAGAGACGAGGATGGAAATAAGCAGACGATCCAGCGCTGAGTAAATGAATGAATGTGGCTTAAGTATGGAGGAACCGGGGTTGGATTGGTGGAGAAGATGATTAGATCATTTAGAACAGATGTGAATGATGAGAACAGATGAGGGAACACACACACACACACACACACACAC